>WHVB01000030.1:0-375743 GCA_015178965.1 Russula ochroleuca | reverse complement strand
GAGCGGGAGATAGAGTACGACCACAACAATGCAGGATGCGACGACCTCTGTAAAGGGGAACTCAGCAGTGCGGGGATTGCCATGCGCCAGGCAATCACTCAGGTCGTCCTAGACGAATTTGAGAATGCAGGCCCCTCTTACACCCCTCGCTCCCCTTCTCCCGACTACGATTACGTCCCCGGCGATAACGAGGGATCCAACTAAGCGCGTGGAAGCGCTCCTTTGAGGGGAGGGTGGTGATAAGCTCCATCTCTAGTACGGAGAGAGGTGAGGTGTTTTACGGACCGATGGACTGGCTGGGATCACGTGATCCCATGACTCCTGATGACTCACAAGCACATCATGCTTACTGTACGATAGGGTGACTGATCCCTTACAAACCATGACTCCTGATGACTCACAAGCGCATCATGCTTACTGTACGATAGGGTGGATGACTGATCCCTTACAAACCAGCTTAGCAACCGGTTCTGAGACCATTAGTCATACTAGGTTCGACCCTGTATATATACGACTCCATACAAACAGTTGAGCCTTAAGCTCGACTTTGCTTTGCAATCGCAGCCTCTTGTATCCTCCTGTCCACTGCGTGGCCCCTCTCTACTCTTCCCTCTACACTTGCAAGGTCCTTAAAGGCGGACCTTTGCCTTCGAAGCTTAGTGATTGGGCTATACCAATCAACGCACATCTCAGGAGTCTGAACACGTGCCCCGGCGCGCCTCGGACCGCACACTTTCCTAAACCGTTAAGTGTGCACGAAGCCCTGCTGCAGGCTTAACAGGGAGTTTCGGTCGGTCAGTTGGGTTTGGGCAACGTTTACTTGGTAGACGTTCCCTTGCTTGTCTTGCATCTGGACTGTCCTCCCTTGGGGGTTTCGGTTCCTCCAGTTATTGTTCCGGTTCGCACACGCTCGGTCCGCATCGACATCCATTGGGACGGGGCATTGTTCAAGTGGCGGGGGCGTTGGTGGAATTATACCCTCAGATGTTGGGGCGGCTGGGTTGTTGGTTGGTAGTGTTGGGTTGTGCGAATCGGTTCCATCGCGATGACGGTGGTCGACTCATGGTGCCCTTGTCCTGTTTGAACATCTCATAGATGAGGAGTTGGGACGCCACACTGTCGATCGCTCGTTGTTTGATTTCTGCATAGGTGTTGACCTTGGGGGGTTTGACTATGTTGTTGACAATGGACTTGGTCAGTCCTTTCAGGAAGTACCTGACTGTTGCGGGTGCCGTGAGCAGGTATTCAGCCTTTCGGGCGACTCTTTCGAAGTCTTGGATGTATTGGTTGACATCGGGCCATTTCATCTTCATGCTTTCTATCTGGAGACGTGCCTGTTCTTCGGCTTGTGTGTCTTGGAATTGGTTCCGGAACTCGTTCAGGAAGTGTATCCAGACGTCGGGGATGTTAAGCCCGCAGCGGGGCTTCGTGCACACCTGACGGTTTAGGAAAGTGTGCGGCCCGAAGCGTGCCGGAGCACGTGTTCAGACTCCTGAGATGCGCGTTGATTGGTATAGCCCAATCACTAAGCTTCGAAGGCAAAGGTCCGCCTTTAAGGACCTTCAAAGGTAGATGGAAGAGTAGAGAGGGGCCGCGCAGTAGACAGGAGTGTACAAGAGGCTGCGATTGCAAAGCAAAGTCGAGCTTAAGGCTCAACTGTTCGTACTGGGTCGTATATATACAGGGTCGAACCTAGTATGACTAATAGTCTTTAGAACCGGTTGCTAAGCCGGTTTGTAAGGGATCAGTCATGCATCCTATCGTACAGTAAGCATGATGCGCTTGTGAGTCATCCATCAGTCAGTCATCAGTCAGCGGTACAGTAAGAGTCTCAGTCATCCAGTCCAGTCGATGAGCCACGCGTGTATCGTACAGGAGTCATGGGATCACGTGATCCCAGCCAGTCCGTCGGTCCGTAAAACACCTCACCTCTCGCCGTACCAGAGGCGGAGCTTATCACCACCCTCCCCTCAAAGAAGCGCTTCCACGCGCTTAGTCGGATCCCTCGTTGTCGCCGGGGACGTAATCATAGGGCGGTGAAGGGGAGCGAGGGGCATAGGAGGGGCCCGCGTTCTCGAATTCGTCGAGGACAACCTGAGTGATCGCCTGGCGCATGGCGATCCCTGCGCTGCTGAGTTCCCCTTTGCAGAGGTCGTCGCAGCCTGCGTTTACGTGGTCGTACTCGATCTCGCGTTCCTCCAAGGTGAGGTAGCGAGCGTGGCGCTGTCGGGTGAGATAGTGGCCGTTCGCATGACGGCGGCGTCCTCCATAGGGACATGTGGTCGGCATTTGGTTGGTGAAGAAGCGGTGGTGGCGGGGAACTCGGCACCAGCCCGAAGTGGAGATAGAGCAGAGGTGGTGGGGCGTTTCGCAGTGCGTGGAGAGGTGGTCGAACCACGGGCAGTAGGAGCAGCGTTTGCGCTCCTCGAACTCTTCCCGGGCCAAAGCGTCGTCGGTGGCGTTTTCGCTGTTCCAGGATACTCGGCTGCCGGCGCCTCCTCTCAACCTGGAGTCGGGCCTGGTCACCCTGCGGTAGGGCTCGACATCTTGTCTGTCTCGTCGATGTCGCCGTGCCAGTTCCCCCCTCTCGTGATCTTCATCCACCAGCTCCAGAAGTCGTCCTCGCGCATTGGCCCGGATGAGCCTTTGGCGTACCGCCTTAGTTCGGCCGACGTGGGCGAGTTGGTGGATCCCGAACTCGGCTCTCCTCTTTTGTGTGTAGGCTTCGAGGGCCTGGATTTCCTTGAGGCAGAAGGCCAACTTGCGCCTATCGGCCTCGAGATTGCGGAGACGGATGATGTCTGCCTTTACCCCATAATCTCCCAAGTCTTCTATCGCCCTCTCCATCGGTCCTCCCATCATCCTTTCCTCTGTCAGTAAGGTGAAGTGTCTGTCATCACGATAGTCGGCAGGTGCTGCCCAAGACGCAGGGGCGGCTTCCAGAAGGTCTGCATACACGGGTCGTCCCGCTCCCATAGTCCCATAGATGGTGGGCTCCCCCGTAACGGTGTCGACGCGGAAGCGTATGAACCTAGCATCCACCTTTACCCCGGGTTCTGCCTCGGTTGCTGGGATCTTGATGGAGGTGCGATGGATTTCCGGCTGGAACCTTATCCAGTCATCCCCCGGGTGTGTTTGTACGAGGTCGTCCACGTCGACCTCGATGGTGTAATGTGACGGGAAGCTGTGCATTGACGTGGCCGGGGAAGAGCTTGGTGTCGTGCTGGACACTGAGGACAGTGGAGTGGCGGCGCGGTGGACCTCATTAGTCTCTGGGTCCAATACCAAAGGGTGGTCAGCCTCCTCCTGTCGCTCTAGCATGAGCTGTGCTGCTGCCAAGCCGGTCGGGGAGTAGAAGAGTCGGTCCCTTGCGAAACTACTTAGACCGCGGACGAGGTTTCGCGGGTCTTCAGGGTTGCTCTGGGGGAGTGTGTCGGTGCGTGGGGGAATAGGGAGTGGTTCGGGGCTGGGGACCCGACTGGGTCCGTGAACACTATATAGTGATGGTGACAGTCGCAGGTATTCTTCCAGCTCAAAGCTGGGTGGCGTATCGGTCGGTGGTTCATAATCGGGTTCTTCGGGGTAGACTGGCGGCGGTTCTGTGGTAGGGTGAAGGGAGGCTTCCAATATCGCTACCTCTTCGGTGTCGACCGCCAGCATGGCGTTGCGGGTAGCGGGAGAGGGAGAGCTGTATTGCGAGGACATCAGGGATAAGTTTTCAAACTGGGAGCACAATGTAGTGATGTCGGGGAGCGGTGAGGATTCCATGGTCGATCCCTGGGGGTTTATAACCATTCTCCGGATGGCCTTGGGGTTCTTATCGTGGAATTCTTTTACCTTAACGGAGGCGTTGTCTAGATTCCGTTTCGGTTCCCAAGAGTCGTGGGCTTCGGAGAATCCTTTCCACCGAACAAGGTATTGTAGCGTCCTTGCCTTTCCTGTTCGCCTTGAGGCTAACACGTTGTTTACTTCCCACTCCTCGTGTCCTTCGATCAGGTCAGGAGGTGTCTCCGGGAAGTTGGGTCCGTGTAGCTCCGTCTCCTTATACGGGTGAAGGACAGCCGCGTGGAATGCGTTGTGGATCCTCCATGCGGCTGGGAGGTCCAATCTATATGTCACGGCGCTGAGTACTTCTGTTATCTTGAAGGGTCCAAAGCGTTTGGCCCTTAATTTCATCGTAGGGTGTGTCGTTCGCAGGTGGGTCCCTTCCAGCCAGACCTTCTGATCCACGCGATACCTTTGGAAATGTGGGTTTTTGGTCCAAAGGGACTGCGCCTTGCTGATGGCTTCTTGGGCGCTGTTCCTGGCTTCTAGAAGTTGGGATTTTCTTTCTTCGATTGCCGGTACATTCCCGACACGCGTGGGTTGATGGGTGCGGGGAATGAATCCCATCCATAATTCGTATGGAGGTTTCTTTGTGGTCGAGGAAGGACGGGAGTTAATCATGTACTGGGCGATCTTGAGCCAGTCTGCCCAGTTATCCTGTTGGTGGTTGCAAAAGATCCTCAGTATTGTTTCCACCGTCTGGTTCGTTCGTTCGGATTGTCCGTCTGTTTGAGGATGGTAGGCGGAGCTCATATTTTGTTTGATGTCTAGCTGGGCGCAGAGTTCCTTGAAGAACTGCGAGGTGAACCGCGTGTCTCTGTCTGATATGATCCTTTTGGGGATGCCTGTGTAGGGGAACGCGTGATCTCTGAAGAGTCTTGCGACTTCTTCGCTTCCCATGTCTTCTCGGCACGGAATCAGGATTACGGCTTTCGTGCAGTCGTGATCGGTAATGGTGAGGATCGTATCACAACCGCGTGAGTCGGGTAATTTCGTAATGAAATCGACTGTGATAGTGGCGAAGGGCGTTGTATCTTCACCAGGACCGATCGGCGCAATGGGGGGCACGTTGCGGTGGGTAATTGTCTTCACCGCTTGACAGGTGGCGCATCCCTTGACGTATTCTTCTACATCCATATGGATCGTGGGCCACCAGTAGTCTCGTTTCAGCATTAGGTAGGTCTTCCAGATTCCGGGATGTCCCGACGTCGGAGTGTCATGATACTCCTGAAGGAACGTGCGTCGGAGTTGCACATCTTCAGGGACTACTAGTGATCCCGCCTTCCACCAGACCTTCCATTCGTCTTGGTAGATGCCATGTTTCTTTTTCCAAGTTCGGCATAACTCTTCGTTTGCCTTTTGCAACTGGTGAACTTGTTGCTCCAGGATGGAGATTTCAATGGCTCGGGCGAATAGTTCGTTGGGAAGGGCTGTGGTCTCCTCATTGTCCATTGATCCGTCATCATGGTCTGGACGTCGAGATAGGGGATCTGCTTGATTCCTCTTTCCGGGTAGGTGAACCAGTTCGAAATCGAAGTCTGCTAGAAACGCGATGTAGCGGGCGACGCGTCTGTTCAACTTTTGGGGGTGTCGGTAGTAACGAAGGTTGTCGTGGTCGGTGTAAATTGTCAGTTTGTGGGGTGATCCCATCACGAGGTGTCGGACGCGTTTAAGGCCTTCGATGATGGCTAGGAATTCTCGATCTCCAATGGAGTAATTCCTTTCCGCGGCATTTAGCGCTTTTGAGTGGTAGGCCACCGCTCGTCGTTTGTTGTTGTCATCTCTCTGGTATAGGATGCTGCCAAGTGCGAAGGCAGAGGCATCGACTTCGAGTTCGTATGGTTTTGCTGGGTTTGGGTGCCAGAGTACTGGTTCGGTGGTTACTCGCGTGATGAGTTCATTCAACGCCTTCGTGCAGTTTTCGGTCCAGATGAAGGGGGTTCCTTTCTTTGTGAGGTCGTGTAGGGGTCGGGCTATAGACGCAAACCCTTGGATGAAGGGTCTTTGGTAGCCTAGCACGCCTAGGGTCTTCCTAACTTCTTCTACCGTTTTGAGTGTTCTGGGCCATTCTGATATTCCTTTTACTTTGGCGGGGTCGATGCGAACTCGTCCTCCTCCTACGAGCCATCCGAGGATTTCCATTTCGTCCTTTTCGAATTGGCATTTCTTCGGTTTCAGGAAGTACGAACATTCTTCCATCTTGTCGAGGAAATCGTGGACGATTTGTTTATGTAGTCGGCGTCCTTCGTCATCATTGGCCGTGGCTATCCACCAATCGTCCATATAGTTCCCTAGGTTCTCGGGGTACTTCTGGAGGAGGGGGCGGAAATCTCGGTGCATCGTTCGTTGAAAGAAGGGGGGTGCATTGGTGAGGCCGAAGTACATTACTCGAGGAACGTAAGTGCCTTGGGGTGTTTTAAACGCTGCCTTTTCTTGATCTTCTTCGGCAATGCGGATGTTGTTGTAACCCCAGCGGATGTCGAACTTTGAGAACAACAATTTGCCATGTAGCCTTTCTAAGGCAGACTGGATGTTGGGTAGCGGGTTGTTGTCTCGGACGGTGTATTTGTTTAGTTGGCGATAGTCCATGATGATCCTCTTTTCCGAGCTATCCTTTTTGTTGATGAAGTAGACTGGTGCCGTGTAGGGCGACGGTCCTTCATAGATCCGTCCCAGTTCTTCTTCTTCGAGGATCCACTTCTGTAGGAGTTCGCGTTCGTCTTTTGATAGGGGGTACACCTTGCAGTTTAACTCCTTTGGTGCGTCAGGAGTTAATTTGATTGTCATATCTTCCGACCTTGCTGGAGGGAAGCGTCTTGCTTCTTCTTCCGAGAATACCTTTTGGTGCCTTCGGTATTCCTTTGGGATGGTGTCGATGGTAAGGTGGATTTTGTCTTTATCCGCCTTCTGGGCCCACTCTTGCGCTATGTTGGTTCGTCGCACATAGATGGCTTCGTCTTCTTTGGGTGTTCCTAGCTGCTTAATCGCTTCTCTTTGCATAAAGAAGATGCGTTTGGCGCTATACATGTATCGGCTGCTCTGGAGTTGTACTGGTTCTCCGGAGATCTTTCCCGTCTTCCAATTAATCTTCGGGTTGAAATCATAGAGGAAGGGGTACCCCAGGATTATGCGATCCTTTCCTAGGCTTGTGATATAGAACCGCTGGAGCGTATGTTTTTCTCCTTTGACGATGCGGAGCCAGCAGTAATGGGTGATCTTCCCTTGTTTGTTTTCTGTTCCGTCGACATTGTGGACTGTTACTGGTCTGGCCAGTTCCTTGCGTCCGATCCCGATTCGTTTCCACGTATCTTCATCTATGAAGTTGTCGGTAGCACCGCTGTCTATGAGAGCGGATTCATCGGCCTTGGATTGCGAGGTGCGAAAGGAAATATTCATATTCAGAGTCGATAGTTTCCTAATGTACATCGTATCTTGCAATCCCGTTGCCCTAAGCCAGACCGTCGGCTTCGAGCTTCCTAAAAATCCGCTTTAGCCGATAGTTCCTCGTAGAGGTTCTCTCGGTCTTCGATGGTCATTCCCCTGATGTATTGGAGTACGTCCTTTTTGGTGTAAGAGGGAGGTGCGGTGGTCGAGGTTTCCGCTTCGCTGTGTTGTTCCTCTTCTTCATCTTCATTGATTACTGCGGCTCGCACCTTGGGTTTTTCTTTGGTGTATTGCCCTTGGGAGCTGCGAGGTCGGTCGGGGGTTTTTCCTTTGCCTTTGTCAGGGCAGGCTCGGGACATGTGTCCCAATTTGCGGCAACGGAAACATCTTCCTTCCTTCATCAGTTTGGTGCGTTCTTCATCTGTTAGCTTTCCGGTGGTACGGATGGCGTCGATGTCCATTGCATTAGGATCCTTTGGTCGTTTTGGCGGGGCAGGTTTTTGATAGCTGCGCATCCTGTTGGCTCGGGTGGAGATATGGGCAGGTCCTCCTTTAGGTCCGATGTTATCGTTTAAGTCTTGCCATCTTTGGACCGTTTTTCGGGTTGCATCGTACCATTCTTCCATAGTTGCCGGTAGAGTTTCTCTTTGGCGGATGACGCGATGGAGTCTGACTGGCAGGATGTCTTGGAACAGTTTGATCGTTCCTTCTGCGTCTGGTCCCCATCCTGCTTCTCGGATGAGACGTTTGAAGAGTGTGATGGAGGAGTCGACCTTGTCCACGTCTAATTCCATTTTTGTGAGACGGGAGTATGCGTCTTGTTTCTTGGTAGAGTCGGTGAAGGCGTCTCTGAACGCTCTGGCGAACCATTCCCAGAGGGCTGGGTCGTTTTCTGCGTGTGTCGGGGGGTCTCCTGTGTTTGGGTTTCCTTCTACCTTGATAGATAGTTGGTCTGCCATATAGTATGCCCAATCATCGACCAATGGTCCTTTGATGAAGGTGATCGCATAAGCGACTTGTTCCGCTTTGTTTGTGAAGGTGGAGTTGTGTCGGTTAAGGAAGCGGTATGCTCCGAATTGTTGCATGAAGCGTTCTGCGTCCTTTCTGTCTCCTTGGAAGATCTGGGGGATCATTCCTTTGAGAGCTTCGCTGCGTGGTGGCGCGGCTGCCGCTTGTCCCGCGGCCGGTGGTCCAGCTGCTGGTTGGCCTCCGCCGCCTCCTCCTCCACCGCCTCCACCTCCTCCTCCGCCGCCTGGTTGTCCTCCGGCAGGTGGTTGTCCTCCAGCAGGTGGTTGTTGGGGTTGTCCTCCTGCAGGTTGTTGGGCTTGTGCTGGTCCAGCCACTTGTGCTGGTTGTACATGGGCTACGGCGATTGCTGCCATTGCTGTTGTGAGTTGTTCGATGACCGGTGCGTGAGCTAGGTCGGTTGTAGGGATGTCTGGGTCTGAGGCTGGCGAAGTAGTTTTTACTTCGGGTGCTTCGTCACTTCCTTGTGTGACTTCTGTGTGGATTCGTTCGAGATCTGGGGCGAGTAGGAACGGTTGGCTTTTAGTTCCTAGTCCTGATTCGTGAGGATTTTGGATCTCGTCTTCTCTGCTAACTTCGTAGCACTCGTCGATGGTCCAACTGATGCGGTACCAAGTTCCGTTGATGTATTCAACAGGGTGTGTGTATAACCCTTCTTTGAGGTGATATGCTGATCGTCCCTCGGTCCTGTGATTCTTGCCAGAAGGCCTTTCCCTGTATTTCTGTAGGGAGGTCGTCGGTGGTTCTATTTCTGAACCGGATGTCGGGGCTCTTTGAGAGCTTTCGTTTCCTTCCAAGGTCGAGTAGTATATCAGCCAGGTTGGCTAAGAGAAGCTCGACTTGTGTTAAGCCCGCAGCGGGGCTTCGTGCACACCTGACGGTTTAGGAAAGTGTGCGGCCCGAAGCGTGCCGGAGCACGTGTTCAGACTCCTGAGATGCGCGTTGATTGGTATAGCCCAATCACTAAGCTTCGAAGGCAAAGGTCCGCCTTTAAGGACCTTCAAAGGTAGATGGAAGAGTAGAGAGGGGCCGCGCAGTAGACAGGAGTGTACAAGAGGCTGCGATTGCAAAGCAAAGTCGAGCTTAAGGCTCAACTGTTCGTACTGGGTCGTATATACAGGGTCGAACCTAGTATGACTAATAGTCTTTAGAACCGGTTGCTAAGCCGGTTTGTAAGGGATCAGTCATGCATCCTATCGTACAGTAAGCATGATGCGCTTGTGAGTCATCCATCAGTCAGTCATCAGTCAGCGGTACAGTAAGAGTCTCAGTCATCCAGTCCAGTCGATGAGCCACGCGTGTATCGTACAGGAGTCATGGGATCACGTGATCCCAGCCAGTCCGTCGGTCCGTAAAACACCTCACCTCTCGCCGTACCAGAGGCGGAGCTTATCAGGGGACGTCTTCAATGAGTGGGTCCAGTCGGTCCACCCAGTCTCCTTGGTTGAGGGCCCATTCGTCCACTGTCGGGCCTTTGATAAACGTCAGTGCTATCGCTACGCAGCAAATCCAGGATTGGAGGCCGGGGACCGTGGCGTTTATGCGGAAGTAGTGTTGCAGTTCGTTTATGAATTGGTCTGCTTTCGCTCGGTCTCCGTCGAACTCCGTGGGGGCGCTCCCCATGAGGCGGGCATCTTGGTTTGCTGGGGGCATGGGTGGTGCTGCTGGGGGGTTGGGGGCTCCGGGGTTTCCTCCTCTGCCCAGGTTGCCTCCTCCCCCTCCGGGGTTGCCTCCCCCTCCTCCGGGGTTGTTGCTCCCCCCTCCGGGGTTGCTGCTCCCTCCGGGGTCGTTACTCGGTTGTTGCTTTATTGCTGTATCTAGCTTCTTCTGCACGGAGGCCACTATCTTGGGTTTGGTGGTCGTGGTGGTGGTAGTCGTTGCTGTGGTGGTTGCCATGGTGTACTCATGTATTAACGGAGTAAATGGCCAGGTGGTGACGAGTGGGGAGTGTCTGATGATGATGTTGGTGTGGTCTTCTGTGGGTTCCTCGTCAGTGGTGGGCGAGTTAGGTTGTTGGTCCGTGGAGACAGGGGATGGGGGTCAGACATTGTCCTTGTCGTCATCGGAGTCAGGTGGGATGGGAAGGAATATCCCTGCTTTGTGTCTGCGGCGGCACCTCTCTAGTGCGTTTAGCTCGTTGTGAGCCTCGATGTCTGGTCTCCTAGGTCCTTGTACTAGTTTGAATTTGTCTCTGTCTTCCTCGAGGTAGACTTGGGTGAGGAATCCCTTCTCGTTGTGTATCCAGACGTGGGTTCCGTCTATGCAGTCTTGTGCCTTCTTGCTCGTATCGGGGTGGTATAGTATTGCTACTCTGTCGTATCCAGGGATGACTCCTTTGTCGATTCTTCGCAGGTGTGCGTTCTTTGGCGGTCTGTCGTCGTCTCCAAAGTCCGTGAGGTATTCCTTGGGTGGGGCCTCTGTGATGATGAGAAAGTTGAGTCTAATGTCACTGCTGCTTATGCAACGATAACGTATAGACTCGGGGTGGTGATGACAAGGCTCTCTGCGGCCACCTTCTGGCTAGGAGTGTGGAAATAGATGATATTGTCCGTGCAAGATGGACAGGAGACTCAACTTAGCGACCTAGAGTCACCGTTGAGTCATATATATACAGGGATACGGGGTACTAGGGCAGGGGGCACGGAACACGACTAGGAGGCACCAAGAACATGCATACATAGGGTCGAGTCACAAGGCAACTCATGTAGTCCGTCCACATCAAACAAGGCATACAGTCGTACATACTAATCGAGACCTACTGTTCCCTCGGGCTCGTCCAACTCCATCGGGCTGTCCTCGCGGCTGACATCTCTGTCAATCGAGGAGGGGAAGTCCCAGGGTCGAGGGGACGGTAACAGCTCTTCAGGGACCACGCCTTTCCTTACACTGGAATTCCCAAGAAAATCATCTCTGACAGAGACACGCAGTTCACGTCACAATTCTTCAAAGAACTCTGTGCCCAATTGGAAATCAAACAAAACATGAGCTCGGCATACCACCCCCAAACTGACGGACAATCTGAGAGAACAAATCAAACAGTAGAAACGATCCTATGAATCTTCTGCAATCATCAGCAGGACAATTGGGCAGATTGGCTCAAGATTGCCCAGTACATGATCAATTCCCATCCTTCGTCTACTACTAAGAAACCCCCTTACGAATTATGGATGGGATTCATTCCCCGCACCCATCAACCCACACATGCCAGAAATGTACCGGCAATCGAGGAACGAAAATTCCAGCTTCTAGAAGCCAGAAAGAACGCCCAAGAAGCCATCAGCAAGGCGCAATCTCTTTGGACAAAAGACCCACGCTTCCAAAGATACTGCGTGGATCAGAAGGTCTGGCTAGAAGGAACCCACATACGTACAACGCATCCTATGACCAAACTAAGGGCCAAATGCTTTGGACCCTTCAAAATTACGGAAGTGCTCAGCGCTGTAACGTACAGATTAGACCTCCCAAACGCGTGGAAAATCCACAATGTGTTCCACGCGGCTGTCCTCCACCCATATAAGGAGACGGAGCTCCATGGGCCTAAATTTATTGAAGCACCACCTGATCTAGTGGAAGGACACAAGGAATGGGAAGTGGACAACGTGTTGGCCTCGAGGCGCACCGGCAAAAGAAAAACATTGCAATACCTGGTCAGATGGAAGGGATTCTCAGAAGCACATGACTCTTGGGAACCAAAAAGGAATCTGGGTAACGCCTCCCTCAAAGTAAAGGAATTCCATGATAAGAACCCAAAGGCCATTTGTCAAATGGTTATAAACCCCCAAGAGAGGACAATGGGATCCTCACCACTTCCAGATATCTCTTCCCTCTGCACACAATTCGAAAACCTATCTCTGATGTCTTCCCGATACAGTTCACCATCCCCGGCCACCTGTAACACCATGTTGGCAGTCAACACCGAAGAAGTTGCAGTGCTGGAAGCCTCCCTCCACCCTACGACCGAAGCACCTCCCGCCTTCCCTGAAGAACCCGCCTATGCCCCGCCAGCAGAAAGCCCTCCTGACATTGACCTGGCCAAATACCTCCACCTCTCGCCCTCTGTTTACAGCCTTCACGCACCTAGTCGCCTTCCCAGCCCTGAACCACTCTACATTCCCCCCCCTCACACCGGACCGCTCCCCCAAGACAACTCGGAAGACCCCTGCAACCATGTCCGCAGGCTCAGTGACTTCGCGAGGGAACACCTCTTCTATTCGACAACAGGGCTAGCCGCCGCTGAGCTAATGCTAGCCAGACAGGAGGAGGCAGAACACCTGTTGGTTTTGGACCCCGACACTAATGTAGTCCACCGCGTCACCACCCCACTCTCCACGCCCTCCAACACCAGCATGCACTCCACCCCCGCAACCACGGCTGACAGTCTACCCTCCCACTACACCATAGAGGTTGATGCTGACGACTTGGTGTTGACACACCCCCGAGAAGACTGGATCAAGTTCGATCCAGACATACACCGCACCTCGATCCAGATCCCGGCCACAGAAGCGGCACCCCTCGAGAAAGTACCCGCTCGTTTCATCCACTTTAGAGTGGAACCCATTACTGGCGAACCCACCATCTATGGGACTATGGGAAGAGGTCGGCCAATCTATGCAGAATGCCTAGAAGCGGCCCCAGCCAGTTGGGCCGCGCGGGCCAGTTACCAGGACAACAATTATTTCCAGCTGTTAACCGAGGAAAGGATGATCAGGGGCCCCCTCAAGAGAGCGATAGAGGACTTGGGGGATTACGGGGTCAAAGCTGACATTATGTGCCTTCGCAACCTGGAGTCAGATCGGTGCAAGCTCGCCCTCCGCTTACAAGAAGTACAGGCCCTCGAAGCCTACACCCAAAAGAGAAGAGCAGAGTTTGGGATGTACCAGTTAGCCCACATCGGGCACACCAAGGCGGTCTGACAACGTCTTGTTAGGGCAAACGCCCGAGAACACCTCCTGCAGCTGGTAGACGAGGATAGTGAGAGAGGGGAATTGGCATGGCAACACCGAACCCACCGCAGACGGGAGACCCCATACCACGAAACCGGGACCTTATGCCTGAGGGGTGGAGTGCAAAGCGCCATTTCTTGGAACAGCGAGAATGCACAGGACGACGCCCTGGCGCAAGACGAGTATGAGGAGTGCTGCCGCTGTTCTTATTGCCCCTGGTTTGACCACATCTCCACCCATTGCGAAACTCCCCACTTCCTTTGCTCTACTCGAACCTCCGGGTGGTGCTGCGTGCCCTGCCACCACCGATACTTCACCAATCAAATGCCAGACACCTGTCCCTATGGGGGACGGCGCAAACACACCAACGGCCATTACCTCACGTGCCAACAAATGGCTTGGCAGCTCTCTCTCGCTGATCGACAAATCGAGTACGATCACCTCGAAGCAGGGTGCGACGACCTCTGCAAAGGAGAGATGAGTCGAGCAGGCGTCGCCATGAGACAGGCCATCACTCAGGTTGTCTTGGATGAGTTCGAAGGTGCAAACACCTCTTATGCTCCCCGCTCTCCTTCCCCCGATTATGACTACATCCCCAGCGATAACAAGGGATCAGACTAGCACGTGGAAGCACTACTTTGAGGGGAGGGTGGTGATAAGCTCCGTCTCTGGTATGGAGAGAGACAATGTTACAGAGTTGCCTAAGCACCCTGTTTAGACGCCCCAATTCGCTTTTTCCTCCAAGTCAACTATTTAGACGCCAAGTCATATAGACGCCTAATCACATGCACTCATCACATGCATCCTCACATGACACATCACGTGCAGTCTCCACATGACTCACAACTTAGTCGTTTCAGCAAGTGTCTGAGTCCCAGCCTCAGCCACCCCCTGTCTCTAATAGGAAGGTACACTTTCCCACGCTTCTCTCTTGCGCTGCAAAGCAACCCCAGATCATTGCACAGTTCCACAGTCCGTAGTATGCAGTTCCGTAGCTCCATAGTAATCCGTAGTTTACTGCAGTAATGTACTATGCATTGCACAGTCATTGCTATGCAATGCACAGTCAATGCACAGCCCCCAATCATGTATATAAGGATGTAGATACAGGCCAAGTAGCCTCAGACTTGGTCTCTTGTATAGAACCACAATCCCTCCCCAGATTCCCTCGAAAGCCCTTGCTTTCATTGTGTGTTTCCATACGTGTTAAATCGAGACCTTAAACTCTCATCTCATAACGAACTAGTTGCAGCAACTAGCTTTTGCATAACATACCTTGCAGACTTCGAGATACGATCTACGAAGTAGACTCTTGTTAAATCGAGACCCACTGTTCATAGAACAGCAGAGCACCCGATTCTCTTCTTTCTGGGCACTTTGTAGTGCCATGCAAAGTCCGAGCATAACAGACGAGGTGTTTTACGGACCGACGGACTGGCTGGGGTCACGTGACCCCATGACTCATTATGATTATGCCCCTGACTCATCACTTGGACTGGATGACTGAGGATTCTTACTATATGCTGACTGATGACCCTGGTTTGCTTACTGACACGTGCATCATGCTGACAGTGTATGATAGGTCGATGACTGATCACTTATGAACCGGCTTAACAATCGGTTCTAGGACTATTAGTCATACTAGGTTCGAACCTGTATATATAGGACTCTGTACGAACAGTTGAGCCTTAAGCTCGACTTTGCTTTGCAATTGCAGCCTCTTGTTCACTCCTGTTCACTGTGCAGCTCCCCTCTACTCTTCCATCTACTCTCTAAGGTCCTTAAAGGCGGACCTTACCTTCAAAGCTTAGTGATTGTGCTATAACAATCAACGTGCATCTCAGGAGTCTGACTCACGTGTCTCGGCACGCCTCGGACCGCACACCTTCCTCATCCGTCAAGTGTGCACGAAGCCCTGCTGCGGGCTTAACACACTGCCCCTGATGCCCTCTTGTGGCATGTCGACATTGTCATCCAGAGTTTGGCCGCTAGTATGCTGCTGGACTTCTGAAGCAGGCCCAGGGTTGGTGGCTGGAACCTGCCATGATGGCCTCTATAAACTGGCTTTGAGTTGGAATATTTTTATAACACATTCTAGGCGCACCTCGATTGCCACAGCCTCTGAGAGTTTAGAGGCCCATCGTGGAGCAGGCTCCTCGAGGTCTGGCTCATCAAGCCAGTCAGCCTCACTCTCAACGTCGCTAACATCACCTGTGCCATCAATTTGGTTTTCTTGAACAAGCAAGAGGCTGGACATGGGGAAAGTGTCGCCAGCATCACCACGGCCAGGATAGAAAGATGACACTGGAAAAAAAAGTCAACTGTTTGGTAAACAAACATGATTTGTAAGCAGACGACTCACTCCGCTCCAATGATTGACGGTTTACTGTAGTGATGCTTTCATCGTGACTGGGCAAGTGCCCCTGCCCACCTTGTCCTTCCGTGGTGATCAAACCAGGAACCTCATGACTTTCGGATATGGGGCCTTCAAATACAGTCAACCTTCATTTACATTCATGAGACAATATCAACGTACCAGGCTCCTGTGCCCTCTTTGTAGCATTATGGGCTCTCTTTGTGCCTCGATTGGTGGAGCTGGTATCAAGTGAGGAGGAGGTACGTTTCTTGCTCACTGCAAATGATCAGATGAGTCTGACATGGTATCAGGCAACGCACCTTTCAGATTGTTTTGGATGCGTCCAATGGTCTGATCTTGGACATCAACAGTACACTGTAGTGTTGTGTTCATGTTGGCAGAGCCTTGCAATGCAACACCTTTTTCATTCGATGGTCCTTTGGTGACATTCCTTGGCTGAGATTGACATGTGCGGCGAGCCATGAGTAACACAAGACAAAATAAACGAGGGTAAGGAATTGACAAGTAATGACAGGAAAGGGGATACAGGATCATCTAAAAGTATGTGCCCTTTTATGATAAAAGCACGCACATAGACTAATGTTGGTTCCCACCCTTTCCCATTTCTCGACATCTTGTCGCACCCACTTCACAGTCCGTCATGAATACGGCACAGATGCGGTGTCTTGGCTGTAACAAGGGCTTTACCCATTATGGTCTTTCTAGACACATTAGATCGACCCAGAACTCGCGCTGCCATGCAGTGTACGGTGTCTCACAGGCCCCTCCTGGTTTCAGATCCATTCCCGATGGCAGCGCGGTGTCTTCACTAGCATCGATCCCAAACACCGCACTTACGACCAATCCTGGAGAAGCCTCCAGTGATCATCTTGTGAACAACGGTACCAATGAATACCCTGTTTGGATGGCACAATCAAGCGGTGACTCCGCCGGTGAGTTTTCCATGACACATGCTATGGACAGAGTCCAACAGACAAATATAATCATTTCAGGCTACGACAATTGTCTTGGAGACACACCCGATGATGACAATGACCTGGCCGACCAGCCCATTTGCATTGAGGCCAGAAAATCTGGGGTTGTTGTAGTTGACCGCTTTCCGTTTGGCTCGCCCGGTGCCCCGATTGCCAGTCCAAGCGACAACGCTACCATGAATGGGGCAAATCTTAGGGCACCTGGGGACTCCATATGGACCCCATTTCGCTCCCAATGTGATTGGGAGATTGCGCATTGGGCTAAGATGCGTGGCCCGACCTCATCAGCGGTCACAGAATTACTTGCTATTCCCGAGGTATGTGCCCCCCGTTTTCACTTATCATGGCGCTAATGTATTGCGGAAGCTGGTGGAGAGGCTTGAGCTTTCATATCGAACCACAAGAGAATTGAACTCCATCATCGACAACAACTTGCCAGGGCCACCACCATTCCAATGCATTGAGCTGGATGTCGGGAATGAACATCTTGAGTTTTTTTGTCGCGACGCCCTACAGTGTATCCGTTCCCTCTACGGCGACCCTGAATTTACTAAAGGCATGGCATTTGCACCAGAGCGACACTACACCGATGATGAGCGAACATGCCATGTTGTAAATGAGATGTATACAGGCGATTTGTGGTGGTCTGTACAGGTTCGTAGCATAAACTACTATGAAAGAGAATTGACATTTAGAATTGGCATTAGGCGACCCTTGAATCATGTCGACCGGGCGCAACAGTCATACCCATTATCCTCTCATCCGGTAAGACACAACTTACGGTCTTCCGTGGGAAAACTGCTTACCCAGTCTACCTCACGATTGGAAACATCCCGAAGGAGATACGCCGAAAACCATCGCGTCACGCACAGATTTTGATTGGTTATATACCAACCACAAAGCTTGAAGGCATTTCGAACAAGACAGCTCGGCGTCGTTCTCTGGCAAATCTATTCCACTCCTGCATCTGAATTGTATTGGCACCAATCATTTCCTGCGGAGAAACAGGTGTTGATATGATGAGTGTGGATGGAATCTGGCGACGCTGCCATCCAATCTTCGCAGTTTTCATTGGTGACTACCCTGAGCAGGGCCTTGTCACATGCACATATAATGGTCGCTGCCCAAAATGTTTAGTCTCTCGCGATCAAATTGGTGAATTCCGAAGCTTTCCACTCCGCACGACAAGCGACGCGATGAAAACCTATTGTCTAGCGGATGAGGAGGTACACGTGTTTCACAGGGCCTGTCGTGAAGCTGGTGTCAAGCCGGTCTTCCATCCTTTTTGGGAGTCTCTCCCATTTGCCGACATTTTCCAATCGATTACCCCTGATATCCTCCACCAGCTGCTTCAGGGAGTTGCAAAGCACGTTATTGCATGGCTAACAAGTCCGACTGTCTTTGGGTCAGTAGCGATAAATGCACGCTGTCGATCATTACCTCCGAACCATCACATCAGGCTCTTTGCAAATGGCATAACGACGCTTTCCCGTGTTTCGGGACAGGAACACAAGAATATGTGTTCCATCCTCCTTGGACTCGTCGTTGATCTCCCGCTTCCTGGTGGCCAAGTTCCATCACGCGTCATCAAGGCCGTGCGAGCACTGCTCGACTTCATTTACTTAGCAAAGTTCTCAAGCCACACCTCTGAAACACTACACCACCTCCAGGATTCACTTGCACGCTTCCATGATAACAAGGCGGTCTTTGTTGACCTGGGAACACGAGAAAACTTTAACTTACCAAAACTCCATGCTTTGCTTCACTACAGGCCGTCAATCTTGCTTTTCGGTACTACTGACAACTACAGCACGGAGCAAACGGAGCGTCTTCATATCGACTTCACAAAGAATGCGTACCGTGCAACAAACCACAAAGGAGAATACCTGCAAATGACAACATGGTTGGAGCGTCGTGAGAAAGTACAACGACATGCAGTGTTCATCAAGCAGGAGCAAGATGGTCACCGTGAACCTGGGACTCAGACCGAACTTGTGATGCCTATTGGACCGCTGAAGGCTCATAATGGCTATCTAAGGATGGTTCAACACCCCACGGTTAAAGCCGTCTTATTCGATGACCTAGTTAGGAAGTATGGTGCGATCGACTTCCCAGATGCACTTGGGGATTTCATCGCCCACATGAACCACCCTGGTGCCTCAACAACAGCCTTGCATGCTCACGCAGCAGACACTCTCATCCCGTTCCGTGCAGTTCCTGTTTTCCATCGGATTCGGTTTGTGGCTAGCGCCGATTGCGAGAATTCTGGAACAGTGGATGCGGTGAATGCAACACCAGAAAGAATTGACTTGCACAGACATGTCGTACCATCAAGATTCGACACCGTTCTTGTCCGTAATGGACAAGATCGTGCACGTGCAAATAAGGGTAAGTTTTCATATCAAACATAGACCAAACTAATTGCTTCTAAGGCCGTCGGATAGCGCAAGTCCGCGTAATTTTTCAGATACCAAACAAGGCGTTCTACGACGTGTTTCCAAACCCAGACACCATTCACATCAATCCTACTACCCACCTTGCCTACGTCGAGTGGTTCACACCACTTCCAGCAACACCTGACCCTATCCATCTTATGTATAGGGTATCCAGGTTAACACAAAATGGCCAGCGCTGTGCATCTATCATCCCGGTCGAATCCATTTCAAGTAGCGTACACTTGTTCCCCCGGTTCGGCCCAACCATACCCCATGACTGGAATACTTTTTCAGTTCTAGAACATTCCCAATCTTTCTATGTTAATCCCTTCGCTAGTGAACATAGTTACTTGACATTTGCGTAGTGTTTTATTATGAATTATCGGTTAGTCGTCAATTATGAATTATCAGCAGACGACCGTAGTTGACGACCAACTGCACGCTTATGACATTAGTGTGATCGAGCGGGATTCAGCGACAGTTATTGATGACTATGACCCTTAATTCAGACGGTGTTTCGGTATTCCGACATTACCTCTCGGTAGCGCGGGAGGGTTTTCCTGATGAGTACAGTAGTGCGATTAAAATCTTCGTTCAGCACGTGTTCTACTATTGTACTTTAGTCCTGACTAGAGCCATGGTTCAAGCACGAGCGGTGTCTAGGACTCCTTAGCCGTGCGTAAGTACGGGCCATGAGAGTAAATTTACGGGAACACTCCGTACCGTACTACTGTAATACGGTCGGAGATCTCGGCTTACGGTACGGTTGGTCTCCTCGTATTTACCCATGTTTTTACGGGAAAACGGGCGTTTATCGATTATCCTGTTGGCACACTTGAGAAGATGATGCGCTCATGCACATGGACTCTGCACGGCATACAAGTGGAACTTGAAGATGGGTCCTCCACTCATCCTCCCAACATGCTTTCTGCCGAACACCACGTAGAATACATCAACCATGATCCTGTCAACTCTACAGAGCCAATTGCCAATCCTGTCCTGTTACTTGCACGCGTGCTAACGGTGCCATCTCGTTCACAGAGTACTGGCTCCCCGTATCACGGTACCATCAATCCAGTGCTACTATACTGCTGTGTGTTCTCTCCACCTTAAACGTTTCACACCAGCACATGGACACTCAACGCGTCGTTGACAGTTCACCGCAGCACAGGATCACGTTCTTGTTGCACCCGGTTACACGAGCAGTGCACCGTGACAGACTGCGAGTCCACTTCCAAACGCGATACTCTTCGCTGTGCGAAGCGCGTTTGCTGCCTTCTCTCCTCCAAGGAAGACCCACGCTACGCCTACCAAGACATCGTTCAAGGCTGCCGCATCCGTGCACACTTCAAACGCTGCCCCGGCGCCAGCTGTTATTAAGAAACCTTACGGTGTCCCCTAGTGTGTGTGGCGCACCACAACTGTGACCACCGCGCATCTCTGCAGAGGCCATTGCACGCAGGGAAGCCAAGAATGCACATAAGCATGCCAAGAAGTTTGAGCAGAAATGGGTGAACCATCGTAAGTTGCGTTGGCGCTGAGCCATTGAGCCACTGCCACCTAGTACCTCCCCCCACCCAGCCTGTGTCTGTCTGTCCATCCTTCTTCCCGTTCATTCGATTTCCAACGTCGGTTTTATATAATTCAGCTCACTCACCTCTCACAACTCCAGACGAAAAGACGAGAAAATGTCATAAAACAGGAGGCAGAAACGTGAAATCCCGTTCAATGTAATAAATTCGGCGTGTACATCCATTGCATTTATAGGACGAGGAACTGAGAACCAAGGAAAGAAAACAAATAATGGTATGGTACCGCGTAGCGTACTGTTTGCGCAATCGGGGGAAAACCCGAGTCTAACAGAAAGAAGAAAAATTGCCTAGAGAAAAAAAAGCAAAGAATTCTAGGTGGACGTATAATCCGCGATAGAGAACATCTCGGCATTCATTCGTCAAGATTGAAAAAATGTATCTATACATAAAAAGGCCAGGAAAGCGAGACCCCGTTTTTGTTTGTTTTGGAGCGATCAGTACGAGAAGATCATCAACCACGGATTGAGCACGATCGGGAAGAGTATATGGCTCCCAGCGACGACCGCGAGCGGGAAAATGACGGCCCAATCGACTCCGGGGATCTGCCATCCCGAGGGTACCAGGTTGGTCGAGAAAACAATCATCATCGCGAACAGGAAGAAGCCGATGATGAGCGACAGCCAAAAGCGGCGCAGAATCCGCGGGACCTCGATGAAGAAGTTGGACCGCTCGACCTCCTTCTTGGTTGCGCCCCACGTGATGTTATACGAGAATAGGTGCGCGAGGAGCGCCTGCGACAGGTGAATCGACAAACCACCGAAGAAAAAGAAGCTGTGTGTGGCGTGGCCCTTTTAATGAGAAACCACATCACGAACAGATGCGATGCGGTATAACCACTTACAAGAATGGAATCCAAGTAATGTTCTCGAGGAATGAGGAAGCAATGCTTCGTTGACCGAGACGGTACTCAAGAAGGGTATATCCGAAGTTACCGGCGCCGGGGAAGACGACGGTACATGCCAACCAGATCTCGAAAGAATGCTCGTAGAAGCCATCAACACTGAACGCTAAGCCGAGGATGAGGTAGTTCAGAACCGAAAGGAGAGCAGAGGCAGCGAGACCATAGTACGAGAACATGTCTACGCTCCAGTTAGCACCAATCTCCGACCGATGGGCCAAAAAAAACTCACAAGACATCATGCTGACTTTGTAGTGAACAGGGGCGTCCGACCAAAGGAAGATACGCAACTGCTTGTTAATGGGACCCAAACGCCACCACCGAATGAGCGGGTTGAAGATAAGCTCGTTGCACCCTAACAACAAATTTCAGCTGATCCCAATGCTGACCTCAAGACGAGAAAGCACCATAAGAGTACTTCTGCCATCGGTTCAGTTCATCGTCGCATGTCAACGAGACACCTTCCTTGAAGCCGCCTTCCGAATAGGTCGCCCACCGAATGATGTATCCCTTAAGCTGGACACGAAAGTCAGAACGCTGACTCCTTTCCAAATTCCAATAGACACAAGACACTAACCTGTAGACGTAATGCCATGTCGAAATCCTCAGACACGTTCGTCTCCGACCAGATCTTCTTCTGGTCATTATCGCCGGGGTCATTGAACGCGGCGTCCTGAAGGGCAGACCAGCGAAGGAAGGCGTTGTGTCCCACGAAAGGCGCGACTTCGCCGTTCGCGCACGCCATGGAGATACACTTGTTGATGCGGCGGGTAAAGTGCGCGATCCCATTCTCAAAATAATGATGAGCAACCTGCATGACATCTACAAAAAAAAGACTCAGTATCTGGGAACAGATAACAAGGCAAGGCACGCTCACCAGAGTCGTGCTGGATGATCGCAACTTCAGGGCACTCTGCAAGCTCACGAGCAGCGTCGCGGAAACAGTCCTATGAAACAAAATTGAACAATGATTAGCACTGAAAGACAGAATGTACGATACCTCGGGAACGATGGTGTCAGAGTCGACGATAAGAATGACCTCGCCCATGCGGAGCGCCTTCGCATTATGTGCCCAAGGCTTGAATCGCCTCCCACTTTCTTCATAGATCTCCTCGACGGCCACGCGCAGCGCCTGTTCCTCGATATCCTCACGATCGTCATCCGAATCTGCCGAATCCGCAAGAGACGCCTTTTCGCCACGCTCGATCTCAAGGCGGCCGATGATCTCTTCCATTTTAAGGCTGAGCGCAAGACCGTAGTTCATGTTGCTCGCCTTCTTGAATCGCCCGCGGCGCTTGAACCCACCCTCGGAGTCGTCGTGTTTCGGACGGGCCACCCAACCAATGCCATGATCTGCGTAGAACCTTATGCGCTCTTCGCGGTCGGATTCAGGGAGGAGCTGCAACCCGTCATCGTGAACGAAAATGGACGAAGTGCCACCCTGTCGCGCATAAGTTTGCATGGCCTTCTTTATCGACATGATGGATGGGGCGCTAGATAGTTAGTTATCATAATCAGCGAACAACGAGGACACGTTGTAGATGTAACACACATCGTCTGTACAAGACTCTCCTTGTACACGGGAAGCTCGATAGTAATATGGGGTAGGTGTGCATCGACTTCCTTGTTAGCTGCAGGTTTGACTGCCGAGTAGTACTTTGAGTTTTCGTGATATTGAGCGACAGGACCGAGGCTGCCAAGCCTCATAAGTGATTTGCCATGTGTCCAAGAAAAGGTTGCCTTACACATAGGAGATGTTCGTGATCACTTGCAGCGAAAAAAACTGTCGACGAGCACTAAGATCATATGCGGCGACGAAATGAAAACGCGGGGCTTACGAGTGAAACACAGAAAAGGAACGGCGCAGTGACTAACAGGGCAAATCGAGGATAGTCGTGGGTTAACCGCCATTCTTGAAGCAAGATGCTAACACCACTGCCAATGAAGTCTGGTGGAGGTGGCGTATCCCCGTCGGCACGAATGAACGGCTGACAAAGATTATAAAAAGCTTACAAGTTGACAGCGCCAAGCCAAGACCACCATACACCGGGGCAAAGTATCGCGTTGGCCGAGCGCTCGCGCCACCCCGCTCAATATCACGTAATGCCGGAGCGCGCTTTGCCTTTGAACCAATCCTCCATCCCCAAAGCGACCCGCCCGAGATGGGCTTCGCGTTCGATTCCGGTTCAGGGCTGGCGGTGGCGGACTCAGACTCAACCTCTTGCGGCGGCTTCTCGTTGATATCCACATCCGAAGCCGATGTGGCGGCGGGTGTCGGAACGAGACTGTGCCCCGGGGCGAGACTCGTGAGCGAGTGGCGCCTCGACCAAACGAGCTTGATGAGACTGTCGTCAAAGTCGCGGCAGAGCGGAATGATGCTATCTAGGTTGTCCGACCAGACGACCAGTACCCGTTCGTCACGCTTTGGGAGGGTTCAACGTTCAACGTTGGGACGGAATCACTGGGAAATGCCAAAAAACAACAACTTACAATGAAGGCGCCACACTGTTCCTTATCAGCACGCGGTAAATCGGGCATGCTGTCAAGAATTTGGATGCGAGTGTCATCGTCGACATAAATGGCAGTCGCGTCGTCGTTCCTGGAAAACGGCGGCGTCAGCACGATTAAGTTACTCTAAAATAATATTATCCCATCAGGGAACCGTACACCGTGCTCAGCGCCACGTGGACCGCCGCGCTCCGCACCTTGACAGCGACAACGGGGTTTAGGACGCGGACGGCCGCCTCGAACGGCTCCAGGAAGCGGTTCTCGTAAGGGAATACGCGGTATTGGCCAGTTTGGATACGAAGGCAGACGCCAGCGTGGATGTTCTCTGCGGACGGCTTGAACCACGCGTCGCCTTGCGTCTGGCAAAAAAGATAAGACAAAAAGACTCGAAAGTCATAGAGACGTCGTGGTGTACCTGTCTGAAGATATGGTGCAGCAAAGCATCATACGCGTCGTAATCCATAGCTTTGTCCTAGAGGAAATGGCTAAAGTGCGAGGAAGCCTGAAGAGAGGCACTGAGAAGAGCCTGGAGGTCGAGGGGTGCGGTCACCTGCAGGACAGTGATCTTAAGAACGATCAAAGGTGACCAAAATTCCCATGAGACGTTAGCTTCCTTGCATCGGTAGGATGACCTCCCAAACGGGCGGCGGATCACTTATTGGCAGAGAGAACTCGGCATGCAGCGCTCAGGCTGCAGGACCACTCTCGAATGAGGACGCATATCGCCGTATTGCAAGAAGGCGCTGGGCAGCGGCGGAAGCGCGGATGCAGCCACCAACATCGGGGCAGTGGGAACAATCTCCCGGAACAAAAGGGCCGGATAAGGTGACGTCCCAGGGTGACGTCAGTCATTAATATCTTTGTGACACGAGCAATGTATCATAGCGTTTTTATCGCCTCTATCGCCTATCTCTCTCGTACCCCTGGATGTCCGGCACGTTCTGAACGACAAGTCCATTACAAACGAATGCATTGATGAATCTTCAGGCGACAAGCGATGTTTGTTTGTTTTTGCTAGGGCAACCGGGCGCTCCTCTTGCCTCTTGGTCCGTCACGAACTGAGGATCTAAACCACGCTAACAGATCGTGGAGCCAAAGCACATGGGGGCTGGTGTAGGATAGGCGAGAACTGACCGCTCGACAATGTTCCTATCCAGGGCCGTAACTCGCCAGGGACCGTTCAGGTCATAAGTGCCGAAGGCGAGGTGGAGGTGGATCCGTTACTCTCATGGTCAAGGAGTGGTCTGCGAGGGAGGCAAGAAAGGAGACAAGCGATTGCTCAATTAGGGTGTACGGCAGCCTTGAGAGTAGGAGCTTTCGAAAGGAGAAAAGGCGCATTTGAAAGGCACGTACGGTACAGTAAATTCTCATGTACTGTAGCTGTCGACGGCATGCCAGTCGAAGATGTGATTCAAGCAACGAGGCGAACGAGTTGGTGTACCTGACATGTGCGGCCAAAGAGTGTTCTTACAGCAAGGCGCTCATACTGACAGGTGCTTGCTTGGGTGAATGATGAAACAGTACTGCGACCGGAAATTTGGGAGGAAGGTCGCCGGATTGCAGTATCGGTGTGTGCAGTTTGGAGCTTTGTGGCTGATCGATCAGGGCCAAAAGCGAAGTGAATCTTAGACTTCAAGTTCCAATATGGCCCCCGGCGCTAACTGTGCCTGCTCGTGGAACTGCCGATAATTAAGCTGGAATGCGTCATCTTGGCTTTTGATACACTTTACGGCCGCCCGGCGCTCGGGATTTGATGTGCTTGGCGCTACAAACCCGTCTTGAATTAAATAAATGCATCTAAAAAGCTTGTTATCAGTCAGGTTCCGAGGCACCGCCAAGGCGTTCGAAATGGTATGTCCATGTTAAATTCATCTACAGGGGTTATCGGCCCTCCGAGTCCTAAAGATCCAATTCGAGCAGTTCTCTTATGGTACTTCGAGTCGGGAGCGGTCCCAGTCTAAAGAGGCCTAACGACTCTGTCTTGATCTCTTTGGCAAAGAAGCCTTAGAGCTGCAGGGCTGTAATCCCCAGGTGACTTCAGATTCGTCATGCATCAAATCTATGCATCAGAGGCCATGTTATGCCGCGGAACTCCGAGTGACAGGTCCACCAGTAGGCCAATACCCGCCTAGGGTGATAGCATCATTGCAGCATCACACCCTAAAATTTACACGTACAAAGTGTGAGATCGAGAGCACCCCCAGTCGAACCAGCATCGAAGCGAAGATCTAATTGGGGAGGGAGAAAAAATTTTGAACATATGTCAAAGCAGCGTCGACGTCATGTGTGGGATGGACGGCCGCAGTTGGTGCCGTTTCCTTTGTAGGTAGCCAGCACTTGGGGCATAGACTGCAAAGGTCGTACATGACCTTTTTCCCGTCATCTTCTATCTTGGGAAGGAGCCAGACAAAGGTCGGGGGTCTGTCTCGCCGGACGACAGTCGTGGGGGTCCGTCGTTCGTATTCGAAATTGCGGTCTAAAGTTGTTGATGGGACTGCTGTGGCGGACATCGAGCGATGACAAGCAAGTTCACAGAGCTCCAAACTGTGACAGGGCCTCACCACACGCCGGGCCAAAGATCTTTTTGCCTTTGAAAAAAAAGTTTGACAGACAAGGAATGCCCGTGTGTGCAGCATGTGGTTCGTTCGTTCGTACCTGGGTGATAACGAGGACCGGGGACCGAGCCCGACACACCCGACTTTTTTCCCAGTGATCCTACGCCTAGTTTTACGAAAGATGGAGAGGGATGGCGGTCAGATATGATAGATGACGCTGGTTGATGCCGATCGAGATCGAGTGAGGTGGTTGGAAGAAGAAAAAAGGCGCGGGTTTGGTGGCCCCAAGGGGTGTGTCTGTCCGGTGCCTGTCCCTGTCAGACCTTGTTTGCTCGACTTTTGATCCGTCCGCGTCATAGCAGCGTGTTTACACACGCTGTCACCAATGCTTTTTCGATACAGTACTCATCCATACTCATCGCAGGACCTTGCTGATATCGCTGTCACGCTTTTTTGCAAGAAAAAACAACAACATCAATAATCGCTTGTGGCGAAGGTGCGCTCATGCCATCGACTGGCATGTTACTATGCAGGGAGCAACCCTCCTTTTTCGAAAATTATTCCGAGCATGGCAGCCAGATCTCTCGTTTTGCGAAAAAGGAAGCCACCCGTGAGGGAGCCTCACCGCATCCTCACGACTGGGACTTCCGGTCCCATGCAGCCTTCCCGGGGCCCCGGGCATATCCCGACAGGCTCTCAGAGAATCGCACCGGCGTGAAACTCCGAGGTCGGCCTCATTCCATTCCATTCCCAGCTCTTGCAAAGAACTTTTGGCCGGTGGTGCCATTCGAACTTCCTCCTTGACTGGGATCTGTGTGGGTCGCTCCCCCCGCCCCCTGGTTCTAGATGTTGGCCAATCTCCTTGGAAATCGGACGGTTATGTGCTTTGCGGTGATTGTGCGTCCCCACGAGATATCTCGTATCCCCTTTGCGCCGAGTCCGAGGATCCTATGTTGGTGACCGTAATGCGCATCATCAGGTCCTCCTCGCTCAAGGACCTGTCTTCTTGAGATGCTGTCCATTAACTGATAGGAGTGCAAATTCATCAGCCTTTGTCGGTTGACTTGGCACAGCCCAAGGCCTCACGGCACCTTAAAGACCCGTGGTCGTTTCTCGTGTTTAAAAGGTATAGGAGGTGCCCTCTCCCGCCGTTGTCCTGCATCCGTCTACCAGCTATGTCTTCTTCATCGTCATCCCGCTCCTCAGCCTCGTTCCCCGCTTCTTCCCCCGAGCAGACACTATCCCCTCCTCGTCCCTTCTTTCTAGAACCCTCGGGCCCATCAGACCAGGAGAGCATCCCCGCCCGGGCTCCACGCCAACCGCGCGGTTCACATTCCGGCCACCTGCGCCCCCAAGATCGGCAGGGCAGCGCGTTGAGCATCCCCCCCAGCGGCGCGACGACCCCTGCTAATCCCTTCTCTACCCCGACCATGGAGGCGACGAATCCCTTCTCGCCCCCCGCGAGCGTCATAAGCTTCAGTCTTGGGGACGCGGGCGCCACCGGCTTTGGTGATGGGCAGCAGGGGATGAGCGCGCACAGCTCTTTGTCGAACAGCGCCGTCGACCTCCAGCAGCGGCATTCAGTCACCCCACGCGAGGCGTTCTCATCGCCCCGCCCCCGCCCATTGACAGTCGTGTACGCCTCCGGGAATCAGGGCACGCGCTCGCGTCTTTCGAGGCGCAAGCGTCCGGCCTCCACGATGCTCTCGGGAGAATTGACCAAGCCATGGGTGGGCAAGAAGGACAAGGCCGCGCGGATATCGTACTTTGTCACGTATTCCATGCTGCTACTCGGTATTGCCGCAACTGCTGTGCGTTGCTACACTGGCTGGCGCAGCGTCTCCATGATTGGGAAGCTTTGCCTTGTCCTCGAGGACGAGTTTAATGGCAACGACCTCGACGCTAGCGTCTGGATGCACGAGGTCGACCTGGGAGGCTTTGGGTGAGATATCTCCCCGCCCTGCCCTCCTCATTTGTTTTCCTTACTGTGTATAAACAGGAATGGTGAATTCGAGATGACGACCGCGTCGTCGAACAACTCGTTCATCCGGGATGGCGAACTGTACATCCTTCCCACGCTGACGTCTGATGTCATTGGTCGCGATGGGATCTTTGACGGGCACACCTTCAACTTGACGGGCTGTACCAACACGAACCTGACGGCGTGCGGCGCGGTGAGCAACGCCAGATCCGGCGCTGTCATCAACCCAGCCATGAGCGCCCGCATATCCACCAAAGGGAAGCGCAGCATCCGCTATGGAAAAGTGGAGGTGCGAGCCAAATTGCCACGAGGGTAAGTCGACCTTCCTTTGTTGTGGGATCCCTGAGCTGACAGCTTTTTTGCTTTCTTACTAGGGACTGGGTTCGTCGTCCCTCAGCATCATATCGCCGTTCCTCCTCGCTGACATCTTCATATAGCTATGGCCCGCCATTTGGATGCTCCCGGAAAACAACACTTATGGTCCCTGGCCTCTAAGTGGTGAGCCGGAATGGAATAGTTCCCTTTTTCGGGACGTGCCTTGACGCGTCTCCCCATCTCAGGCGAGATTGATATCATGGAAGCGCGCGGCAACGGCCCGACATACCCCGCACAGTAAATGCCACTTTATATGTATTTGTTGTCCCGTTCCGCCATCTGACAGAGACTGTCTTTTTGCAGAGGCACCAACTACGTTCGAGGATCGTTGAACTGGGGTCCACTGACGTGGCTGAACGCTGTCTCGAAGACGTACGGCTGGTGGACAGTGCGGCGATCAACTTACGCTGACACCTTCCACACATACGGCCTCGAATGGACAGAGGACTTCCTGTAAGATTCGAATCTTTTCTTCTCTCCCCGGGCACGGACGGGCACTGATACCCGCACCACACTTTTCCAAACCACCAGTCGGATTTACGTCGACAACCGTCTTCAGCACATGCTCGACCTGCGTTTCGACGTCCCGTTCTTCCAGCGTGGCAAATTCCCAACGTCCGTCGCGAACGCCTCGCAGGAGATCATCCTTCCAAACCCTTGGGCGGGCCGCGGAAATTCCGCTCCTTTCGATCAGCGTATGTGTTGCAACTCCCGAAGTTGTTTTGCTGCGGCGGCCGGCCCAAACTTTTTTTGAAAGAAACTGACAGACCGTTTTCGTTATGATAGCTTTCTACCTTATTCTCGATGTTGCCGTCGGCGGCACTAACGGCTGGTTCCCGGATGGCGCTGGGAACAAGCCGTGGCTGAATGGAGCGATCAGTGGGTTTTGCTTTTGCCATTCACTTGGTTGGGAAATGACCGATGGCCTTTCTTTGCAGATGCCATGCAACTTTTCGCTCAATCGCAGGACAAGTGGTCTGAAACATGGCCCGAGAGCGATGATCGCGCGATGAGGATGTATGTTTTTGCCTTTTCTAAGTTTGTGAATCGTGCTGACGTTCGAGGGTGGCTACTAGTGATTACGTGAAGATGTGGGAACAGTGTTGAGGTTGCCCTTGTTCTCTCACAGGGGGCAGTCCCTGTAAAAGACCACACGGACTCGATTTTAGACCATTACAGTACCTTTCTTCTCCTTGATTTCAAGCCTCGCTGTCGCGTCACCTCATGCATCTTCTCCACCACGTTCACCTCGTCACATAATTTGTTACTCAGAATATGGTTATCGCTCGCAGCCCAATACAATCGCTTTTGGCTAGTTACTCCCATCTCTGCGGGCAAATATCGCATTTTTGCTGGATGCAGTGAGCAACGATGCAAATGCCGTAATTTAATAACGAAAATACGTATGAACAGTATACTTGTACGTGACAGATCGAAATGACAAAAAAATTCCGTCATCGAGGACGACGAACAGCGCGAGAGAAGAATCGGCAACCATCGTGACGCCTATTACGCCTATTTTTTTCTGATTCCTCGTGCTCGGTGCGGCATATGCCTGGCGAAGGGTCCGAGGGTCGGGAAGCTTCCTTTTTATCGAAAGCCAGGGGCTTGCTTGCTGTATAGCACATACACTCGCAAGGCCATCACGAACATTCACACAGCGTTTCATGCATTCATGAATCGAGTCAAGGTTCCGACTTGCGCGTACAGGCTACAAACATTATGTCTTCACTGTGGCCATTTGACCCTGCTGACAACGCAAGCATCAGAAATCACCTCGCCACCCCCTTCTGTGTGATCTGAAAGCACGGTCCCGCAAGTGTCAAGGTGGGCCCCCCAACCTTCACGTATAGAACTTCGCTCCTTCTGTATGATGTCAGCCCAGGATTTGGTATTTGGGCCCACCGCGGTCAGAAGAAGTTGCACTTGACCGACCAACTCTTTACCTCACGATACCACGACCGACCGTCAACGATAACGTCCCAGATTACGATCCATTCGCGCTGGACGTGAAGAAATCACCACCCTCACCTTACCGACACAAACCTCCTCGCGAAAATTCTCATCCTTGAAGGCCCGTCATGCTCATGCGTGCGCGCGTTATCACCTCCAGCCAAAGGTGAAAGTGGAGGTGGCGCCATGTCGCGTGGCTTAACTAACTGTTCGATCCGTGTTAAATATGTTGCCGAACCAGTGGGATAATACAGTCAGTCAGCAGGACGCAACAAAAGTCCACAAAGCGGCGAAAGTGAGGAAAAGAGTGACAGGGGCCTGATTTTTTCGATGGTGAGAATAAACCTGTTTGTCTGCACAGTTCCTCGGTGTCTGGCTTATCTGTTCTTTTATGACGCACCGCAAGTAGGACCCGAAGATGGCAACGGCTTTAAGGCACCCCCCGTCGTGCATATCTGCATCTGCATCTGTATCTTGACGCCATTTTTCTTCGATCTTCCTCGAGGAGCCTCTGGAAGAGAGAACGATGACAGGGAGACGGTGCAATGCAAGGACGATGCGGACCTCAGAGGAAGTCAGAATACGTATCGGAAGGAGGTACACACCGCACTGTCCACTATCACTATCAGTGGCCGGCTGACCAACCACCCCTCGTTATCGTCGAGAATGATGGAGACTCGACGGTCGCCCATGGAACTGATACTGATAGTGTTGAGAGTCAGAGTCGTCAACAAAAGCGCGCGTAACTTGGTCAAGGAAGCAATGGAAATTTTTTTAAACTACGTACCCCCCGACGGCCGAGTCGTGTAGATCGGATTCTGAACCGAGCGGCGACTCGCTCTGGACCGCTGGCATTCAGCACGTGACCGCGTGAACAGCCCATACGCCAGCCAATCCGTCGTGGCTCCTCACTGGTGTACTCACTCACAAGCCCATGACTGGCGGGGGGCAACTTTGCCCAGGCCAAAATAGGCAATGTAGTTTCCCCAATGACGTACAAATGAACGTTGTTTCCCCCAACGGCGTGATTACCGAACCTGCAGTGTCACATCAAACTCGCAAATTGCATGCGCGGCTTCTCGATGTACAGGCCCCCGAAATTGCCAGCTTCCGAACGAATTTTCAATCGCCCCTTTCACCCCCCCCCCCCCCCCCGATCGGGCCCACGACGAGGTAAGTATATTTCCCAAGAAGGCGTATCATTGATCCGTTTGTTTGTGAAATTTCCTGTCGCGTCCGACACCATGCAAGGCACCAATCTTCTACCCCTGGGTGTTACGTTCCTGAAAGGCTACGCCAGAGTCTTTCTCGTGTACAATGGACAACAACCTCTTTTCAAAATGGAAAGAAATTGCATCACGTCTTCCCACTTTCCCACTTTAACAACGGAGAGCCGCCGCGCACTCGGGCTGCCGTTCGACTGTCGACTGATAAGTTATGGTACGCCACGTTTTTTCTGGACACGCACGCTCTTTCATGTATGCATGCCAAGATCATGGTCCCTGATGTGCCCCCCTCTTGTGGGCTGGGATCACTTGGCGCGTCGGGGCTCGGGGAGGGTGGGGTAGAGGGGGCCCTATGATCGAAGCACCTTTCCGTGCCTGACACGAACATATCAGAGAGCTGTCAACCTGTGCTGCACAACTTGCGTGTTACCGCTGTTTGATTCATTGCGCGCTCGCTGCGCAAAAGAACAAGAACTCTACTCTACTCGTCGGGTTGCCTGCCTGCCACGCGCGCAGCAAGTAACGTACACGCACACGCGAACCATCCCGATCAATCATGAGAACAACGGCGGCGAACAAGGACCGCACGTTGAATTACGTCTGACCGTGGTTCCCCTGTAGCACTCCGCCATCAAAATGCTACTTGATCACAATTGTTGTGAGTCTGCGACTCCATGGCTTTGAACATTTTCAGTATAATGAGGCGTCTCCTTCCAGTTGTTCGTATCCACAAGAGCATGATGTCCGCACAACGAGCATCGAGATACATTCAAGTCAGGGCTTGGATACTTCGGTTGATCTCTCTTCGATCCATTCTTCCCAAATGAGGCGCGTTTCCCTGATTACAGTCAAAGGGATACCAGGCAAGAACATCGTTACTCCCCGCGGGCAGGGGCAGAGGACTGATACTCCGCGGTCATAACGTGGACACTAAAAGATGCGAATTTGGTACTTTTTTCCCGGGACCGGCAGAGAGCTGGATATCTGCCAATCGGGACGTATGCGTTCCTCCCCGGGGGAGTTAGTTCCTACTTAGTCGGTGCTCAAACCCGCCACCAGAGGAAGCTCCCGTCTTTCCTCATCCCAGTCGAGCAAGGAAACAAGTATACCATAGATACGAAAAGTGGATCCTTGAAAGAATGTGTTGGGGAAAAAGCAGCTGGCACACAATCCCTTTTTGTCCTTGTCGCACCGTCACGGGTCGCACTACTGGTAAGACATGCTGCGGCGCCGAGATGACCTGAAGAGACGATTTTCGCGTGAGCGCAGAGCGTCGGGATTTGCAAGTGTGCGACTGAAGCAACACTGAGCGGCAGCGAGATCTCTGGGAGGGCGTAATCACACGATTGGTTGGTTGTTACGGCATGGCTGACACCCTGTACTCCAACCTTGGATGCTGGCCACTCGCGTAGATATACTGCGCCTACGAGACAAGAGAACGAGCGTTTCGTATATGGGCATTCGGGGGGTGACAAGATCTGGTAACGCTCAAAATTTGCTTGGTAGCAATTGAACAATACTGATTGCCAAGTCGTAGAAGTATATGTCCGTTATGGTGCAACGGCTAGCATACCTCGCTTTCATATGGAAGCGCCGAGGAGGCCGGGGTTCGACTCCCCGTAACGGAATATATTTTTATTTATTTTTTCCAGGGGCGATTTCCGCCATTTTCAAATTCGTCCCTTCCTTTCTTGTGATAGTTCAACCAAAAAATAAGATGACAACCAGCTAGGAGTTCGCCCACAGATATAAACGGAGAAATTGAAGCTATCGCATCAATGTTGTGCTCGACGTGGAAACAGCGACGCGTGTTTCATCGGGTGTTTCACGCTCTCTCGCTCTTCTCCAGCGGACAAGGCTGACCCGGTGCCTCGGTACTGTACAGGACAGTATCATGGCAACAAAGTACAGACACCTCATATTCAAGTTGTAAGAGAACGTTTCAGGATGCTTTTAATTCCACCGAACCTGAGTCCTGCACTCGAGTCAACAGGACTGTTACAATAGTAACAGTCTCTGTCGTTGTCGTTATCGTTGCGCCGCCATCCCGCTTTGATCCGAGTCACGCCTCCGAATGATCTCGACGTCCGACGGTCCTATATGTCTTGTGGTTATATACGGCAACGGTGAACAGGCTCTTCCATGATTTGCCAGTCTCATCTCGTGTCCAGCGTGGATATGTACATTAGGCTCCTCTTGCTAGCTCGTCATGGATGTGAGAATGCCTAAGTTCAGATTCCAAAGACCCATGCATCCCTTCAGGCAATGAATGTGTCGTCGGTGGTCAGGACTGCTGTGAGGGTTTGTCGTGCACAAGGGTTGTATGGCTTATAGCGTATTTGCTCTCATTCACGTTCGGTACTGAGCTAAATGATTTGCCTTCCATCTATTGAGGCAGCAACCTCGATCCAAGTACAAAGGGCCTAAGGGAGATATGGGGGAGGCCCATGCCACGCTTATGCCGAGTTTATAAACCTTTTGGCCTTTAGGCATCGCACCGACATCCGGAAAAGTGGTCGTGGCGTTGTATTTCGCACTATCTCCTCTATGTAAATAAATCGTGAATCCACTAAGAGATGTAAGAGACTCATACCACACCATTGCTCAATGAGCCCACAGCGCAAAGACAAGGTGAAGCAGTAATCCAACGGAGACAAACAGGAGGAAGGGACGTTGATGGCCAAGACTTCGAGCTTCAGCACGTCCGCGCGAACCATGCGACAGAAGAAAGTGGGGTGACTGTCCAGTGAAAGATAAAACAGTCTTGATGTAGAGGTAGACGCTGGAGATGATCTACGTTGTTGCAACTTGCGGAGGGACGCGTCTAAACTTGTCTGTCGGAGTGGCAGCCAGAAAACTTATCTCCGCTCGGTAATTACCGAAGCGAAGTGGCACTCATCCTCCAGATCACCTACACGGTATCGAGTTGCTTCTTGGGAGAATATTGCAAGGGCCGCGTGCGATGACCTCACCTCATTCCGCCACCAGATTTCCATGGCGTTTTGACATGTATGAATCCTCTAGCATGAGCGGACTTTCCACCAAGCTTTCCACCCACAACTTTGCATTTACTGACTAAGTAGAACATCCCTCGGACTTGCACCACGGCCCAGGTTGATGGCGATGGCGTATCACCCCCGCTTTACCAATTCAGTTCAACTTTGTCGAACCACTGAACTAGGTCACCCGACTCTGCCCACAACTTTGAAAACGACTCCGATTTTAAAATGCATCTTGACGCCGTTGACGGCGACAACGACACATCCAGGCAAATTCTCGAGAATTCCTGTCACAGCTCAGGAATTGACGTTCTCCTTAAGACTCAAGTGGCATCCCAAAGCGGGGCTACTAGCAGACGAGGCTGTTACCCAATACCCGGAGTACGACACTAAACTGTGACAAGGCACACGGATCAGTCTGTCTGACTCTGTCGACACGTCAAGGGAATATGCAAAGAGTTTTTTTGCCACTTTTGAGGGAACTTCAGGATGTCTGGGTTCGTTCCAAATACGCCTCTTATTGTTCCCATCTATCCGTACTACTACCGTTCCCTCTGGGAACGAGACTACTCTGAGTCTCTGCGTGTGAGTAGACAGTCCTCCACTCTTAACAGTAATCATCACCATGGTATATATCATCTCAGGGTCCTGATCTGAGTCGACGCCTCGAAACGATTTGGACGGAGTTATGTACATCACCCTGATTCTCTCGATTTACACTCCATTCCATGTGTACAACACAGACGTCAAAAAACGAGTACTTGGAAGCGGGCAGGACCACTCAACGTTTCAAGTTCGCGTAGTGTATCACTTGTAATCAATTATCAAGTTTTCACGTAACTCTGTAGAGATCTATAAGTGCTATGCAGACAAAGTGACGAAATAACATCGTGCACTAACCACTAACCACTGTTACAATAGTCATGCGTATCTCTGCCCTCATTCTCTTCTTTGCGCTTCCTGCAGCGGCGTACGCAGCAGTGTACCGACAGCACTTTTCAGATCCCAAAGACAAATGCAGTGTCCCGGCTATCGTTGTTTCAGTGATCGGAATTCCTGTGGTGATTTGTCGTGCGAATATGTCCTGAATTCGCCGGTAAGGTATGTCTTGTGGTGAATTTTCTCTGATTTCACTTAGGTGCAGCAGTTGCGGTGCCGAACTCGATCTATGTAGGAATTAATATACGGGGAGGTTCGGGTCACGGTTATGCCGCGCTCATACAGTAGTATGTCCTTAGTCGTCGCCCTCGTTGCAATTTACTCTGAGTACCCCTGGATACCGGCAAGTGAGCGTTACGTTGTATGCCAGTGTCTGCATTGTCTGTTTCGCACCAATTAATCGTGCATCCGCTGAGAGGGACACCACTGGCAAGGGAGACCACTACCTTTTCGTAGCCCCGATGCGTGCATACACCACAAGTATCATGATTTCCGGTGATTCCGGCGACGAATAAGATGGAAAAAACAGGTGAGGATGACAACGAAATGCTAAGTGGAGATAACATTGTCCTGGCTGCCAGTGGCGTGCCGCACGCAGTAAAGGTGTCGGATTAGGTTCAATCTATCAGGTCATGTATACTTGAACGAAGATGTATTAGTTGCCCAGTCCCCTGTTACTGTAAAGAGAAAATAAAATTCTGAAGGATCGTGTAGAGCTGGCAACAGATATGTACTGATTATCTCGTCTGACTCGCTAATCGGAAGTACTTGAGGATCTTAGTAATTATTTTCTTTATCAGTGGCAGCATGGTTACACCGCTGCACGTCTAACAAGCAGGGCTGCGTCAGATCTCTCGAGTCCACTCGGAGGCCGGCGCGTCTCGACACTATAAAAGTGCCTAGCAGAGTTAGTGGCAAAACAACATCGCGGACTCACCACCGTGACTGCTCTAACAATCATGCGTCTCTCGGTCCTCACACTCTTCATTGCGCTTCCTGCAACAGCGTACGCAGTAGTGTACCCCCGACAGGGGGTTCAAAACCAATGCCTAGCAGCCGGCACTCAATGTAAGAATAATCAGGAGTGCTGTCCCGATTTGAACTGCAATCCTTTCGTCATGGGATCTTATAAACTTCATGTGTGTCTTATAGTGCATTTTCTCTGATTCACGTTAGGTGCTGACATAAATGCAGTTTTGCGGCCCTTGCGGCGAATTCGGCAATCCATGTCGGGAGTGATCTTGTATGGGAAGCTTGGGTCACGGTTGTGCGAGGTTCATATGTCTCTAGTCGTCGCCCTCGTTGTACTCGTCCATGGACACCGGCAAGTGAGCGTAACGTTGTATGCCAGTGTTGTTCGCAATGTCTCCTTCGCACCAATAAACCGTGTATCCGCTGAGGGAGTCGGAGGGACACCACGCCAATTGCCCAACTAACCGGCTGCCTTTTCGTAGGCTCGTAGCCCCGATGAGCTCACTGCGAAAAGGCCGAGGGTAGTAAAACACCTATCCAACCGAGAGAGGCGGAAGGGGGAGCTTGAGGGGGAGACATTGATGGGTAAGACTTTCAACTTCAAGCTTCAAGTTTCAGCGCCTTGTTCAGCGCCTCAGCTTCAGAACTTCCGCGCAAGTCATGCGACAGAAGAAATTCCGTCGTCAAGGTGTCATGGCGTACTTCAATGAATCCACTGGTAGCCAGAGCGGACTCTTGGTGCCAACAATGACCCATGCGGATATTTTCTAGTCTCGCTTCCATACCCAGAGAGTGAAACGGAGATCGAAAAATGGTGGTCTCTACTATACGAAAGGGGATGGGACCGAGACTACGGTAGTATTTTCGAGTAAGTACGTGTAGTCGGAAATTGAGGACCGGACGGCCCGACCCGGATGTTGCCCCGCCCGCACGTGACAGTTGGGCCCATCGGGTCCCTCGACTCTGAATACGAGGCCACTGCACTGAAGTTGTTGTGATCCATTTTGCTAACAGCGCTCACCGGCGACTCCACGATATTCAAGACATGGAATGTCAGGAGGATGACACAGACGACAGCGACTTACGGGTGGCTCGACAACAGTGCGCTTGACAGTGCGTCAAGTGCGTGCAGACACGCAAAGTATCATTTCCGGTTATTCCAGTGATGAATAAGATGGAAAAAACAAACGAGAATGACAACGAGATGCTAAGTGATAATCTCGAGGATAATATTGTCCTGGCTGGTGTGCCGCACGCAGTAAAGGTGTCAGATTAGGCTCAATCTATCAGGTCATGTATACTTGAATGAAGATGTAATTAGTTGCTCATACGTAAAGAGAAAACTAACTTTGTGTAGAGCTGGCAACAGACTGCGCAGCGATCATAGGTATGTACCGATTATCTCGTCTGAGCTAACTTACAGTAATCAGAAGATACTTACAGTACATTACAGTAAATCTCAGTCTGAACTAATAAATAAAATATATTACTAGGGTGCCACGCAAATGCGGCAAAGGTCCGGCCTTCTCTCTAAAAAAAGAGTTTTTTTTTACATTTAAAAGTATTTATATTATCGAGATATACACAAACCAACTAAAAAGTACAAAGAACAAACCCATCCGGAGTTCCCTCGCATTTGGGGCGAAGGAGGGGAGATGGGGGCAACGCAGGCACGCGCGCAGGGGAAGGGGGCGTTGACGGGGGCAGTGGCACTGAAGGGCAAGGGACGCGACACAGCACGCAGAGGCCACCCTCCATCAATGCCGGCGCCCTAAGGCGTGAAATTTCACGTGACATTATCTCGATTCAAGTTGTCGGGGTTTTGAAAAGTGCACTGTACGATATCACCGGGTCGGGGAAGTCCGGGGATAGACCCTCTCTCAGCCTTCGGTCGGAATTAGTGGCGGCGTGGTTACACCGCTGCACGCCTGACAAAGCAGGGCTGTGTCAGATCTTCCGGGTCTGCTCGGAGGCAGGCGCGTCTCGACATATAAGAAGTGCCATGCAGATGAAGTGGGGAAACAATATCGCGCACTCACCACTGTCCCAACAATCATGCGTCTCTCTGTCCTCGCTCTCTTCATCGCGCTTCCTGCAGCAGCGTACGCAGCAGTGTACCCCCGACAGAACTCTTTATATCCCAAAGACACATGCGGCGATCTCCTCTCTCCTTGTAAAAGTAATGAGGATTGCTGTCCTGGTTTTCACTGTGACACCCTCAACGAGGATCTCATAGTTAATGTTAATGTATGTCTTATAGTGCATTTTCTCCGATTCACGTTAGGTGCTGACCTAAATGCAGTATTGCTTTAATAAGATCATTTGAAGCGCCGAACTCGATCTATGTCGGGATTATTATACGGGGAAGCTTGGGTTACGGTTGTGCCGGGTTCTTATGTCTTCAGTCGTCGCCCTCGTTGCATTCTCCCCTGGACACTGGCAAGTGAACGTAATGTTGTATGACCGTGTTTGCCTTGTCTCCTTCGTACCAATAAACCATTTATCTGCTGGGAGGGATACAACGCCAATCGCCCTACAACCCAACTACCTTTTCTTGGCGACGTAGCCCCGATGAATTTGCGGCTCAAAGACGAGGGTGAAAGAGAGATCTAACGGACAAACGGGAGGGTGAGACGCGGATGGTCAAGACTTCAAGCTTCAGCTTCAGCACGTCCACTCGAGTCACGCAACGGAAAAAGTGCATGAGTACCTAGCGAAAACAAGCAAGTAGTAAAGGTAGAAACCATGAGGACATTCCAGGTTTTTGCAATGGGCAGAGGGGGCCTAGGAGTTGCTGCAACTGCTACCTATAATGTATGATGGATTACGTCACTATGAGCGACCTTTTTCTGTAAGCACCTCGAAACAATTGGGACGGAGTTAGTGGACAATCACCCTGGTTCTGTCCATTTATGCATGACCCTGGTTTATCCGTCTACAGTACCACGTGTACAACGCAGACGTAAAAACGAGTCCATAGACTCCTGTAATATCTTCTGCAGCCGAAATGGACACGCGGCGGGCAGGTCTATAAGAAGTGCTCGGGAGACGAAGAGGCGGAACAACATTGTTGCACTTGCCACTATTCCAACAACAACAATCATGCATCTCTCTGCCCTCACTCTCTTCATTGCGCTTCCTGCTGCTGCGTACGCAGCAGTGTTCCCCCAGGGGCTCCAACAGCGCTCAATGGATTTCTGCGCCGAACGCGGCCAGTGGTGCAACGCCGATATTCCTTGTTGTGGTCGCTTGGAGTGCATGTGGAATGGCTTTAGTAGAGTATGTCTTGCATTTGCTCTCATTCACGTTGGGTACTGAGTTTATATGCAGGAATGCTCTTAAGGCGCCGAGCTCGATCTAAGAAGGAAGGGGAATGGTGGGAAGGTTCCAGTCACGGTTATTCCGGGTTCATATGCCTTTGGGCATTGCGCTCGTTGTACTCACCTCGTGGACAAGTGGTCGTGGCGTTGTATGTTCGCGTTGTCTCCTCCACAGTGTATAGATAAACCGTGGATATGCTCTCTTCGTAACCCCGATGAGCCTACGGCGCAAAGTGAGAGGGTAAAAAAGGTCCAACGGAGACAGGAGGAATGTTAATGGTCAAAGACTTCTAGCTTCAGTACGTCCGCGCGAGTCGCATGAGAGAAGAAAGTGGGCGACTTCCTAGTGAAAGATAAAACAAAATCAGGTGAAATCCTCAGTAAACTCGAGCTGTCGGTCCAGCTACAGCACGGTCCGCTTCGACTGCAAAGGGGTGATCGTAATTTTTTTACGAACGTTCCGTCTCGGACAACTGTAGGACTGCGAACGACATTCAAAATCGAGATGGTGGTTGTTCAATGGCACTTTCCTAAGTACATACCCCTGAGATATCACTGGCACACTGACGTTGACGTGTTGTTATCTGTGACGCGCGTGTGATCGCTCGAGAGACTGTGCCAGCCAGCCCTGAAGCGGACGCACGTAGGATAAAAGCGAGATGCCGAGTCGTGAAAGACAGAGACGAGACCTCTTCGAGTTCCGAGCGCCGAACGTCACGCGATAGTCACGTGGACGTGTCCACACAATGGACGGCGCCGGTCGGGTATCGAGTTTGCCTCGCACTTCGTGCAGCGCTAGTCAATCCAGGAAACTATACAGTAGCGGTGGATGCATGGAACACCCTCATCATCACATGCATTTGGAAATTTTAGCCTGGCACGTGTGGCACAACTGTAGAGACCAAATTTGCGAGAGATGAAATCGGATACAAGAACAACGTAACTTACTACCGTGGTTGCATGCTACTTTCTTTATTAGAGAACCCTATTCTGAGCTTTATGGATAAGAGGCCATGTGCGATAATCTCCCGTCTCTCCACCACCAAAGAAAGTTTCCGGCGGTGTCTTGACACTTCAATGAATCGATTTTGCAGAGCGGACTTTGTTCAAGTTTGGATTTACTGACTGTAGGGAGAACATCGCTCACGCTTGAACCACAGCTCTGTTCAGGATTAATAGAACACGTGTAGTTGAACGAAGATGTCAATCGACTACTTGCCGGGCTGTGACCGATCAGTCAACACGTCAATGGAAATATGGAAGGCATTTTTAGTGGATTTTCGGCAAGTCTTGCTTCGTTCCACTGATTGACACCTCGAAACGTTTGGGATGGAGTCAGGCAAGGAGTCAGGGACCCATCACATTGGTTCTGTCCGTCTACCTTCCATTCCATGTGTACAACATAGGCGTGGAAACTCAAAATGATCGCATGGACTCCGGATCTTCTGTAGTCGAAATGACCACGCGGCGGGTAGGAGTGGCTTCACGTGGTGCACCACTTGTAACATATTACAGTATCAGGTTTTTCTCACAGAACGAACGAGGTTCTATAAGAAGTGCTCGACAGACGAAGAGACGAAACAACATAGTGCACTCACCACTGTTCCAACAACCCAACAATCATGCGTCTCTCTATCCTCGCTCTCTTTATTGCGCTTCCTGCAGCAGCGTACGCTGCAGTGTCCCCACAACAACGCTCAGTCGAATCTGAATGCACCCCGGCCTTGGCGCCTTGCTTCGCGGCTATTGGCGTTCCTTGCTGTGAAAATCTCCAGTGCGTGGATGACGTATGTGTTATAGCGCACTTGCTCTAATTCACGTTGGATACTGAGCTAAATGCAGGTTTGCGTTCCATTTTGAGGCGGCGAACTCGGTTTAAGTGGGAAGGGCCTACAGTAAGGGGGATGGGATACGGAGGAGGTTCATGGTTATGCCGGGTTTATATGCCTTGAGGCGTCGTGCTCGTTGTACCCACCTCCGGACAAGTGGTCGTGGCATTGTGTGATTAAATTGCCCCCTCAATGTCAACGAGGCGTGGATACGCTAAAAAAGATAAGAGACCCTTGCAATTCCAATCGCTCGATTACCCCTTCGTATCCTCGATAAGCCTACAACGCAAAGACAGAGAGGTGAAATAGTGTCAGTGATCCAACGGAGACAAAGAGTGGCGTCACGGTTGGTGGCCAAGACTTCAAAAGCTTCAAACCTCAAATTCACGTCCGCGAGAGTCGCGCGACAGAAGAAAGTGCATGACCGCCTAGCGAAAGGTAAAACAATATCGATGTGGTGAAGGCCCGGGTAGAAACTGGAGGTTATTCTATGGTTTTCACCGGGCAGGAACGGGGCCTATGCATCGCTCTGGCTATTGACGATGCATGATGGCTTATGTCAAGCCGGACGATTTTTTGGTTGTGTGCGTGGGTCATACTGTATAGAAATGATTAACCCGGTCTGTCGGCCCGGTAACCAGCCCTTGGGCCGTTCAACGACGCAACGTATTCTTCCTCATCTGATGCGTCCTGCGAACCCATAGACTCTCCAAGGACACCCTGTTCGCCAAACTTCGTTCTTCGTGCTCCCTCACCTTTGTTCCCCCCCCCCCCCCCCCCCCCTCACTTGCTAATGAGAGCTTACATTTGGACAATCCCCTCTCATTCCCCGTTGCCAGTGCCACAACTGCAACCCACACAGGCAGGGTAGACCACTGTATGAGGTTCAAACTGTGCGCCAACCTCTTCATCTGTAGATCCACATAGATTATCACAGCATTGCTGAGACGTCAGAATGAATGTGGTGTGTCGATTTGGTGGGGCTAGCATTCACTCGCGGTCAACGTTACACACTACACAACAATCTAGCATCAGACATCGGGGACATGCAAAGCTTCTATTACGCGCGGGAGCACTATCCAGGATCAGGCGTCGAGAAACACGCCAAATTCGATTATGCCGAAGTAAATAACAGGCCCCTACTGGGATCAGAAATGAAGTAGTCGTATGTTGTTCTTCCCCCTCGCGCTCGCCTCAAAGTCCCTTCCACCTGCTTTCCCTAACGCGTGCCTTGAACTCGTGCTCGCTCCGACACCGGCCGCTGCCAAGACTGACCCAAAGTTCACCAGAACATGCAAGTGGTTTTCAGGCGTTTTTACTGTAGGAACAGTCTTGGCTCAGCCCAGCTACAGCGCAGGACCGGAACACGTGTAGTTGAACGAAGATGTCAATCGCAGTATTTACCATGCTGTGATCGATCAGTCTGTCAACACGTCAATGGGACTATGGAAGGCATTTTTAGTGGATTTTCAGCAAGTCTTTGTTAGTTTCAAATACGGCCTCTTATTGCCTCTCCAATCATCTAATGTCTGTTATACTCTCTACTTTTTATGTCTTCTCGTAATCATCATCGCAGTATGTATCATAGGGTTCTGATTCACACCTCCGAGTCGAGCCCGTCGGGACGAAGTTAGGGGCCCACCCTGTTTCTGTCACTACCTTCCATTCTATGCCTACAACATAGGCGTCAAAACTCATAATGATCGCATGGAACTCCGGATCTTCTGCAGCTGAAATGACCACGCGCGGCGGGTAGGATCCCTCGTGGTTTCGCGTGGTGCGCCACTTGTAATAAATTATCAAGCTTTTCTCACAGAACGAACGAGGACCTATAAGAACTGCTCGGCAGACGAAGAGGCGAAACAACATAGTGCACTCACCACTGTTCCAACAATCCAACAATCATGCGTCTCTCTGTCCTCGCCCTCTTCATTGCGCTTCCTGCAGCAGCGTACGCAGCAGTGTCTCCCGTACAGCGCTCACCGGATTCCGATCCCGGATGCGCCAGGCCCTTCGGGCTTTGCATCAATGCTGTTTGCTGTGGAGATCTCCAGTGCGTGGATAACGTACGTCTTATAGCGCACTCGCTCTTAGTCAAGTTGGGTACTGAGCTAAATGCAGGTTTGCCTTCCGTGAGGCTGCGAACTCGATTTCAATAGGAAGGGCCTAAGTGAGAGGTTCATGTCACGGTTATGGCGGGTTATATGCCTTTAGGTGTCGCGCTCATTGTGCTCAGCTCTTGACAAGTGGTCGTGATGTTGTATGATCGTATTGTCTCCTTGATGTTGATAAACTGCGAATCTGCTCAGATGGATAAGAGGCCCATCCATGCCAATAGTTCAACCACCGCTTCGTATCCTCGACGAGTCTACGGAAGTGGCACTGCACAATTGAAAGACAGAAGGTGAAACAGTAATACAGCAGAGACAAACAGAGAGTGTGACGTCGGTGGCCAAAGACTTCCGAGCTTTATGGGTAAGAGGCCATGCGCAATGATGTCACGTTTCTCTACCTCTACCACCAACTGCCTGGATGTTGTGCCTCGGTGAACTGAGTGAAGGTAGAAACTGCAAGGTTAACGTTTTTACAACTCACTGTGGGCATTATATGCAGTATGGAATTGGGGAGGAGGCTGTCGTCTGGATACGGCGGTTAGATCTTTTCTTTTACGTTGAACATTTGACGTCATAGTGAGGTTGACGTGCGTCTTTGTGTTTGCCTGGTACCAGCCTGAGTCCATCCAAACTATACAGTACAGTAGCAGTGGAAGCATGGAACACCATCCGAATGATCCGATCACCTCACACTGGCACAAGCCCAGCACGTGTGACACGTCGCTAGGCTTTTCCACCACACTCGCAAGTTCGCATTTACCGACTATAGGGCGAACATGGTTCACGCTCGGACCACGGCTCTCGAGACTCTGCCAGTGGTCACTTGAAGCTCGAACACCTGAATATGGAAGGTGTTTTACGTAGTGGGATTTTCAACGAGGCTTCAAGTTGGTTCGCTCTAAATGCGACCCGCCTGGTAATCTCTGTGTTTACTGTTTTTCACTCTCAACGCTAACCATCATCTCAGAATTCTGATAGACACCCTAGAAACCGTTGGGACGGAGTTAGGGACTCATCACCCTGGTGTTGTCCGTCTAGTACCATGTGTACAACAAAGACGTCCAAACTCAAAACGATCACATGGACCCCGGATGTTCTGTAGCTGAAATGGCCGCGCGGCGGGCAGGGGTGTTTTCGTGTGGTGCAGCGCCTGTAACAAATTATCCAAGTTTTTATCACAGAACGAGGACCTATAAGAAGTGTTCGACAGACAAAGAGATGAAACAACATAGTCCACTTACCACTGTCCCAACAACTCAGCAATCATGCGTCTCTCAATCCTCGCACTCTTCATTGCGCTTCCTGCAGCAGCGTACGCGGCTGTGACCCCCAGACAGGGCACTGGAACCCAATGCGGGCCTCCCTCGACGCCTTGCACCGTTAATAGTGATTGCTGTAGTGGGGCGTGCGGACCATTTCGGCGTATGTATTATAGCGCATTTGCTCTGATCCACATTGGGTACTGAGTTACGTGCAGTTTTGCGCTTGAGACGCCGAACTCAATCTAAGCAGGAAAAGGGAGGGTCCAAGTCACGGTTATGCTGGGTTCATATACCTAGGCCATCGCTCTTGTTGTACTCACCTCTTTGTCATGTGGTCGTGGTGTTGTAGGTCAGCATTGTCGTCTTAATGTTGATAAACTGTGGATCCGTTGAGAGGGACAAGAGACCCATATCATGTTAATCGTTCAATTACCTCTTCGCGGCCCCAATGAGCCTAGCGCGCAAAGACGGAGGTTAACACAGATAACTTAGAACAGAGACAAACAAGGTGGAACATTTGGCTTCCACGCGAGCCATGCAGCAGAAGAAAGTGCGTGGCTGCCTGGCGAATGATACAGTAGAAACGCAAGGTTACATGTTTTTACGACTCACAGCATGTGAGCCTGGGCCCTGGATTTCTTTAAAACTTGCTACCTGTGATTTCTTATGTCACGCCGAACAACCTTTCGCTGTGGGCACGAAATCGTGTGAGAGTGTATGCAGTACAGAAATGATGTTGGAACGGAAAAGTCGTCCTCAGGTCGCCGGCCCGGATACAGCAGCCTATCGCCGTCACTGCCTCGGAGCCTCCGCCTGAGCATGTGCGTGTCTACAACGTCTCAGGCCTCTCAGGCCTCAGGCTTTCTGCATTGCTCGCACGGGATTGCAGGGAGCGTTGCGGGTTTCTGTGTTGCCAATGCAGACTTGCGACGGGAAAGAGAAAGGAGAGGGCAATTGTAAAAGATACGAATGCTATCATTGAACAGCTTCGACTGTGACGGTGGCGCTTTTTCACGCGCGCGACGCACGGAAGAGAACGAGAATTGCCAGCCGTGGAAGACAGCCGCGACCGGCTTCGAGTTTGGAGCGCCGAACGTCCACATGATACATGACGTGACGCGTGACGCGCGACGGACTATCGAATTTTTTCCCCAACTGTCGGCGGCACAGTCAGGGTATATCCCCAGCGCATCAGCATTGCTCCGGGCCCTTTTGCCCTAGCATTTTCGTCATAGTCCATCCAGGAAACTATACAGTACAGTAGCAGTGGACGCATGGAACGCCATTCCGAATGATCCGACCCATCACATGTATCACACACAAGCCTGACACGTAGTATTTATACAACAAACCAAGAACACATGGCCCACTGGCAGGACGATCTCACGTCTCTCCACCACCAAGGTTACCAGCGCCTTGACACTGCTAACTTAGTATGAATCCATTAGGCCTAGCGGACTTTCCACCACACTCGCAACTCCGCATTTACCGACTAGGGGGGTACATTGTTCACGCCTGAACCACGGCTCTCAGGGCTCTGGCCAGGACTTGAAGCTTGAAGCTTGAAAGCTCGAACACCTGTAATATGCAAGGCATTTTTAGTGGGATTTTCAACAAGTCTTGGTTCGTTCTAAATGCGACCTCCTATTGCCCCTCATGTCTACTTTTACTATTTTCCACTCTCAATGGCGACCATCACCGCGGTATATGTCATCTCAGGATTCTGATAGACATCCAGAAACTGTTGGGACGGAGTTAGGGACTCATCACCCTGGTTTTGTCCACCTACGTTCTGTTCCATGTGTACAAACAAAGGCGTCGAACTCAAAACGACCGCATTGGCTCCGGATCTTAGCTGAAATGACCACGCGGAGGGCAGGAGTGGTTTCGTTTGGTGCAGCACCTGTAACAAATTATCAAGTTTTTCTCACAGTACGAACGAGGACCTATAAGAAGTTCCCGACAAACGAAGAGGCGAAACAACATAGTCTTACCACTTCTTACCACTCTCCCAACAACCCTATAACCATGCGTCTCTCTGTCTTCGCTCTCTTCATTGCGCTTCCTGCAGCAGCATATGCAGCAGTGTCTCCCGTACAGCGCTCACCAGATTCCGGATCTCAATGTGTCACGGTCGCCGGAGCTTGCACCGCCAATGCTGCTTGCTGTGCAGGTCTCCAGTGCGCGGCTGCCGTACGTCTTATGCCGCACTCGCTCTGAGTCAAATTAGGTACTGAGCCAAATGCAGGTTTGCACTACAATTGGAGGCGGCGAACTCGATTTTAAGTAGGAAGATCGCAAGGGAGAGATTCATGTAGCGGTTATGGCGGGTTTATATGCCTTTGGCGCTCGTTGTAGTACTCCGAGTCACCTCTGATGGTCGCATTGTCTCCTCGATGTCAATAAACTGTGGATCTGCTCAGATGGATAAGAGGCAACCCATCCCTTCGTATCCCTGATGAACCTACTGCAGTGCAAAGATTGAAACAATGATTCAGCGGAGACAAACAGCGATTAGCCGTATTAGTCAGCTCGAGTATACCTTTTCGAGTTGTATCTGTACTGTATCGTTCTTCATTCCCGCACCAGTATATCTGACAGGTTATGGGCCTTGTTCGTGCGATATATCTCTGATGCCCTTCGCACTAGAACTCTAAACAGCTCCAAAACTGCCCACGACTCCTGAGGCCGCAGATCTTCGATCGAGTCCCTCATCATTCACTGTCCTCCGAGTCGAGCTGGACGTCCCCACCATCTTCGTTCAGCAGCTCAGCTCTTTCGCCATCGCAGGCAGTATCCTTTCCAGTGCCTTGACGATGTTTCTGGGTGACTCCGATAAGGTCTACGACATTGACAAGGTGGAAGGAACCTCACAGAAATCAACGCCAGTGGTTGCTCCGTCCTTTCTTCCATTTGGGATCTAGATACGCGTACCGCAACACCTATCAATTCCTGTACCAGAGTCCTTCTGCGCTGCTGGTATGCACCTCCATGCTATCTCGTACGCCGTTTTGGGCAGGAACGCGGTCGTCGGTCCTGGTAGTCAAGCTGGTAGTGACAACTCTGATCCTGGATCAACAACCGCATCCGACCCGATCTACGCGGCTCCGTGTTCTTGGTGCGATACCACAAACTGTCTACGATCCCAATAAGACACGGTCGGTTACGCCACAATGATGGGACCACCTCATTATCTCTCATGTCGTAGGGTGACTTGGAACGGCCGCCGTCCTCCAGCCCGTGATCTATAACTCGAATGCGCCCTCTGTTGCTTCTGGAGGCCATCTCCGGCTCCAATCCGAATGCAGATATGAATCTGACGACCATACCAGACAATTTATACTGCTGGGTACTTCTATCCCTGTTATGTTGATGCGAGCACGCACCCCGCACCGCAAGCACGCTGTCGTTCTCGTCATCAATTCTTCCAACCTCCCTGGTTTATCCTGGCTCATCCAGTGGAACTGATGTTCTCCTCGGTGACACCGCAAAGTGGGGCAAGACGGGGCTGGCGGTACATAAACCCAAATGATGACAGTTAGAGCCGGGATCTGAATACGAAGCCCTCATCACTGGCACAAGTAATGACGCTGTCTTTGCAAGTCCTAATGCACTCGTCACTGACTCCCGTAACGTTCTCCACGCGGAATTTGAGAGCATGGAAAGTCATTAGGATGATGGAGATGCTAAATTGGGGTAAGTAGGGATATTATGAGCTTGCGAGCTACCAGTCATTTCTGCCATCTCCATCAACCTGAGGTCCTGAGCTGTGGAGCAAGTCGCGGCAACTTAAACTGGAGACCTCGAGACCGATTACAGTCCAGGCGTCCCTTCAGACTCCCTGACTCCTCGTTCACAAATCGACATCATTTCCCTCACACGGACTCAATCTCACAAAAAAAAAGTCGCTCAGAGTGACGTAAGCCATCATGGTACATCATAGCCTTCATGGGCAGCAGTTGCAGCAACACCCTAGGCCCCTTCTGCCCATTGTAAAAACCTGGAATGAGTCGGACCGAATGATCTCACGGTTTCTACAAGCACTACATCAATATTCCTTGCTTTCGCTAGGTAGTCATGCACGTTTTCCGTTGCGTGACTCGAGTGGACGTGCTGAAGCTGAGGCTTGAAGCTTGAAGTCTTGACCATCCACGTCGCCCCCTCCCGTTTGACCGCTAGATCTCTCTAACTCTCTTTCACCCTCGGACTTTGCGCCGCAAACTCATCGGGGCTACGTCGCCAAGAAAAGGTACTAATTGGGTAGTAGGGCGATTGGTTTGGTATCCATCCCAGCGGATACACGGTTTATTGGTACGAAGGAGGCAATGTGAACACTGTCATACAACGTCACGTTCACTTTCCAGTGTCCATGGGAGAGTACGACAAGGGCGACAAGTGAAGACATATTAACCCGGCACAACCGCGACCCAAACCTCCCCCGAGAGAGTTCGGCGCTTCAATGGGCCAATTTCGGGAGGCAAAACTACATTTGGGTCAGCACCTAACGTGAATCAGAGCAAATGCACTATAAGACATACGTTCTTGTTGATAAATGCAAAATTCGCGACGCAGTCTAAACCAGGACAGCAATCCTGATTACTGTCACAATTATGCCCTATACTGCTGCATGTGTCTTTGGGATATAAAGAGTTCTGTCGGGGGTACACTGCTGCGTACGCTGCTGCAGGAAGCGCGATGAAGAGAGCGAGGACAGAGAGACGCATGATTGTTGGGACAGTGGTGAGTGCGCGATATTGTTTCCCCACTTCATCTGCATGGCACTTCTTATATGTCGAGACGCGCCTGCCTCCGGGCGGACCCGGGAGATCTGACACAGCAGGCGTGCAGCGGTGTAACCACGCCGCCACTAATAATATATTTTATTTATTAGTTCAGACTGAGATTTACTGTAATTACAGTACTGTAAGTATATTCTAATTAGCTCAGACGAGATAATCAGTACATACCTACGATCACTGTGACTGCTGCGCTCTACACAAATTTGATTTTCTCTTTACTTACTGTAGGTATGAGCAACTAATTACATCTTCATTCAAGTATACATGACCTGATAGATTGAGCCTAATCTGACACCTTTACTGGCATGCTGGCCAGGACAATATTATCTCCACTTAGCATCCGAGTCTCGTTGTCATCAAGGTAACAAGGTTGTCATCCTCATCTTTTTTTTCATCTTCAATTATTCATCGCTGGAATCACCGGAAATGATACTTTGCGCATATTTGCGTGTCTAACCTACACGCACTGACGCACTGCCGGCGAGCCACCTGCAAGTCGCTGTTGTCTGTGTCATCCTCCTGCTCTCGATATGGACTTGATCGTGGAGTCGCATGACCTCGGGTTGTCGGCCCGGCTTCAACTTCTTACCACGTGCGCTGGTTCCCGCGTCGTTCCCTTTTTTGTCATCATTCTGCTATTCTCTGCTGCTTGTATTTGTTCCGGCTTGCTGTTGCCTTGTTTATCCCAGTCAGAAATCCGTAACGCCCCCTACAATCCCGTGCGAGAAATACAGAATGACTACGTTATCGACGTGCGCATCCTCAAGCCTGTGATACCAATGCAGACTCGCGTACCGTGCCAGTAATGGCAGACATATGGCAGTTGGTGTGGGTGATTTCTACTGGCAGACCGTGTGCGTTTACACATAGCTTCGATTTCGATTGTCTCCTGTCTTCCGTCTCCTTTGACACAACCCCACAGTTCAAGCAACGCAAAATGGGTTTTTCGTGGGCCGTGGGCGATTCTCCTTCGAGTGGATCTTCCCTTCTCTTATTACATTTCCGAACGAGATTATCTCAACTGTCATTCAGCCATATAGTGCACCGCCGTGCTTGCATCGCTTCTAGAGCGCTGTCTGTGCCGCGCCAAGTCCTCTCCAGGGACTTGAAGAAGCTCGAGTCCCACTCTTCCGAGCCGCCAGTCCTTGAAGTTGCGCCGTCCGGGCGATGTCTGGATCCAGTTCCCACACAATTTTGATCCGACGGCTGTATTCCAGACGCGCCTCGGGCGCTGCACCTCTCTGCCTGTTGTCTTCTTGTACGCCACAGCGCGGAGGGCCATCAATTGACTAAGTGGGAATTTTACCTCGCGTTCAGCGGCAGCGAGTTCACTTGGGTCAGTGGCACGCACCTTGCTATAATCGTGGGCCAGTGGTTCCTGGGAAGATTACCTGGTGATCGGATGAAATGGCTCATTGCCAAGTGGAGCATCGGTACTTATCCCCTTTCTCCCTCTGGCTGAAGCGATTACGTCATGGGCAGACTACAAAAGACGCCCGCCTCATTACGCATTTAGATAAAAATTGAAGGATAAGAAGTGCGTCTCCAATGAGCCATCTCCCTAGTTGGATAGCACAAATTGGAGGAAGCCGGAGAACAAGATGTCGAGCCCAGGAGTAGTAGCTTTGTGTTGGTGTTCTGTGGTCGCCCCGGAACGTCGCGAGCCTGAAATTATATCTTATCCTTATTGGTTCGTTTGTTGGCTACACACATTGCACCGCCATGCAACCCTCTTTCTCTTGAGCGTCTACCACTGACGATTGCCCTCACTCTCCCATCGCCGGTGCCACAATTGTAACCCACACAGATAGAGGCCACTCACAACGTATCCTCATCTCAGCTTCTCGCCGACGCGTTCGCCCCCACGATTGTGGCGAAAGCGTCATGGATGTAGAAATTTCCAGCATCACCCCAGCTAATCACCTCAGTCCGAACAACAAATTTTCTCTCCCCGCAACTTGAGAATGACTCCATGATGTTAAAAGGGTATTGAGCATTGACGGCGACATTGACCCATCCCGGCACTTTTTAAGTACTCGCAGCCCAGGAATTGACGTTCTCCTCGTCGGCATCCCGAGTTTCACACAGCATGAACACGATTCTGTAAAAAAAAAGGCTCGGCAGACGAAGGGGCAAAACAACATCGCGCACTCACAACTGTTCTAACAACCATGCGTCTCTCTGTTCTCGCCTCTTCTCCTCACTGCGCTTCCTGAAGAATCGTACGCAGCTGTGTGCCCACGACGGGAGTCGGCAGATAGATAAACCGTGGATCCGCTGAGAAGGATACCACGCGAATCGCTTAATTACCAAACTACCCTTTCGTAGCCCCCGATCATCCCCCGATGAGCTTACGGCACAAAGACTGAGGGAGAAACAGCGGATCTAACTGAGACAGAGAGAAGGGAGAGACGTTGATAGTCAAGAATTCAAGCTTCAAGCTTCAGCTTCAGCACGTCCTCTCGGGTCACGCAACAGATAAAGTGCATGACTGCCTGCGAAAGAAACAATATCGATGTCGTGAATGAAGGTAGAAAATGTGTGGTTATTCCAGGTTTTACAACGGGAAGCAAGGGAGCCTGGGTGTCATTGCAATTGGCCTATGAGGCATGGTGGCATGATGGCTTGTCAAAGTCATGCTGAGCGGAGGGACGCGTGTAAACGTGGCCGACCGGGCCTAACGCGGGCTGTCGGCCCGGCTACAGCACATTTATCAATACCTTCCATGCATTCCATTGTCATTGTTTTTTTTTTGCAGTTTATTCCAACCTTCGGGTTGGTCAAATCTACTATATACTTTTGCGGCCCGTAATGCATTTTTGACGCCACGGTGAGTCGCTCCCGAGATTGATGAATTTTGCGGAGTGCTTTGCTTTTGCACGTCCTTGTGTCACCCTTTTTGTCATCTTTCCGTCTTTCACGTTACTGTATTGACGCGCGCATGCTCAAAACCTCAAACCTGTGGTGTCAATGCCGATGTACAACGGGAATGAGGGGGAGAGGGTAATCATGGAAGACAGAAGCCTCGGATTCGACTTCAAAGGACCATGCAGTGTACGAACGTCCTATTGTGGACCACTGTAGGACGGACGACATTCAGGATCGACATGGCCCCCCCACTTTCCTTAGAAACCTCTGAGAGACATACTGTCACGGTGACACGCGTGCTCGAGAACCAGACACACGATGAGGACAAGAAATGAGATGCCAATCGTGAATGGCAGAGACGAGACCGCGAACGGGTTCGGGTTCGGAGCGCCGAACGTGTCCACTACATCTCATCAGTGGCATCTATGATGATATATGATCTATGTGCATCTACGACGAAGCCGCCGGCATACCTGGATGGGTGACAGTTGGAGCCCGGACTTTGAATACGAGGCCTTCGAGGCCTCGCTGCTACAGTGTAGTAGTGAAGCTGCCCATGCAAGACTTTTCCGTAATATGACCGAGACATGGATAACCTGTTAACACGTCAATGGGAATATGCAAGGGGTTTTTGGGCAAATTTCAGGAAGTCCAGGAAGTCCAATACGGCCGCTTATTGCCATCCAATGGCATCCATCTGTACTACTGCACTGTACTGCATTCACCTCAACCTCTCACTGTCTGGGAACGAGACCACTCTCTATGTATACGCGGAAATTCCCCGTATTCCACCTTACGGGTAACAGTAATCACCACCGTGGTACGATCATCTCAGGATCCCGATCGACGCCCAGCCTCGAAATCATTGGAATAGAGTAAGGGGCTTGTCACCCTGGTTCTGTCCGTTTCCACTCCACTCCATCATTTCCATGTGTACGACAGACGTCAAAACGAGTGCATGGACTCACCTCTGGCGTCAAAAAAGCCGCCAGCAATCCGCGTAATCGGGCTGGGTCAACGGATAATGCACTCGACATAGATGGGTGTCTGAGGTTTCGCATCGTGCATCACATGTAACCAATTACAGTATGAAGTTTTCACACAGAATAAACGTGATTCTGCAAAGATATATAAGGAGGTCTCAGCAGGCGAAGTGGCGAAACAACATCGTACACTCACCACTGTTCCAAAGATCATGCGTCTCTCTATCCTCGCTCTCTTCTTTATTCTTCCTGCAGCATACGCAGCAGTATCCCCCCAAATGCGGTCTACGGACTCCGAAGACGCATGCGGCACGCAGCTCAGTTCGTGCTCACCAAGTGATGATAATTGCTGTGTCGGATATTTTTGCCTCAGCTTCGATGGCAACAATGGCGTATGTCTAGTGGCCCATTTGCTCTGATTCACACTGAATACTGAGCTAAATGCAGACTTGCGTGCTGAGACCGTAGAAATAGATCCACGTAGGAAGGGGGACTCTATGCGGGAAACGTTCGGGTCGCGGTTATGCCGGGGGTCGTATGCCTTTTGGCGTCGCGCACGTTGTACTCACCCCTGGACAAGTGGTCGTGGCGTTATATGTTCGCATTGTGTCCTTTAAATCGATAAGCTATGGATCCGCTGAGAGGGACATGACTCATAAGAGACCCATACCACGCCAATCGCTCAACTACCTCTTCGTAGCGCTGATGGCCTACGGAGCAGAGACCGAGGTCCGATGCCCGAGGCGAAGGGTCGTCGATGGCCCTCGGACCTCGGCTTCAGCCCATCCGCACGACTCACACGACAGAAGAAAGTGCGTGACTTCCTAGCGAAAGGTAAAACAATCCCGGTGCATAGGTAGAAACTGCGAGGGTATTACAACGGGCAACAAGGCCGCTATCTATGATTATGTCACGGCGCTCGTATCACGTGCTACGGAATTTATCGAGACTCTGACCCACCCAACGATACATATGTTACATGCTCACAGCGCTCACCGCCCAGCGACATCGTTCTCAGCACAACCCTTTTTCCTCGCAACGTTATCCAATTGATGAAACTAGTAGCAGTGGACGCATGGAACGCCCTCCGATCATCTCACGCAGCGGCCATTTGCCTCGTGGATATGAAGTAGGTAGGTTTCTTTGCAAGTAACTTACCCTCGTTCAGTGTTCAGCTCGACGGCGGTATTTTTATTCAGAGATCCTACCTACTACATCATGCCGCCACGGAACAGCGATACTAGAATGGCCAAAGTAATATGCATCGCAGACACCAAACAACAGATGGTCGTTGCTATCATGACGGGAACGGGAACACAGTGCTTGCTGGCTTACTCTGGTGGGCGTTGATTATCTTTAATTGGCTTCCACACACATCACGGTAATATCAAATGTGTCCGCTGCCCAATTCGCTCTCTTTTATGAAGGTGCCGTGCCCCATGCCATTGAGGCGCCAGGCTTTAGTAATCCGTGAATTACGGACTACTACAAACTTATCGGTCGTTCCAGCCTTCCACAGTGCGTGTCTATACCTCCATCTCTTACAATCAACATTAATTCGGAGAGAGTTGCTGACGCTCCGAGTATTACCGTAGGCAACATGATTGCGATGACATTGTAGTCATTTTGCAACCTAGTCAATCTAATTTCGCCCCGAAAGCCCCGAAAGCTGTTGGCCAGACTTTCAGACTTTGCAATGGATTGCTTTGATCCCTACCGTGATGCATGTTCCAGTAACTCGGGTATCCAACGCAACGTGACATGCGTGCGGATTCCCTTCTAACCACGCAGAGAACCCCTAGGGTCCCTTTTTCCGACCAGCGCGGCCATGACATTTACCCATACCACCGTTTTGTTTGGTGAGGTCTTCCGAATACATCTTACGCTGACTCGCCGGTCCCCTCAGGGGCACAAGGGTGCGATCGTTTGGTTCACCAAACAACTGATTATCGTGCTGCACAGCCCAGGTGATGTGATGGTTCCCTCTAACCTAATTGCGGTCCCTCGAAAACCCTCTGTCTACATGCCACCTTACATTGTAGCGAATAAACGTAGTTCTGAAAGAAAGTGTTCAGATCTTCCAGACCCCTTGACATGACTTGTTTACAGAAAGAAGCCATCGAGTCGTTACGGGTACAAGTGCCCAGGTCCATCGGAACCCGCCCTGAAGGTACTTATGCCACAAACTCGCAAGGATATTACACAACACGTGATAGGCACCTTGAGTATAGTCGTCCTATGGCATTGCATCATCGACGCGAGTTACACGTAGCTACGATAGCCTGTCAACGAGTTCTAGGCTACCTCTTCCGGAGTACGTCGTACCTTGCAGTGCCGAATCCGGAGCGCGTCTTGTCAAAGTCTGCGTTACGACTACCTTTACGGCCCAGTCCACAACGGCCCTAGGTCTCAATCTTTGAACCAGGGGTTACATTCATCCATTTGACTACACGAATACTGTCATCATCCGATGATCATCGTCAGTACTATGACTAGGGCGTCAACTATTGCAAGCTCCATACCGTGCCCGGCCTCTTACTAAGGCCGCTGGGGAGTATCACTTATCCAGAACACAGTGCGCGCGCATCCAGGGTCCATTTCAACATGATCCTTCCGGTTTTAGCGCTGAGGCAGCATCCATGACCAAGTGGTCGGAACTGAACAGCATTTCCAGATTTGGGAAAGCGACCACCAATTCTGGCCGTTTCGGTATTTCCGCACGCCCAGACTATTTGACGAGACTGATTACGCACTGTGATCCCGGCTGGGCGCGTTGTCTAATGTGCTATCTGTTGTTCTGCCTATGATGCTCATGATGCTACAACACTGCGTCAACCGCTTACTCTCGACCACCGTAACACACGGCTTGAACTCTTTTCTGATCATCATACTGCCGGACTCTATTGAACCTCACTAGGATCGTATCTCGGACGTTTTCGGTCATTCACTGCTTTGCGATGGTTTGGTGTCACAAGGAGTGGGCTGTCAGAGTGTCGCCCGGCCAATCCTGTTCTTGTTTCGTATTAGAGAAGCGACGCAGCCTGGCCATATATTAAGCCCAGGAAGTCTGGCTCAGAGTTCCTCACAATCAACTCCCTAACTACTATCAGAACCACCTTCGCCTCATCTACTCATCCCTCTTATCTTACCAAACCGACATGGCCATCATCGATTCCTTCAAGGCTAACACGACGAGCGTAGAGGTAATCTTTACCATTGCCATCCCTTCATTCACAGGAATTCGCTAATAATCTGCACTATAGTTCTCGTGGCCCCCCGATTTGAGCGGTCTTGAACGCATTATGCTCTCAGCACACGGCGACCTCCAACGTCTTCTCAGGTTGGTTTTCGCTTTGGCCTCATCTGCATCGGAAGTCTCAACCATATCCTGTAGCGCCTTCTTTTCACAGAGCATCAATATCAAGACCATCTACGCTCATACGTCTCCCCGCACGCACACGGCATCGCCCGAAGAACCCATAACCCAGCGCCGCGAAGTCCACCTCCTCTGCAGCGGCAAGACAGCCTGCATCGCCACGAGCACGGTCACGATCACGACCCCGCTTGTGGAGCGACTCTTCCTCGACGAGAAGTTCGCGATCGGACAGATGTTCCGTAGAATGCAAACGCCGCCCCAATTCGCGCTCCTCGAGTGCGGCAGCAAGTTCGAGGCCGGCAAGCCCGTCCTCTGGCGCCGGTACACGCTGTCCACGGACGGCTTCTTGTGCGATATCGTCGAGGTGTTCCCGGATCGCGATATGTTTGTTCAGGGCGAGCAGTGGCTCAGCCAGAGCAGCCAGGAACAACGGCCTATCAGCTCCCAGGAGAGCGATGTGGAAGAGAGCAAGCGGCGGTATGCTACCAGTACCATTCTCCTCACTGTTTAATGTGGTCTGCCCAAACCCGTTCTGCCTTGCGCTAAGGTCCACGTGACCTGGCTCGTCTATACCATGCTTCCGTTGCACCTCTACTTTCGCTATCAGTACTGTATATCCCTAACCTGTAATTATTACAATCTACATTCTTCCACCTCGAATTTCTCATTTGCGTGCTTTGTTAACGGCATCCTGTGGGACCTTCATTCGGTAAAACGGATCATAAACTTGATCATAAATCGTGATAGTGAAGAGCTGCATTTACAAGTCCATAGAGGAAATAATCGTACAGAAGGCTCTGTATTCCCTGCCTCGCGCTTCTTCATCCATCGCGGCCCTTGTCTGTCATGTCACGTCAAACTCCGCATCATTGCTCTTCGAGGCCTATTTTCTCGAAGCTGCCACTGTCAGTGCATAGGAGTCACCAAAGCAAGCACAATGACAAACGGCATCTCATGCATCTCATGCATCCAACGAGACAGGCAGTCCACTTATGCATATTACTGCAGATAGTCGAGAAGAGGACTTGGAGCCTCCACAAAACTTCCCCCACCTGTCAGAGATTGCTTGTCCCGCTCAGGCCTCTCACATCCTTGCCGTGCATCACACAGTTGCCCCGGAAGGATATTGCTAGGCATGTATGCGTGAATATAAGAGAGCATAGGTACGAGTAGCATGCCACAGGCGAAGAACACCAAGGACCACAGAATCGACGTCGATCGACGGTTCATACGTTCATGACCGAGTCCATCTTTACCACTCCCGGATTCCAACAGGCTTACCGAGGACCTGGCGTGCGGCAACGAACGGTCCTACGACTTCCTGCACAATTGGGTTAACCCCAGTGATCCAAGTCCCTCCTAAAAAGATTGCGGAGCGCGGGCAAGATTTCTGCGCCGACTTGCTCGGTTAGGACATGCAAGATGTGTGGGCCCAGCCTGTTCGACAAAAATAAGTTTTCCACCGCAATAAATGGATGTAGAAGCTCCGACCATTGCGTTCTATCTCCGTCATCTTGCTCATTCGATCGGCCCTCGCCGATAGCGAGCCATTCCACGCCAGGGACGAGAAGTGCGAGGGGCAAAGCCTGGCCGCATATATGCTCCAGAGCCGAAAACCGCCAGTCAAATGGTTCACATGATACTCCCAACTTGAGGCTTTCAAACCCAACTGTCCGCCGAAGAGTGATGAGGACGGCGTGTCTGAGCTCGGCGGTATGACTTTGGGATTTCTACGCGCGAGATGTGCTGGGAGAGGTGTGGGATGTCAAAGACGACTTGATTGAAGAACACTACATGGTAGTTGTCGAGTACAGGAGTATCGACCTGGGAAACGACGTCCTCCAAATAATCGCTGACGCCCACAAAGTGAAACACCCTGAGAGCGGGAAGGACATGTCGTGTCCGAGGAGGTGGACATCGAATCGTTCAATCGGGGCAAGAACTCGGGGATCCGAAATGGGATTCGAGGCTGGTCAACGGAGGACGATTGGGTTTCCGAGAATCCGGGTGTCCGTCCATCCGGTTCTCCGTCCTGCTGTGGCTCCGGACCCGCACTGTCTCACCCTCCCACGAAGCCTTTTGTTCCTTCGTCCCCATGGTCCAAAAAGCAGACGTTCAGAGGTGCTATCGCCATGAACCCTTGCCACCGGTCCCGACATCGACGCACACATGACTCGAGAAAGACGGGAGCGGCAGACGCGATATTGCGCTCACCTCGCTGCAACTGCAAACACACGCTCTCCTGCTCCTGACGATTCTGCATGGCACGCACGCGAACGTGACGCCTGTCGTGAGACGCAGGCACGGTACCACGCACAACCTCGTGCTCGCCTCTCCCAACCTCTCCCCTGGTAGTCGCCCTCGGCATCAGTCGACGCCCCATGGATCGCACCCTCCACACGCAGGTCCAATACACTCCCGGCGATGCCTGTGACGCTAGGCCTAGATGGTGGAGACGAGTTTGAGTCGCAAGTTACATGTGTGACGACGTGGACATGGGCCGGACGGACGGACGGCCTGCCCGGATTCTCGGAAACCCAAACTTTCTGGGTCAACGGGACCAGGCACCTGACCATCGCCCTCAGTACCCAGAATGCGGCATCGACCGAAGGGTGAGGCGGACAAGGCCAATTGCGGACGAAAGAAGTCCGGGTAGCGCGGAAATTGGGATAGAATGCAACTCGAGGGTTTGCAGACGTGGCGCAGATCCGCCCAAGAAGCCATCGGGAAGAGCCGGACCCGCCAAAGGGCTGTCAAGTATGAGGTGCGTCAGCGCCGGAAATGGCTGCTGCATCGTCGAGGCCAACCAATCCAGGGGCGGTCATCCATGGGTGAAAATTTGAAGCGTCGTCGAAATTTGAAACTTCGGTGCCTCTTGACCTCCAAAAACCAACACGCAATGCTAGAAAAGGCCTTCATTCAAGTTCATTGACGACTAAAAGATGCAATTACGAACGACTGTATAGAACAACCAATACTGCATAACCCCAACATTCTACCCATCCAGATGAACAAGAAAAGAGCCCCGGAAACTAAATAAACTAAAGACACCCCAATGAGATCATCTGCACTCTGTAGCAACATTTGCAAAAAATTACAAATGCAGCACAGAGTGAAGAAGAAGAGCAATGGGGGGTCCCCCGACGACGCAAGCCAATAGTGCAGCAGCGAGGTCATCACATCCCGGGGTTGCATGCAGAGCCCCAGGAGCAAGGGTGGCAAAAATAACATAACCAGAAATGAGAGCAGTGCCCCCATAATAGTGGTTAAACTATTAAGAACAGATACTACACTTGATCTAAGCCAAAGGCCAGAGTGGTACGAAATCCGTCTACAGAGGCGAAGCTTTTATAGGGGATTAGACTGCGCACGGACCATTTAGAACTTTGCGCGTATTTGTAGGTTTAGTCAGCTCGTAGGCAGGGAATATATGTTTCAGCAATTCTGTTGGGATTATGAAAAACGGCGAAGAGCTGACGTGTCCAGTTCCCAATGAATGTGAAGCTTTGTTAGATCCTTTGGCAGTGGGGGTGCAGTCCCTTGCACGTACTGACAAGCTTGCTGACAAGTGTCAAGCGTACCGTCGGTACCGATGATTAGAGCGCTTAAACAACAGCACAAATAAAGGACAACAGGAGGCCATCGATGATTGGAGGATTCCAGGGGGCTGAAGCTAAACTCGGTGGCTGGGACTGAGACTGAGAGGGACAGTTCCGTCAATCCGCGGCAATGATACAGTTCTGTATGTTTTTTCGGCCGAAGCTTGAGGCGAGTGTTGAGATCGATGGCACGGTCCTTCCCGGGTTATATCATCCGCCATCATCTCATGGATGCTGATGTGACAGTGATGTCGCCCTCTCCACCCCCGTGAATGCCTCTTCCAGCAAGGACGTCCTCACGCAAGTCCTCACGTCGCACAGGTGTGCGGCGGCCAACGTAGGGTTACTCCTCAATTTGAGTGGACCAGGGTGCTGTAACCGTACGGATGGTCCCCTGGCTTCGTCTTGCGCAATGGTAACCGCCAGTCTTCCGGACTCTTCCTCTAGGGCTAGTATCCGGCGAGATCATCGGTTGGGGGCTAGATGCGACCACCTGTCAATCCTCTTCGCAAGCGCGGTCTCTTTCATATTGTTCAAAAAAACCATTTCCGTCAAAGATCTCTGAGCTTCACAGTCCCATCACCTTTCTGGATGCCCACATGATGCCTTGTCTATCCACGAACGCGTATCCCCGCGGTTGTTTCCGTGCAAACACTACTCACGCTGCTGGGCTCGAACACGATTCCCCTCCCTCATCGTCCGAAAGGGATCTTCCATCAGAGGTATAAAGGACTAGACTCTGTGTGTATAAATAGCGAGTCTTTAGCGACACGCGTATGTGCCTAGGCCCCGGGACACGTGACCGCGAGCTTGTGTATTGAGAAGGACGCGGACAACTGGCAGATTCTCCTCATTCTCCCGGCCGCGTTGTCCCCATCTTCCCCAGTCCCCGCTCTCAGACGTTCTATCCCCCACACACTCCGGTCTCCTCCAAGCCTCTTTTGCTTATCTAGCGCACGCAATAACCTATCTCCGAACCCAACAGCCTTCCTCCAGCCATGACCCGCAGCGGACCGCACAAGGACGACCCACCTCCGTTCGAGCCCCTCCCGGACAACAACGTCTTCAGCCACCAGACCCACCCCTCCTGGCACGACGCCTACGCGCGCTGCACCCGCCTCTTCTTCTGGGCAGTCGGCCGGCAGCCCCCGCCCGGAGCCGCCTCATACGACATGTGCTCGCGCGTGCTCGGACACCTCGTCCTGGAGGCGCCCACGGAGAGCGGACGGGACTGGGTGTGCAAGAGGATCCTCAGCTGCCCAGATGAGCAGGCGCTCGCGCGCCTGGCGCAGAAGTTTATATTCACCTTTATCGGCGCCTGTGCGTCCTCCCCGCTTCCCTTTGGCCGCGTCGCCCAGCCCGTTTTTTCTCTTTCTTTCTCTTTTTTTCTAAATGATGATGAAAATAAAAAGTCAAGGCTTCCGCAGGACAGTCGTTGTCGGGCGGCCGAGACTCATCATCCCTCTCATCGCCAGGCGGTGGTTCCGCCGCCGGCGGACTCGGAGGGGGTGCGGCCCATTCGAACTATCAGGATAATAGAATTCTCGTGAGTCCCTTTACCCTCTCTCGCTACCCCCGCCCGACGCCCATATGCCTCCTCTCTCTCATCTTAGGTATTGGAGCGCGACGCATACAAATGCACTATCACCGGCTCGTTAGGCGCAGACTCGGGCCCGCCGGCGCAAGGTGCTCTGCTCGACGTGACGCTCGTCATTCCCCCCTCGGTCGACATCCGGACGCTCTCCCGGTACGCCGGTCTCTCAAACGACGACCCGCTCTGCGCGCCCACACCGCGTTTCTACCGCCTCGAGAACATGCTCACTCTAGATGACGACGTGTCAGACGCATTCAGGAGCCTGAACGTCTGGCTCGAAGAAGAGAAAGTGAGTCCCCTCCATCCATCAATCTCTCCCCAATCAATTTCCACGCGTCTCTTTTGTTTCCCCCTTCCTTCTTCCTGTAGTGAGGCGCGCATCGCTTATCATAAGATGCGTTTTCTCCTCGATTGACACAGCAGCAACGTAATGGCGAGTATCAAATCGTCACGTGGCAATCTAGCGCCGAGGACTCGGAAGAATCGCCGCGATACACGACCGCATTCACGAGCACGGATCTGAGGACGCGGCCGGTTCCCTCGGTGCATTATCTCCGCTTGCACGCCGCGTGTGCACGCGTGGCGCACAAATCGGGCGCCGCGGCGTATATCGAGGAGCTCGCGCGGGACATCGCACGGTTGACCGTGCTTGCGGAAGACGGGTCTTCGGCCGGCGTGCTTGCCGCCGCACTGGCCAGAGCAGCAGCGACGTAAAAGTAAAAGCGAGACCCACCTTTTCAGGTTCTTTTCTTTCTTTCTTTTTTTGTTGTGTGGGAGAGATCCATCTGGCTGGCCTCGTGTGTGTGATATATCTTGTTCTTTCTTAGATGTCTATTTGATTACCCCATTCCTCTTTGGTTTCTTGTATAATGCTCTTTCTTAGCATGACCAATACCATATACATAACTTTGCTGCGACTTCGGATAGAACGTGGGCATGCACACGGTGTGATCGGATTCACCACCGTGAAGAGGTAAAATGCCGCCCCCCCAGTTGCGTCTTATGGGTTCACCAAGATAACCAAGTTCCACAGGGCCTCAAGAGGACGCTACCTCAAGACAATGTGCGGCTTCTTCCCCACAGGGCTCGGCTCTTTTTCTCAGGACGAGCGAGCATCGTGGATGCAGCTTGTAATCCGTAATTCGATGTCGTTCGGATGATGGATGTGTATTTCAGACTCAGAATCCTTCCTAGCTTCGTGCTTGTTAAAAAGGCCCGGAAAGGCGCGAGTGGCAAAAGCAAACGGAAGGGAGACTGGGTGTCACGGTATTACTGAATTATGAATGCGGCGCTCTTCATATGCTACAAGTTGGGAAGGTGCTATCATACATCAGGGTGGTCGAACGAGATCACGATTACTCTATAGAAAACCCGAAGAAAATAAATAAACTTTATAGAAAAATACGAAGCACTGCTCCGCCATCCAACGTGTTGGCCCGGGATAAACCTTGCACATTAACAAATGACTGTATGATTGGTTGAGATCTATGATTGTTTGAGAGGAATATGCAAATGCAGAGAAAGGGAGAAATGAATGTGTGACGAAAATGAGCCGAGGCGCAGCCTCTTCAGACCGCGTCAATGCCCGAGTATGCGCGCACAGTCGATTTGGTCTTGTCAGGAAAATGAGGCAGAACAGATGCAGGAGGAACCGCCGGCATGATCCCGGGCGGCAGGATTGACTGGCGCTGTATCTCAGGGTCATCCAAGCTTTCCACAGACGACGATGCCACGGAGTTCGAAGGCGAAAACTGCTCGATTTTGAACTCGGGCTTAACGTCACCAGCGATGGAAACGGACGGGATCGAAGTCAGGTCGACGGATGAGACGCTCGATATGCGCTTGTTGTCTCCACCCGTTCTGACCACAACGACAGCGACGCCGTTCTTGTTCTTCATGTGAGGAACTGACGAAGTACTATCAACAAAAAAGGTGAGCGTGAGCCCGGACGGACGAACATAGTGAATGAACGATGTACGCATGCAATGATCCGTGGAGAGTGGACGTCGAGTAGCCGATGCGACTAGTGATCGATGTGTACACACATCGATAATGTTGGCGCGCCTCATCCCCAAAGCCGAAGAATGCGAAAAAGATAAAAGCACACGCGACCAGCGACCAGCGGAATATCTCGAGGCCACCAGCCAAATTTGGGTCATTCTTCCAAATGAAGCCTGCGACCTGCACTACATCGGAATAGTGGCTGTGCGTGGCGGCCCAGCCTTGCCAAGGCTGGACACCTGCCTTCGCATTGGTGACGATGAAATACGTCCCCAATGGAATGGTTCCGAGTATCTCGGTGGCAGAAATGCCCATCAGCCGGAGGTACCGGCCACGGCTAGGACCCTGCGAATGAGACATCATCTGGTTGAATAGACGTTGGCGCTTGTAGAATGCGCAAATGGCCGTGACTGGAACTAGTGAGCCCCCAGGGCACCAAAAAGCGAAGACAAGCCAGAATACTTACCACAATAGAAAAGAGATACAGTACCGATGGCCACGGGCCACGCGTAGAAGAGGATGAAGCTTAGCGGCGTAAGCTCGATAGCGAAGACAGGGCCGAAATCCTCAAAAATGTTGTAACGATTCGTTGAAACAACGTATTCTTGATCGCATCCGTATAAACAGCTTGCTGTAGCAAATGACTGAGCACACTCACGGGCAACGATCTGAAGAATCGGAAGGCCGACACCAATCAGTAAATCTTGTATCACAGCCCGGCGCTTCTCGGCATCTGATAGCATTATAGCTTTCGCCGTAGCAATCTTGTAGAGGCGGCGGTTAATGCAAAGTGAACAAGCTGGGATTGCAACATTCAGTGCGACTTGAATACGGGTTGCTGTGCGGTGACAGAGTGAGTGAACGATCGAGACAACCGATCAACGGATTTACATATGTCACAGTAGACCGGGACCCTGTTGATCATGTTCCCGTTCCATACAATCGAGTTGATGCACTGCATCAGGCATCCAAGACCAGTCCAGATCATGAACAAGCAAGTGCCCGTGTTCCAAGCTGGGCCCGCAGATTCTTAGAATGAGGTACTCGAATCACGTGAATAGATCCACGTACCTTCAAGGTGCCAGTACAAAGGAATGGCACACAGCACGAAACCAATGAAAGAGAAAGCAGTGTAAAGCTCGTTCAGAGGGGGAGACATTGTGGTTCTCCAGAACGGACGCGGTGTAATTGACAATGATGAATGGGAATCAGAGCTCTCTCCAGCTTATAACTGGCCCGAAGGTAACACAGCGCTTGAGCGAATTTCGAATATACAGCATGCATGCATCTCCGAGTAACTTACCTCCCAGCTATCTGACGCCTTCTTGACTCGCCTAAACGGGAGGGAACGTAATCCTCGTTGATGGCTAAAAGCCGCCAAATTTTGATGCGACTGGTGATCGCAGGTGGTTCCTAAGTCCACGCTTCATTCTAGATGCCGGAAGAACCAGGTTGATACAGCTTTGGGACAACAAGAGAATTGCAAACCTCCCCATTCCTATTCAAAAAAAAATTGGGTTTTGGTGATGGGACCAGGCCCGTTGGGTTGTAGATGACATGGGAGGAGTCGGAGGACGCCCCAGTGATGGCCCAATATGGCACACCGATTGTTGTTTGTTCCGAAGATAGTTAGCCCATCTGTGGCACCGTGATCAAGAACAAAGCCAAGGCGCTAAAACAAGTTTCTGGACACGCTGACCATCCCGAGTTATACAGTATCTTTCCCAGGGGGCGGCGGGCGCATCTTGCCTTCTACAGTAAGTTAGTAGGCGGACGCCATCGTTGGCAACAAGGTTGGCAACGAGCTCGCTCCAGCCGATTACGTAATGTTTGTATGTCTTTGTGGTTCCCTTGGGATAGGGGCGGCGGGTGTTACTGTACTGTAAAGCAAACGGACGGTGTCACTCGGTGTTACAGTAATATGTACGCGGCGTTCATCATATCTCGGGATGCTACAAAGTTGGGAAGATGCGTCAAAGTGGTGCAGCGTGACCCTTGGCATGTCCACGATTACCCATAAGAAAAATAAATAATATTAGGAAGCACTACTCCGCCACTGAACGCGTCAGCTCGGGGTAAATCTTACATACTAACAAATTACTGTATGGTTGGTTGAAATAAATATGCAAAAGAAAGGAAAAAAATGAATATGTGACGAAAGGAACCGACTTGCAGCCTCTTCAGACCGCATCGACACCGGAGTACGCGCGCATGGTCGATTTGGTCTTGTCAGGGAAATGAGGCGGAACACATGCAGGAGGAACCGTTGGCATGACCCCCACTGGAAGGGTTGACTGGACATGCATCTTGGGTTCATCAAAGCTTTCTACCGAGGACGATGCCACGGTGTTCGAAGGCGAATACTGCTCGACTTTGAAGTCGGGCTTAATGTCACCGGCTATGGACATGGACCGGATCGAGGACCGGTCGGCGAATGAGACGCCCGATATGTGCGTGTCCCCACTCGTCGTGACTACAGTGGCGGTGACATTGCTCTTCACGTGAAAGACCACCGAAGTACTGCAAAGAAAAAAGCGAGCCCAAATGGGTCCAGACGGTCTAACATATTAAATGAACTACGCACAGATACGATGGTCCGCGGGGAATGAACCTCGAGCAGCCGATACGACTGGCGATCGACTTGTACACACGTCGATAAAGTTGACGCGTCTCATCCGCAAAACCGAAGAACGCAAAAAAGATAAACGCGCACGCCACCAGCAACCATCGGAATATCTCGAGGCCATTAGCCAAATGTGGGTCATTCTTCCAAATGATGCTTGGGATCTGGATGACCTCGGAATAGTTGCTGTGCGCGTAGGCCCAGCTTTTCCAAGGCTGGACACCCGCCTTCGCATTGGTGACGATGAAATACGTCCCCAACGGAATGGTCCCGAGTATCTCGATGCCAGAAATGGCCATCAGGCGGAGGTACAGGCCACGACTGGCACCTTGGGAATGAGACATCTGCTTGAACTCACGTTGGCACTTGTAGAACGCGCGGATGGTTATGACTGAAACCTATGAGCCAGGGCACCAAAAGCGAAGACAGGCCAGGATACTCACCACAATAGAAGAGAGATACAGTACCGATCGCCACAGGCCACGCGTAGAAGAGGATGAATGATAACGGTGTAACGGCGATAGCGAAGATAGGGCCAAAATCTTCAAAAATGTCGTAACGATTCGGCGAAACAACGTATTCTTGATCGCATCCGTGTAAACAACTCGCTGATAGTGAATGGCTGAGCACACTCACGGGCAACGATCTGAAGAATCGGAAGGCCGATACCAATCATCAAATCTTGCATCACGGCCCGGCGCTTCTCTGCATCTGTGGGCATCAAAACTTTCGCCGTAGCAACCTTGTAGAGCTGGCGGTTAATGCAAAGCGAACTAGCCGGGATTGCAACATTCTGTGCTACTTGAATACGGGTTACTGCGTGGTGACGGAGTGAGTGAACGATCTTGAGATAGCGCATCAACGGATTTACCGATATCACAGTATATTGGAGCCCTGTTGATAATGTTCTTGTTCCATACGATCGAATTGATGCCTTGTAACAGGCATCCGAGACCGGCCCAGAACATATACAAACAAGTGCCCGTGTTCCAAGCTGGGCCCGTAGATTCTTAGAATGAGGTACTCGAATCGCGTTGGATAGATCCACATACCTTTAAAGTGCCAGTAAAAGGGAATGGCACACAACACGAAACCAACCAAAGAGAAGGCAGTGTAAAGCTCGTTCGGAGGGGAAGACATTGTGGTTCTCGAACGGCCGCGGTGTAATCGAATGCGAATCGCATCTCTCTCGAGCTTATAACTGTGGCTTGGGGTAAAACAGGGCTTGAGTGGATTTCGAATATACAGGATGCACGCGTCCCCGACGTCCCCGACTCCCCACCGTCCGCATTTTGGCTTGCCTAAACGGGAGGGAACGTAATCCTCGTTGGTGGCTAAAAGCCGCTAAATTTGGTGCGACTGGTGATCGCAGCTGATTCCTAAGTCCACGAGATGCTGGAAGAACCAAGTTGATCCAGGCTTTGGTACAGCAAAGGAATTGTAAACCTCCCCATTACCATTAAAAAAAGGGTTTGGGGATGGGACCAGGCCCAGTGGGCTGTTTTCTTACACGTAGATGACATGGAACTGATGGGAGGGGAGACGCCTGTGATGGCCCAATATGGCACACTGTTTGTTGTTTGTTCTGAAGATAGCTAACACATCTGCGGCACTGTTTTCCTGAACAAAGCCAAGGCGCTAAAGCGGTTTGTCTGACACACCGACCATCCCGAGTTATACAGTAAGGTTGACATGAAGTTTGAAGCATCAGGAGGCGACGCATACACCGGCATACTGGGCGTATCTTACCATGCCAAGAAAAAGGTTGGTTAGTGTTGGTTCAATCGATTTACGTAATGTTTGCCACCGCAGGGCGGTCCGGTTTATCGTTTCCACCTCACCCGGTGAAGGTCATCTTTGCCGCTTTGCGTGGCTTCACAGTGGGTGGGTGGGCTGTACCGGGTGCATACCATTCATTAGCCTGTGGATAAACGCGCCGCATTCGTAAAGTCACATTTTGTGCATAGTTTTTCTCTTGGTTTTTCTAGGTTTTTAGGATTATTAATAAGATGCCGTACTGATGCAACGACTTGGAGCGGATAAATAAGATGTACAACTACAGTACAGTAGCCTTAGTATTTTGGGATGAAGTCTGAGGTAACTTGAGAGAGAGAAAAGTATTGTGCTCATATATGCCGTAGTGGTCATGTTGTCCGCGTGAACCAAGGCGTGAACCGTGAACGAAAGGATGATCGACAGAGAATGTGTATGTCTCGAAAGACGAACTCCCGAGTTCCGAGGTTCTGAGGTAGTACGTACCAGCTCCATGCCGCATTGCCGCAGTGACTGTACCTCCAAAGCACACACCATATCGTGCTCAGACTGTGGTGCAACCACGCGAGATGCGAGGTGCCACAGTGTGGGGTCGAAGGGTTTTATAAGCGGGTGTGACTTGAGCAGGAGGCCGTGCCAGACAGCGTACCTAAGCCCTGTGCTCTCGCATTTATGTATCAAATCGGGTGGAAACGGATGTGATGGTGGCGTTGTGGTGCCCTGGGGGCACCGCCCAGTATGGTAAGAACGCGAGAATATATTCTCCAAGAGATTCGAGGTAAAGATCATTTCCAGCTAAAGGATCTTATGGTAACAAGCTGCATGCTCCTTTATTAATAAACCAGGAGAGGCACGGGCATTAAAGCAAAAGGACGGTGTCACTCGGTGTTAACATGTATGCAGCGTCCATCATATCTCGCGATGCTACAAGTTGGGAAAGGTGCTGGATCAAAGTGGTGGAGCGTGACCACGGTTACTGTCAAGAAAAATAAATAACGTTGCAGGAAAATGAAAACACTAGGAAGCACTAGTCCGCCATTGAACGCATCAGCCTGGGGTAAATCTTACACACTAACAAATTACTGTATGGTTGATTGATGTCTATGGTTGGTTGAAATAAATCTGCAAAAGAAAGGAAGAAATGAACGTGTGACGAAAGGAACCGAGTTGCAGCCACTTCAGACCGCATCGACGCCGGAATATGTGCGCAGGGTGGATTTGGTCCTGTCAGGGAGATAGGGCGGAACAGATGCAGGAGGAACCGTGGGCATGATCCCCGGTGGAAGGGTTGACTGGCCCTGCATCCTGGGTTCGTCAAAGCTTTCTACCGAGGACGATGCCACGGTGTTCGAAGGCGAATACTGCTCGACTTTGAAGTCGGGCTTAATGTCACCGGCGATGGAAATGGACCGGATCGAAGACCGGTCGGCGAATGAGACGCTCGATACGCGCGAGTCTCCACTCGTCGTGACCACAGTGGCGGTAACGTTGCTCTTCACGTGAAAGACCATCGAAGTACTGCAAAAGAAAAAAAGCGAGCCAAAATGGGTCCAGACGGTCTAACATATTAAATGAACTACGCACAGGTACGACGGTCCGCGGGGAATGAACCTCGAGCAGCCGATACGACTGGCGATCGACTTGTACACACGTCGATAAAGTTGACGCGTCTCATCCGCAAAGCCGAACAACGCAAAGAAGATAAAAGCGCACGCGACCAGCAACCATCGGAATATCTCGAGGCCATTAGCCAAATTTGGGTCATTCTTCCAAATAAAGCCTGCGATCTGGACGACATCAGAATAGTTGCTGTGCGTGTAGGCCCAGCCTTTCCAAGGTGTGACACCCGCCCTCGCATTGGAGACGATGAAATACGTCCCCATCGGAATGGTCCCGAGTATCTCGATGCCAGAAATGGCCATCAGGCGGAGGTACAGGCCACGACTGGCACCTTGAGAATGAGACATCATCTGCTTGAACTGACGTTGACGCTTGTAGAACGCGCGGATGGTTATGACTGAAACTAATGAGCCAGGGCACCAAAAAGCGAAGGCAAGCAAGGACACTCACCACAAAAGAAGAGAGATACAGTGCCGATCGCCACGGGCCACGGGTAGAAGAGGATGAAGCTTAGCGGCGTAAGCTCGATAGCGTAGACAGGGCCAAAATCCTCAAAAATGTCGTAACGATTCGGCGAAACAACGTATTCTTGATCGCATCCGTGTAAACAACTCACTGTTGGTACATAGCCAAACACACTCACGGGCAATTATCTGAAGAATCGGAAGGCCGACACCAATCATCAAATCTTGTATCACGGCCCGGCGCTTCTCTGCATCTGTGGGCATTATAACTTTCGCCGTAGCAGCCTTGTAGAGCTGGCGGTTAATGCAAAGCGAACAAGCCGGGATTGCAACATTCTGTGCTACTTGAATACGGGTTACTGTACGGTGACGGAGGGTGAGTGAACGTTCGAGAGATAGCATCAAAGGATTTACCGATATCACAGTAGACTGGAACCCTGTTGATCATGTTCCCGTTCCATACAATCGAATTGATGCCTTGTAGCAGGCATCCGAGACCGGCCCAGAACATATACAAGCAAGTGCCAGTATTCCGAGCTGAGGGTAGATTCTTAGAATGAGGTACTCGAATCACGTTGAATAGATCCACGTACCTTTAAAGTGCCAGTAAAAGGGAATGGCACACAACACGAAACCAATGAAAGAAAAGATAGTGTAAACCTCGTTCGGATAGGACATTGTGGTTCTCGAATGCGGGGTAATTGATGATATCAATGGGAATGGGAGCTATCTCTGACGCCCCAGATGTCCACAAAGATGGGACAACCAAGGAATATCGTGTTGTACAAACCTTCCCATTACTGTGTTCTTAGATGAAACGAAAGACGTTCCCCGTGATGGCCGAATATGGCACACTGTTTGTTCATATACGTAGCTGACGCATCTGTGAGAGGCGGCGCCATGGTGACGGAACAAAGGCAAGGCACCAAGCTGTGCAATGTAAGTCCGGGCGTACTTGCTTTACGTAATGTTTGTTTACTGTGTACGGCGGCGCGTGTAGGATGAATGACAAGGACGAAAAATTCGAGGACATGACGGCGAGAGCAACGGGCGGGAGGATGTGTACGTAGTGGTAATATTAACAATCCGCGGGTGAACGAAAGGATGAACGTTGAACGGTAATCGAAAACCATGTGTCGGAAGACGGACTTCGAGTTCTGAGCAAGGTTCCGAGGCACGTACCAGTTCCATGTCGCTGTGACTGCACCTCCAAAGCACACATCATATTGTGTTCAGACTGTGGTGCAACCTTGGGTGCCACGCGAGATACGAGTCTTTGCGAGATGCGCCAGGGCCGTAGGGGTTTTATCGGCCGGGCGGGAGTGACTCGAACGAAATTACGGAACGCTCAGGCTAACTGATGTTCGGGCATCTGCAAGTCTGCTTTCATCAACATCCAAGTGATGATCACATGTATCTCTTATCAATGAAGCAGGAAAACGAAAACACTAGGAAGCACTTGTCCGCCATTTAACGCATCAGCCCGGGGTGAAACGTGCACATTAACAAATAATTGAATGGTAGGTTGAAGTCCATGGTTGGTTGGAATAAATATGCAAAAGGGAAGAAATGAATGTGTGACAAAAGGAGCCGAGTTGCAGCCTTTTCAGACCGCATCGACGCCGGAGTATGCGCGCATGGTCGATTTGGTCTTGTCAGGGAAACGAGGCCGAACAGATGCAGGAGGAACCGTGGGCACTATTCCCGCCGGCAGGGTTGGCAGTCCCTGCATCATCAAAGCTTTCTACCGAGGACGATGCCACGGGGTTCAAAGGCGAATACTGCTCGGCTTCGAACTCGGGCTTAATTTCACTGGAGATGGAAACCGACCGGATCGAAGATCGGTCAGTGGATGAGATGCTCGATCTGCGCGTGTCATCAATTGCATCACTCGTTGTAACCACAGTGATGGTGACGTTGCTCTTCATGCGAAAGACCACCGAAGAACTGCAAGAGAAAACAGTGGGCCCCAGTGGGTCTAGACGGACTAACATAGTGAATGAACTACGCACAGATACGATGGTCCGTGGAAAATGAACCTCGAGCAGCCGATACGACTCGCGATCGACTTGTACACACGCCGATAAAGTTGGCGCGTCTCATCCGTAAAGCCAAAGAACGCGAAAAATACAAAAGCGCACGCGACCAGCAACCAGCGGAACATCTCGAGGCCGTTAGCCATACCAGGGTCATTCCTCCAGATGAAGCCCGCGATCTGGATAACCTCGGAATAGTTGCTGTGCGTGGCGGTCCAACCTTGCCAAGGTGTGACACCTTCCTTCGCAGTAATGACAATGATATACGTCCCCAGTGGAATGGTTCCGAGAATTCCGGTGGCAGAAATGCCCATCAGCCGGAGGTACCGGCCACGGCTGAGACCCTGGGAATGAGACATCATCTGCTTGAACTGACGTTGGCGCTTGTAGAACGCGCAAATGGCCGTGACTGGAACTAATGAGCCCCTAGGACACCAAAAAGCGAAGACAAGCAAGGACACTCACCACAGTAGAAGAGAGATACAGTACCGATCGCCACGGGCCACGCGGAGAAGAGGATGAATGTTAACGGTGTAACCACGCCGGGAGTCAAGAAAGGGCCGAAATCTTCATATATATTGTAACGATCCGGCGAAACAATGTACTCTTGATTGCATCCCTGTAAACTTGTTGACATCGAATGGCTAAGCACACTCACGGGCAATTATCTGAAGAATCGGAATGCCGACACCAATCATCAAATCTTGTATTACCGTCCAGCGTTTCTCCGCATCTGTTGGCATCATAACTTTCGCCGTTGCAATCTTGCAGAGGCGGCGGTTAATACACAGTGAACAAGCCGGGATTGCAACATTCTGTGCGACTTGAATACGGGTTGCTGTGGAATGACTGAGCGTGAGTAAACGTCGAGAGATAGCACGTCAACGGATTTACAGATATCACAGTAGACTGGAACCCTGTTGACCATGTTCTTGTTCCATACAATCGAGTTGATGCATTGCATCAGGCATCCGAGACCTGACCAGAACATATGCAAGCAAGTGCCAGTATTCCGAGCTGGTCCCATATATTCCTAAAATGAGGGACTCGAATCACGTTGAATGGATCCACGTACCTTTAAAGTGCCAGTAAAAGGGAATGGCACACAACACGGAGCCAACGAAAGAGAAGGTAGTATAAAGTTCGTTCGGATAGGGCATTGTGATTCTCGAATTGCGGCGTAATCGACAAGTCCAATGGGAGTGGGAGCTATCTTGAGCCTATAACCTGCCCGGGGGTAAAACAAAGAATGAGTGAATCATCAGTGTCGAATACTATAAGCACTGTGGGCTTCTTCGAGTACGTCCCAGATGTCGGCGGAGATGAAACAATAACGAAATATCGTGCTGTGCAAAAAAACCCCATTCCTGTGTTCTTAGATGACATCGGATAGTCGGCGCATCTGTGAGACGTGGCACCATTGGTGGCCTTGAACGAAGCAAGGCGCCACTGTGGCCGCGCTAAGTACGGGCGCTTGTATTGTATTGCAGGCGGGTTACGTAATGTTTGTATAACTTTGTAAATGCCCCGGGCGGCAACTTTTCCACCTCTCCCGTCAGTGAAGGCCACCTTTGCGTGTATTCATGGTGGGCGGGCAGGCATTTACCGGGTGCATACCCCTCATTCATAACTTGCGGATAAACGTGCCGAATTCCCGAAGTCACATCTTGTGAGCCACAACCAGCCATAGGACTGCGAAAAGAGGGTCGCTTGCGGCTCGACTTCTGTTGAAAGTTCAAAAAAAAACATTTGATGGTACGGTAATAATGCGGTGATGCTGAGTTGAGCGTTGGTTCTATGTATGTACAACGTCCAAGATCACGAAGTGACGAATACATCGCATCCCAATTATCCCATGGTCCTCCTCTGCTTCGTACTTGGCTTGGTACTTGGACAGTAAACGTTCAACGTCGTATTTTCCTACTGCGCTTGCTATCATTAATGGAACCCGACCCTTGTCATCCCTGGAATGAATATCAGAGCTGTACTGGAGCGGCAAAAGTAGAACATAAAAATCGTCTCCATGGCTGTATGTGAGGCGGCGAGGCCGGATGCCAGATGTAACGGAGTCGCATTGTTGGCATCTTGGGCGTTCGCATCTGCTCGGGAAGGGCCCGAGATACATCCAGATATGTGTATAGCGATACCCGATGCTGCCTAGTATGTGTCGGACTTCGAGTTCCGAGGTTCCGAGTACGTACCAGCTCCATCATGAGGCCGCTGTGGCGCCATGCTGTGGCTGCACCTCCAAGCACACACCATATTGTGCTCAGACTATGGTGCAACCACGCGAGGTGCGATGTCGAAGGGGTTTATTGGCGGGAGTGACGCGAATGGGGGGCAACAAATTGCGGAACGCAGGCTGACTGATGTTCGGGCATCTACAATTTCCGCTTTTATCTACGTCCAAGTGATGATCACATGTATCACTGATATGAAAATATACACAAGGCAAAGATGGGAGAGAGAAAACTAAAACATAAGGAGAAGATTACGGAATGTCGGGCGTGCGCGGCGCGCCGCATGACGCGGTACAGTACTCTCGCCATGCCAGACAACGCACCTAAGCCCCGTGCTGTCGCACTTGTGAAAACGGATACCACGGCCCTTGAGGCACCGCCTAGTATGGTAAGAAAGGGAGAATTCCTCAAGAGATTCGAGGTAAAAGATCGTTTCTAGCTAAAGGAGCTTATGGTGACAAGCTGCAGCTCATTTAGACCCGGAGAGGTACAGTACGGGTGTCAAAGCAAACGAATGTTGTCATTCCGCGGCGTTCATCATATCTCGGGAGGCTACAAAGTTGGGAAGGTGCTAGATCAAAGTAGTAAAGCGTGATCTCGATTACTGTCAAGAAAAATAAATTATGTTGCAACAAAACACTAGTCCGCCATTTAACGCGTCAGCCAGGGTCCGGGGTAAAACTTGCACATTAACAAATGACTGTATGGTCGGTTGAGATAAATATGCAAAGAGAGGAAAGAAACGAATGTGTGATGAAAGAAGCCAAGTTCCGGCCTCTTCAGACCGCGTCAACGCCGGAGTATGCGCGCATGGTTGATTTAGCCTTGTCAGGAAAATAAGGCGGAACAGATGCAGGAGGAACAGTTGGCATGATCCCCGCCGGCAGGGCTGGCAGTCGCTTCATCTTGAGTTCATCAAAGCTTTCTACCGAAGATGATGTTAAGGTGTTCGAAGGCGAATACTGCCCGACTTTAAAGTCGGGCTTAATGTCACTGGAGATGGAAATGGTCCGGGTCGAAGATCGGTCAGAGAATGAGAGGCTCGATCTGCGCTTTTCATCACTCGTTGTAACCACAGTGACGGAGACGTTGCTCTTCGTGTGAAAGATCACCGAAGTACTGCAAGAGAAAACAGCGGGCCCTAATGAGTCTAGACGGACTAACATAGTAAATGAACTACGCACAGATACGATGGTCCGTGGAAAATGAACCTCGAGCAGCCGATACGACTCGCGATCGGCTTGTACATACGCCGATAAAATTGGCGCGTCTCATCCGTAAAGCCAAAGAACGCGAAAAAGACAAAAGCGCACGCGACCAGCGACCAGCGGAACATCTCGAGGCCATTAGCCATACCAGGGTCACTCCTCCAGATGAAGCTTGCGATCTGGATGACCTCGGAATAGTTACTGTGCGTGGCGGCCCAGCCTTGCCAAGGTGTGACACCTGCCTTCGCACTGACGACAATGATATACGTCCCCAGCGGAATGGTCCCGAACATCTCGGTGGCAGAAAGGGCCATCAGGCGGAGGTACCGGCCACGGCTAAACTGGGAATGAGACGTCATCTGCTTGAACAGACGTTGGCGCTTGTAGAACGCGCAAATCGCCGAGACTGGAACTAATGAGCCCCCAGGGCACCAAAAGCAAAGACAAGCCAGGATACTCACCACAATAGAATAGAGATACAGTACCGATCGCCACTGGCCACGCGTAAATGAGGACGAATGTTAGCGGCGTAAGCACGGAAGAGGAGGAGGGGCCGAAATCCTCAAAAATGTTGTAACGATTCGACGAAACAATGTATTCTGGATTGCATCCGTGTAAACAACTCGCTATCAGTGAATGGCCAGACACACTCACGGGCAATTATCTGAAGAATCGGAAGGCCGACACCAATCATCAAATCTTGTATCACCGCCCGGCGCTTCTCAGCATCTGTTGGCATCATAACTTTCGCCGTAGCAACCTTGTAGAGGCGGCGATTGATGCAAAGTGAACAAGCCGGAATTGCAACATTCTGTGCGATTTGAATACGGGATGCTGTGGGGTAACGGAGAGTGAGTGAACGTTCGAGAGATAGCACGTCAACGGATTTACAGATATCGCAATAGACTGGAACCCTGTTGATCATGTTCCCGTTCCATACAATCGAGTTGATGCATTGCATCAGACATCCGAGACCGGCCCAGATCATAAACAAACAAGTGCCCGTATTCCAAGCTGGGTTTGTAGATTCTTAGAATGAGGTACTCGAATCACGTTGAATAGATTGACGTACCTTTAAAGTGCCAGTAAAAGGGAATGGCACACAACACGAAACCAATGAAAGAAAAGACAGTGTAAACCTCGTTCGGATAGAGCATTGTGGTTCTCAAATGCGGCGTAATCGACAGTACCAATGGGAATGGGAGCTATCTTGAGCCTATACCCTGCCCGAGGATTAAAAAAAGAATGAGTGAATTTCGGATATGGGCAATGCAGGCTTCTTCGACCAAAGAGATGGGACAACAAATGAATATCGTTTTATGCAAACCTCCCCATTCCTGTGTTCTTAGATGACCCGGAAGACGCCCGCCCTCGTGATGGCCCGCTCATTGTTCTGAAGATAGTTGGCGCAACTGTGAGACGTACCACCATGGTGACCTTGAACAAGGCCGAAGGCGCTAAAGCGGTTGTCTGACATGTCGATCATTCCAAGTTATACTGTAGAGTAGAAAACTTCTCCAGAGGGCGCATCTTGCCTTGTATTGTAGGTGGACGCTATCATTCAAGTTGGCAGAAGAAAAACGAGGCTATGCTTCAACCAATTACGTAATGTTTGTATAACCTTGTAAAATGCACCACAAGGCGGCGATTCAATGTGGTCATTGTCCACCTATCCCATGAGTGAAGGCCACCTTTGCGTTGATTCATGATGGGCAGGTGGGCGTGTACCGAGTGCATACCACGCATACCGCGCATACCCCTCAGTCATTGGCTTGCGGGTAAACGTGCCGCATTCGCAAAGTCTCACTGCCAGTGGTATCCTCAGTGAGCACCAAGCTGAGCACAACCAACCATATCCATGCGGGGAAGCGAAAAGACGGATGGACGGACATGTTAATTTGGTGTGGGTGAAGGAAAGGACTGGTAAATCAGAGTACAGTACAGTACAGTGTACGAGAAAGCGTATGTGTCGGAACGGAAGACGGACTTCCGAGTTTCCAAGGGTTCCGAGGTACGTAAGTTAACTGCTCCATGCGGCCGTGGCGTCGCGCTGTGGTTGCACTGAACCCTAACTGATGATTTGTCTGATGTTCGAGTGTCCGCCGTCCACTTAAATATGTCCGCGTTTCAAGCCGCGTTTAGGATAAAATCCCCGGGTGAAACTAAGGGTGAAACCCCGAAGATCAAGCCGAAGACGGCCATTTTATTGGAAAACCACTGATCATTACAATAGTATACAGGGCAAAAGTCAAAACATGAGAGAAACGTGAACATAGGGAGAAAGATAGTCGGGCGTGTGCCACACGCGTGATGCCAGTGCCGTCGCACTTGATTGATTCGTATGGAAATGGATGTGATGGCGGCGCCGTGGTGCTCTTGGAGAATCGCCGAGTTACAGTAAGAACGAAGAATAAATTCTTCAAGAGATTGGGGGTAAAGATCATTTCCAGCTACTAGAGGGGCTTATGGTAACAAGCTGCGTGCTGGTCAACATGTCCGCGGCGTTCATCATACAGTATCTCGAGATGCTACAAAGATGGGAAGGCACTACATCAAAGTGGTGGAACTAGACCACGAATACTGTATAAGAAAATCGAAGAAAATAAGTAACGCCACAGCAAAAGACTTGGAAGCGCTACTCCGCCATCCAACGCGTCAGCCCTGGGTAGAAATTACACATAAACATACAAAGGTATAGTTGGTTGAGATAAACACCCAACCAAAGAAACGAACGAACGAACGAACGAACGAAGTTCAGGCTCAGTCTTCAAACCCTGTCAACACCGGAGTATGCGCGCATGGTCGATTCGATCCTGCCAGGGAAATGAGGCGGAACAGATGCAGGAGGAACCGTTGGCATGACCCCCGCCGGCAGGGCTGGCTGTCCCTGCATCTCAAGAGTATCAAAGCTTTCTACGGAGGACCGTGCCACGGAGTTCGAAGGGGTATACTGCTCGATTTTGAAGTCGGGAGTAATCTCACTTGCGATGGAAACGGACGGGGTCGAAGATTGGTCAGTGAAGACGCTCGATATGCGCTTGTCTCTAGTCGTTCTGACCACAGTGACAGTGACGCCGCTCTTCACACCGCAAGGGACCGACGGAGTACTGCAAACGGTGAGTGAGCCTCAACGCGTCTAGACTGACTGATATAATGAATGAACTACAGTACTCACGCGAACGTCGAGTAGCCGATAGAACTGGCGATGAACGTGTACACAAGACGATAATGTTGGCGCGCCTCATCCGCAAAGCCAAAGAACGCGAAAAAAATAACAGCGCATGCAACCAGCGACCATCGGAATATCTCGAGGCCACCAGCCAAATTTGGGTCGTTCTCCCAAACGATGCTTGGGACCTGGATGACCTTGGAATAGTTGCTGTGCGTGTCAGCCCAGCTTTTCCAGGGCTGAACACCTATCTTCGCATTGGTGACGATGAAATAGGTCCCAAACGGAATGGTACCAAGTATCTCCGTGGCAGAAAGGGCGATCAGCCGGACGTACCGGCCACGGCTCAGACCTTGGGAATGTATCATTATCTGGCTGAACTGACGTTGGCATTTGTAGAACGCGTAGATGGTCGTGACTAGAACTAATGAGCCAGGGCACCAAAAGCTAAGACAGACAAGTATACTCACCAATAAAAGAGAGACACAGCACCAACCACCACGGGCCATGCGTAAAAGAGGACGAATGTTAGCGGCGTAATCACGAGAGCGAAGACAGGGCCAAAATCTTCATATATATTGTAACGATTCGACGAAACAGCGTATTCTGAATGCATCCGTGTAAACAACTCGCTATCGGTGAATTGCCAAACATACTCCCAGGCAATTATTTGAAGAATCGGAATGCCGACACCAATCAGCAAATCTTGTATCACCGCACGGCGCCTCGGTCATGTGTGGTCATCGCAGCGTTCGCCGTAGCAATCTTGTAGAGGCGGCGGTTGATGCAAGCCGGGATTGCAACATTCAGTGCGACTTGAATGCGGGTTGCCGTGCGGTGACGAAGAATGAGTGAACGCTCGAGAGACAACGGATTAACGAATTTACAGATATCACAGTAGACCGGAGCCCTGTTGATCATGTTCCCGTTCCATACGATCGAGTTGATGGATTGCATAAGGCATCCAAGGCCGGTCCAGATCATGAACAAGCAAGTGGCCGTATTCCAAGCTAGCCCGTAGATTATCAGAAAGGGATACTCCAACCGCATGGATGGTTCTACGTACCTTCAAGGTGCCAGTAAAAAGGAATGGCACACATCACGAAACCAATGAAAGACAAGGCACTGTAAAGCTGGTTAGGATGGGATGACATTGTAGTTCTCAAATGCGGCGTAATCGACAAGATCGATGAGAATGAGAGCTCTTGCTGAGCTCTTGAGCTTATGGCTAGCCCGGGGGTGAAACGGGGCCTGAGTGAATTTCGAATGTACTCAATACAGGGGTCTCGGACGTCCCAGATATCCACGTAGATGATGGAACGCATTTTTGGCTTTCCTCAGTGGGGGCGAAACTTAATCCGTATTGATGCCCAGAAACTGACGCTACAGTGTGATCACGAGTGATTCCTAAGGTAGTACAGTGGCCCTCTATGCGTCTATATGCTGGCAAAACCAAGTTATTAATAATTCAGCTTTCAGACAATAAAAAAACATCGGGTTGTATAGTACAAACCTCCCCGCTCTCAATGAGAGTGGTTTTGGTTGGGGGAACATGCCTAGTGGGGTTCTCAAAAGAACCTGGAAACGCCCCCGTGATGGTCCAATATGGCACACCGTGCCAGGGGCCGTGCTCTGGTGCAGCGGACTTTATCTCTCCCGTTCCTGTACCAGGTCAATACAGTTGTGCGGACTCAATCCTTGACACACCGTTCGTTCACTGACGCATCAGCGATTCTGTGGACAGGCGAGGCACAGTCTGACACGCCGACCATCCCGAGCAACTTGAAGGCGCGATAACGCCATTGTTGGATGATGCTCTGTTTCGTTACGTAATGTTTGTCCGCAAATGTGTGTCCGTCGGTCACGTCAACGGATTTCTCGTTGGCGTTCTCGCGTTTCGTTTGACGCGTTGGACTTTCATAAGCCTACCCCTTTGTGTTCGGCAGCACAATCTATTGCAAAGCAGCTTGATTCACAGCTTCGCTCTCCTCCTCCAAGATTTTAGCTTCACCCTCTGACTACTATTCGCCGGTTTACCAAGGCGCATCCGACTCACCACCGACTGCAAATGTGAGCATCGGATCCTAATGGACAATTGATGCCACCGCATGGCGCGCATTCCAACACCGGTGAGGCTGGGTAGCCCAGGTTCCGCGAGATAACGCACCCTCCGATCCACGACATCCGCGTCCGCATCGAAACCCTTGATGGTGCGCACGAGCATGCGCCTCTTGAAGTTCTCCTCCGACTCTTTGTGCTAAGGACCCGCGAGATATGGCCCACAGGTGTGTAACCCTCACCCTCCTGGCTTCTAAGGAACTCACATCGTTTACCATCGACTGAAGAGCAGGCTTCATTTCAAGAACTCCTGGAAGCGAGGGCATGCGCACCTAGTAATTCTGTCCTTTGGCCCCAAATATGCACACGTTGCTAATCGATAATATCCACGATATACCGGCTGCCAAACAACAGATTTTGTCGTCGATACGGCCCTTATTGGATGAGCAAATTGAGTAATGGAGTTGGTTCATGACTATTACAACCCCCCCTTTTCGGTGGGGGCTCATTTTTCAAAAAATCTTATTCTGTCGCGTCGTCAGTACCGAGGAGTTTCCAGAAGGTGGCGATACTTATTGCCTAGTGGCCCATCACCTAACTCCTCGTTTCACATAGGAATGCTGGGCCAAACGTGTTTGGACCCTTCTGACTGGCACTGCCATCATCAGCCCTTGAAAAATGGGCGACAAAGGCAGACCCATGAGATGACCGAACGTGCGACTTCCCCGGGCCGGGCCCCCTCCTATGACTGCATCCAATGCGGCGCTCTAGAAACTTCTGATTAACGGACTAACCCCTCGCCATTCTCGAACGCAGTACTGGACATCTAGGATCCATGTCAGCTTTGCCTCACTCTATGTCGTGTCAAGGTAAACTCCACTTTGATGCAATTTGAGGCAAGCCAATCCATTTGGTCTGCCCCAAATTGCCCGGAGCGCTTGTTCGCCATCGGCGGCATTTTTGTACAACTTGGGAAACTCGCCCCCTCAGCTGTTTTCAATTCTCTAGCACATGGGTACACTACGCCAGAGAAAGCCTTGCTTGCATCAGTCTCTTCAAACACTTTTCCAGTCAGTGCTGGCACTGTTGGGGGAGATGATCCGCTATTTTTTCTTAAATCCGGCATAGCGCAGCATGCTTCAAAGCCTTCAATTTCCCAGTCTGGTGGCTCAACGACTCAACTCGGGTATTCCCTCATAGACTCCTTTCTGAATTCCAGAGTCGTGAAAAATGTCTTCACTTCTGCTTGATTGATCTCGGGCGATCGTTCCCAAGAAGTCCCGACCCGTAGGGTCTAGTGATCGAGCTACCAATCTCCGTACTGTACGCACTCACATCAAGATCGGTTATCAAATCCGTAACATGCATGAAGTGCCATGAACATCCAGCTGGTTGGCTTTCCCCAACGTGAATGCAAGTCCACCCGCTCCCGCTCCAGGAGATCCGGGAGCGAGTACAATGCATTAGTTTCAGATAGATTTCCGATGAAGTGTCTATTATTCATGGCTACACAGAGTTTATCTTTGACCTTCCTGAAAGCGTTCTTATTACAATAATTGCCGAGTGGTGTTGAGACGGGTCCTTCAGTGCTTCACGTCATCTCGTGTATGAACGGCAATGGTAAACGTGGCCGATCAGGTATTGAACGTTGAACTGTTATGATAGGCGTACTGTAGTGGCAATGGAAGCTGTCTTACTGTATTCTCATTTCTAAACTGGCGCACCATGTACAGCCCTTGTCTCCACCATGGATCATTCGAGTTGAAAAGACGCCGGAGCGAAGCGATGGCTCCATGCATTGTGGATCATGATCGAGCACATGCTGCAATGGCGGCTAGGACAATTTCAAATTGACCTGATTTCAAGCGTTCAGCCGCATAATAACCGGGCTTCTTTGATGACAGGTCAATGCTACGTCGAATTTCAAGAGCGGCTAGTATCGTTAGAGGTAAGGTGGAATGAACGACAGTGGTGCGTGCGCCTCCCTGTGCGTTGTGTCAATACCCTTTTGCGACGAACTCCTTGTCTACAGTATTGCGGTACAACATCGGGCCCATCATCTCACCATGAAATCTACAGTAACTCCCTCTGCTTTCCCCTCTGGCAACCAAGTCAGATGCTTCATAACTGAGATCGGGTTGGTGTTGGTTGGAGCGGTAGTCGCATCGTGCAAAATTTGCGCCGTGACTGTATCATGTCAAGTGTCATCAATGTCATCCGCCACCAGGCAGTCTAAGACTCCAGTCGTACGCTTCTTTAGATTATCGTCTTGACCTTACAGTAGTGCCATTTCTTCCACATGCTCCATGATATTATGAGGTAAACCAAACGACGGTGCCGGGTCACAAAATTGGACAAGTATTTTCACGACGGCATGAATGGAACCGTTGGTTTATTGTCGGCTTCTTGTCCATCATCTCCGGGATGCTAGCGGCAACACCATGTGGTCTCATAAAATCCATCAGCTCAGTAATTGAGCCATTCAGCCTACCCGAGGATAGTTTGGACTTGTTTCTTCCGTGAAGTTCCGTCAGGACTTCCAAAATCTATATAAACACTGTCGGGTCATCCGTACTGACCCATCCCTCCAACAAAGGATCTAGTCTTCATCACACCTTCTACGGTCACAGTTTTATCTCTGGTATGCCTTCCTCGCGTCTCTTCGGCATCCCTTCTAACGTTGGGACATACTGTTGCAGAAACATGCGTACCTTCAACTTTGGTTTGCTCGCGGTGCTCAGCTGCATTGCCATGATAGGCGCAACGCCAGTTGGGAACGACGCTCCTGTTGAGGCCATTGGTCGTCGTCAACCGATGCCAGTGCCGCCAATGTATGTACCTTTGCAGCAGTTCATGGACATGGAAGTTCTGACCCGATTAAAAATGGTTTCTCCAGCCCTTGCGTCGCTACTGAACCTGAACCTATTCCTTACGGATGCGACCCTGATGATAGCCCTGGAGGTGGTGATAGCATTGGTCGTCGCCAACAGTCATAGTATGTACCTTGGCAGCAGCACATGGACTCGGTGGTTCTGACCCGATTACAAATTATTTCTCCAGCCCCTGCGCCACTACTTTTCCCGTTCCTATTCCTTTCGGATGCGATCCCAATTATGGCTCTGGAGACGCTACTGAAGGTGGCGATGCGTAAGAGGCGTAAAGGCAAGGCGATCGCTGGTGGAATGCGTCGAGCAGGGAACGAGAGACTTCAGCGCGTACTGTATTTCGGGTGTCCACTGTTAAAGATTTCATGTGCGTCTCGATGATTAGATATCTCTCCAATCAATGAGCTATATTCGATGTTAATAAGTTGAAGAACGAAAAACAGAAACACAAATAGATATATTAACTTGAAGAAATGTCGGGCTTGTGCCGCATGGCACGATGTACTTGCGGCACACTAGTCAGCGCAGCTGAGGCCCACGATGTCGCGCTTGATCAGTTTGTACCGTATAGGGACGAGTATTGTGCTCGGCCCCGCCTATGATAAGAACGGAAGAACAGATTCTACAGTAAATGGTGGATCCGAGTCGGCTCAAGCGGCGACCTAGTCACGCACGATGCAAGAAGCTTCAATTACGGGCCTTGGGCACGCCTCCAGCCAACCACGAGTTCAATATTTTTCATCAGCGTCCAACGCGGAAAAGACAGAGGGTCACAGAGCAAGAGGTTCAAGGTTGGATAAGCCACATCTGACCACGTGATGACATCGTACAATGATCAGGACAGTTTTTCGACGAGCGTAACAGCTTGCGTAGCATGGCATCGTGGTAGGGAGGTAGGTGTACTAATGAACAGGCTAGGCCCAGGTACAAGCACAAATGACGCCACCCATGCTGCGATGTTTCTAAGTCTCGCGGTCAAGGCAAACCTTACCGTTCGCAGTGATTGACCGTCTTGCAAGCAACTCATGGAGTCATGGACGACGGCCACGATTTCCTGCTTGCTGCGCCGCTTCCAGAGACTAGAGCCTACTTGTGACTTCACCAGCAAGAGACCATCGACACAGGGCTGATGCCACCGTCACGGTTGCCACGACGATACCAAGCGCGGAACCGCGCTTGTATCTCTCAACAGCCAGCACGTTCGCGGGCGTGGCGCGCGGCATCGTCAGGTGCAAGGTCACGAGTGCGTATGCTCATACAGGCAGTCTGGCAAGCTTGAAAGTAGTCGAAGCCGTCTCTGGTACTGCTCACAGTGAAGGTGTGTTTCTCTACTTCGTTGTGCATCTGCATCGGGACCCGTGGCGAGGGCGCATTGAAGTCAATAATGCCTCTCACGGTCTCACCCTCTGTGTTTCTGACCATCAAAAGGGAGGAGCGAAAGCAAAGGAAAGAAAGACATGGCCAGAGATAGCGGCGTTGTTACCGTCGTCGTCGTGACCGGGCTGGAAAGTCTAGGGCCGTGTCTTTCGAGTTCCGGCGCCGTTCCAAGCGTCTGTGGCGTCGCGACTCGCGCTGTGGGACCACCCCTAACAGGCTAACACACACCATACCGTACTCGGACAATAGTCTCCGATCTCCCAGTCCACATGCTAGTTCAAATGACGTCTGGCCTGTCATGAACATTCGTTAGATAGTGGCGATGAAAACGGGAGCGGGGACGCACCGCGCGAGACCGTGATTCAACACGCGAGAATGCGAGATGCGAGCGAGGTCGGAGGGATTTTACAGGCGGAGCGACTTGGACGGGAGGCAACAAAATCGCTGAATGCCAACGGGTGTTCGTGTGTCCACTATGTCCGCTTTTGTCTACATCCAAGTAATTAAAACTTGAAGCTTGAAGTCGAATGATGAGGGAGAACATAGGGAGAAAGATAAGGAATGTCGGGCGTGCGCCGCATGGCTCGGTACACTCGCGCCAAGTCAGACCACGCATGCCGTTGCACTTGATCGATTCGTATGGAAAGGTATGTCGTAGAGCGGTAGAGCCCTTGAGGCACCGCCTAGTACGATAAGTACTGAAGAATAAACTCTTCAAGGGATTGTGGGTAAAAGATTATTTCCAGGCCAAAGGGGCCTATGGTAACAAGCTGCATGCTCACTTAAATCCGGAAAGGAATGAGCAGTAAAAGCAAACGGAATGCTAGTCACTGGGTGTTAACTGTTAACATGTCCGCGGCGTTCATAATACACTATCTTGGGATGCTACAAGTTGGGATGGCGCTACATTAAAGTAGTGGAACGAGAGTTACGAGACCACGATTACTGTATAGGAAAATCGAAGAAAATAAATAACGCTACAGCAAAACACTACACTAGGAAGCGCTACTCAGCCATCCAATGCGTCAGGTTTGCATAGAAATTACACATAAACAAACAAGTTTATAGTTGGTTGAGATAAAACCCCAACGAATGCGGGCTCAGTCTTCAAACAGTGTCAACGCCGGAGTATGCGCGCATGGTCGATTCGATCCTGTCAGGGAAATGAGGCGGAACAGATGCAGGAGGAACCGTTGGCATGATGACCCCCGCCGGCATGGTTGGCTGGCCCTGCATCCTGAGCTCATCAAAGCTTTCCACGGAGGACGATGTCACGGTATTCGAAGGCGAATACTGCTCAATTTTGAGCTCGGGGTTAATGTCACTTGCAATGCCACTAGAAATAGACAGGGTCGAAGGTTGGTCTGTGGAGACGCTCGAGCTGCGCTTGCTTCTAGTCGTTCTGACCACGGTGACAGTGACTCCGCTCTTCACGTAAGGGACTGGCGAAGTACTGCAAAAGGAGAGTGAGCCCCCAAGTGAGCCACAACACGTCCAGACCCACTAATATAGTGAATGAATTACTCACGCATCCGATGATCCGTGGAGAGTGGACGTCGAATAGCCGATACGACTGGCGATGGACGTGTACACACGACGATAATGTTGGCGCGCCTCATCCGCAAAGCCAAAGAACGCGAAAAAGACAAAAGCGCTCGCGACCATCGACCAGCGGAATACCCCGAGGCCACCAGCCAAATATGGGTCGTTCTCCCAAACGATGCTTGGGACCTGGATGACCTTGGAATAATGGCGGTGCATTTCGGCCCAGCTTTCCCAAGGTCTGACACCCTTTGCATTGGAGACGATGAAATACGTCCCCAACGGAATGGTCCCGAGTATCTCGGTGGCAGAAAGGGCCATCAGCCGGAAGTACCGGCTACGGTTAAGACCCTGGGAGTGAACCATTATCTGCCTGAACTGACGTTGGCGCTTGTAGAACGTGTAAATGGACGTGACTGGAACTAATGAGCCAGATCACCAAAAGCTGAGACAGGCCAGAATACTCACCACAATAAAAGAGAGATGCAGTTCCGACCACCACGGGCCACGAGTAGAGAAGGATGAATGTTAGCGGCGTATCTGCGAAAGCGGAGGCAGGGCCGAAATCCTCAAAAATGTTGTAACGATGCGAGGAAACAACGTATCCTGAATTGCATCCGTGTAAACAACTCGTTGACAGTGTATGGGTAAGGACACTCACCGGCAATTATCTGGAGAATCGGAAGGCCGACACCAATCAGCAAATCTTGTATCACAGCCCGGCGCCTATCCGCATTTGTGGTCATCGCAGCTTTCGCCTTAGCAATCTTGTAGAGGCGGCGATTGATGCAAAGTGAACAAGCCGGGATCGCAACATTCTGTGCGACTTGAATATGGGTTGCTGTGCGATGACGGAGAGTGAGTGAACGCTCGAGACACAACCGATCAACGGATTTACAGATAAGACAGTAGATCGGAGCCCTATTGATCATGTTCCCGTTCCATATGATCGAGTTGATAAATTGAATCAAGCATCCAAGACCGGCCCAGAACATATACAAGCAAGTGCCTGTATTCCAAGCTGGGCCCGTGGATTCTCAAATTGAGACACTCGAGTCACGTGAACAGATCCACGTACCTTCAAGGTGCCAGTAGAAGGGAATAACACACAACACGAAGCCAATGAAAGAGAAGGCACTGTAAAGCTCGTTAGGAAGGGACATTGTGAATGTGGCGTAATCGACAAGGTCGATGGGAGTGGGAGCTCTCAGGCTCTTGAGCTTATAAGTAGCCCTAGCAATTGAGCCCGAGGGTAAAACAGAGCCAGGCCCTGAGTGAATTCCGAATGTACGAATGCAGGGTTTCTTTGACGCCCCAAATGAGATATGGGACGATTTTTTGGCTTTCGTAATCGCGAGTGAAACTTGATGGCTAATGATTGACGCTACTGTGTGATCCTTGGTGTGTTCGCGAGGGATTCCCTCTAGGGTAGCACCGCATCCCTCCGTGCGTCACTCTATATGTTGGAAAAACCAAGTTAATTCCTTGGATAATTCAGCTTTCAGACGACAAAGGAATATCGCATTGTGCAAACCTAACCGCTCCCATTTACAAAAGTGGGAGCAGTTTTGGTGGTGGGAACGGGACTGATGGGGTGTTCTCAAAAGACCTGGAAGAGACGCCCCCGTGATTGACCAATATGGCACATTGTTTGTTCATGACGCATCTGTGGACAGATGTGGAATCTTGCGTGGAATACGTAGTGATCTTGAACTTGAACCAAGGTGCAAAAAGCAGTTTTCTGACACGCCGACCATCCCGAGTTAACGTGAAATTACGCGAGTTTGAAAGTGCTAGTACGCCATTGTTGGCCAGGGATCAGAAAACAGTTGACAGGAGATCAGAAAACCAACTGCTCTCTTTCGTTACTTATGAAAACTCAAAATCGTCCGTTGGTCACGCGGTCACGTTTTCCGTGTGTCAAAGCTTGCCACGGCACCGATCGTCTTGCGGGAGAGCACTGGGAGAGCCCCATCCTCTTCCTTGCAAGCAACTCGTTCAGTGATACGCCAAGCATGGGACCGCGCTTGCCTGAGTTGCCTCTCTCGACAGTTTTCACGTTGGCGGATGTGGCGCGTGGGCCGCGGCTGCAGGTCACGAGCGTGCGTCTGACAAACTCGAAATTGTCTCTACTGCTCACGATGAAGGTGAATTTCTCTACTTCGTTGTACTTACGTGACTCGTGGCGAGAGCGCAGTGACGTCGGTGGTGCCTCTCACACCGTTTCTGACTATCAAGAAGGAGGAGCGAAAGCAAAGGATTCGAAAAGGAAAGAAAGGCATGGCCAGAGATTGGGGTGGTTTCACCGTCGTCGTGACGGGCTAGAATTTGGAAAGTCCAGGGGTCCTGTATAAGTTATGAGAATGCGTATGTCCTGCTTGGAAGACGGACTTTCCAATTTCTGAGGTTCCGATAAATTCACGCGGTTGTGGCGTCGTGCTGTGTTGGTAGTACACCACCAACACACTCTACAGTATACGGTATACCGTACTCGGACAATAATCGCCTCATCTCCTTCCACTTGAAATGACGTCTAGCCTGTCAACCTGTTTTATGGACATTTGATAGGTGGCGACGATGAAAACCGGGAGCGGGGGCATGGATGCGAGCGAGATCGAAAGGGTTTTACAGGCGGAGCGACTCGAACAGGAGGCAACAAATCGCTGAAGAGTGACGGGTGTTAGGGTGTCCACTATCTTAGCTTTTATCTGCGTTGCATGTATCAACTACTGCGTATACAAGGCATAAAGCCGAATGATGAGGGAGAAAGATAGGGAGAAAATTAAGGGAATGTGGGGCGTCCGCCGCCGCATCGCTCGGTACGCTCGCGCCAAGCGCACCTGAGCCTCGTGTTCTCTTACTCGATCGATTCGCATGGAAACAGATATGGCACCTCCTAAGAACGGGAGAATAAATTATTCAAGAGAGGCATGGGTGTTGTTAATAATACAAACGGACGGTGTCACTTGGCGTTAACACGTACGCGGCGTCCATCACATCTCGGGATGCTACAAAGTCTGGAAGGCGTTACTGTACATCAAAGTCGTGGAACAAGACCACGATTGCTGTATATGAAATTGAAGAAAATAAATAACGCTTTAGCAAAATACTTGGAAGCGCTACTCCGCCATCCAACGCGGGTAGAAATCACACATAAATAAACAAAAGTATAGTTGGTTGATATAAAAACCCAAAGGAAAAAAGAAACGAACCAACAAATGAAAGTGTGACGAAAAGATCCGAGTTCAGGCTCAGTCTTCAAACAGTGTCGACGCCGGAGTATGATATACGCATGGTCGATTCGATCCTGTCAGGGAAATGAGGCGGAACAGAAGCAGGGGGAGCCGTTGGCGTAATCCCCGCCGGCACGGTTGTCTGGCCGTGCATGTTGAACTCATGAAAGCTTTCCACAGACGACGATGACATGGTATTCGACGGCGAATACTGCTCGACTTTGTAGTCAGGCTTCATGTCACAGGCGATGGAAATAGACGGAATCGAAGCTCGATCGGTAGAGAAGCTTGATCTGCGCCTCTCTCTAGTCGTTCTGACCATAGGGACAGTGGCGCCGCTCTACGCGCAAGGGACCGACGAAGTACTGCAAAAGGAGAGTGAGCCCCAACACGTCTAGACCGACTAATATAGTGAATGAACTACTCACGCATCCGATGACCCGTGGCGAGTGAACGTCGAGAAGCCGATACGACTGGAGATGGACATGTACACACGACGATAATGTTGGCGCGCCTCATCCGCAAAGCCAAAGAACGCGAAAAAGATAAAAGCGCACGCGACCAACGACCAGCGGAATATCCCGAGGGCACCAGCCAAATATGGGTCGTTCTCCCAAACGATGCTTGGGACCTGGTTGACCTCGGAATAGTTGCTGTGCGTGTCAGCCCAGCTTTTCCAGGGCTGGACACCCATCTCCGCATTGGTGACGATGAAATACGTCCCAAACGGAATGGTACCAAGTATCTCCGTGGCAGAAAGGGCGATCAGCCGGACGTACCGGCCACGGCTCAGACCCTGGGAATGTATCATTATCCGGCTGAACCGACGTTGGCATTTGTAGAACGCATAGATGGTCGTGACTAGAACTAATGAGCCGGGGCACCAAAAGCTAAGACAGACAAGTATACTCACCACAATAGAAGAGAGATACAGTACCGACCACCACGGGCCATGCGTAAAAGAGGACGAATGTTAGCGGCGTAATCACGAGAGCGAAGGCAGGGCCAAAATCTTCATATATATTGTAACGATTCGACGAAACAACGTATTCTGAATGCATCCGTGTAAACAACTCGCTATCGGTGAATTGCCAAACAAAACTCACGGGAAATTATTTGGAGAATCGGAAGGCCGACACCAATCAGCAAATCTTGTATCACAGCCCGGCGCCTATCGGCATTTGTGGTCATCGCAGCGTTCGCCGTAGCAATCTTGTAGAGGCGGCGATTTATGCAAAGTGAACAAGCTGGGATGGCAACATTCAGTGCGACTTGAATACGGGTTGCTGTGCGGTGACGAAGAATGAGTGAACGCTCGAGACAACGGATTAACGAATTTACAGATATCACAGTAGACGGGAGCCCTGTTGATCATATTCCCGTTCCATACGATCGAGTTGATGCATTGCATAAGGCATCCAAGGCCGGTCCAGATCATGAACAAGCAAGTCGCCGTATTCCAAGCTAGCTCGTAGATTCTTAGAATGGGATACTCCAATCACATGGATGGTTCTACGTACCTTCGAGGTGCCAGTAAAATGGAATGGCACACATCACGAAACCAATGAAAGACAAGGCACTGTAAAGCTGGTTAGGAGGGGGTGACATTGTTGTTCTCGAATGCGGCGTAATCCTACATCGATGGGAATGAGAGCTCTTGTGCTTATAACTAGCCCGTGGGTAAAACAAGGCCTGAGTGAATTTCGAATGTACTCAATATAGGGGTCTCTGACGTCCCAGATATCCACAGAGATGATGGGGCGCATTTTTGGCTTTCCTTAGAGGGAGCGAAACTTAATCCGTATTGATGCCCAGAAACTGACGCTACAGTGTGATCACGAGTGATTCCTAAGGTAGTACAGTGGCCCTTTATGCGTATATATGCTGGCAAAACCAAGTTAATTCGGCTTTCAACAAAGGAATATCGGGTTGTGCAAACCTTTAAGAAATAGGAGTGGTTCTCAAAAGAACCTGGAAGACGCCCCCGTGATGGTCCAATATGGCACATCGTTTGTTCACTGACGCATCTGCGATTCTGTGGACAAGTGAGGCACAGTTGTCTGACACGCCGACCATCCCGAGTTAACATGCCAACTTGAAGGTGCGAGAACGGCGGTATATGTTTCGTTACGTAATGTTTGTCCGCAGATGTGACTCAAAATCGTCCGTTGGTCACCTTGCCGTTCGCAGCGATTGGCCGTCTTGCAAGCAACTCACGAACGACGGCGATGTCCTGATTGCTGCGCCGCCTCCAGAGTGGTCTCACCGGCAAGGGACCATTGACACAGGGGTGGGGAAATTGCCGCCGTCACAGTTACCACGATGGTGCCAAGCGCGGAACCGTGCTTGTATCTCTCAACGGTCATCACGTTCGCGGACGTGGCGCGCGGCATTGTCAGGTGCAACGTCACGAGTGCGTGTGCTCATACAGGCAGTCTGGCAAACTCGAAAGTAGTCGAAAGACTCGAAACTGTCTCTACTGCTCACGATGAAGATGTGTTTCTCTACTTCGTTGTGCGTCCGCATCGAGACCCGTGGCGAGGGCGCATTAAAGTCGATAACGTCTCTCACCATCTGTGTTTTTGACCGTCAAGAGGGAGGGGCGAAAGCAAAGGAAAGAAAGGCATCGGGGCTGTCGTGACCGGGCCGGAAAGTCCAGGGGTCCGTGTGTAAGTTAGACGGACTTCCGATGCTCCGCTCCGCCGCTCCATTCGTCTGTGGCGTCACGACCACCCCCAACACAAACCATACCGTTCTCGGACAATAGACTCCGATCTCCCATTCCACGCGCTAGTTCAGATGACGTCTAGCCTGTCATGAACATTCGCTAGATAGTGACGATGAAAACGGGAGCGGGGACGCACCGCGCGAGACCGTGATTCAACAAGCCGCACGCGAGAATGCGAGATGCGAGCGAGGTCGAAGGGATTTTACAGGCGGAGCGACTCGGACGGGAGGCAATAAATTGCTGAATGCTGACGGGTGTTCGTATGTCCACTATGTCCTACGTCCATGTAATTAAAGCTGTGGAAGCTTGAAGTCGAATGATGAGGGAGAACATAGGGAGGAAGATAAGGGAATGTCGGGCGTGCGCCGCATGGCTCGGTAAACTCGCGCCTAGTCAGGCCGCGCATGCTGTTGCACTTGATCGATTCGTATGGAAAGGTATGCCGTAGAGCCCCTGAGGCACCGCCTAGGTACGATAAGAACTGAAGAATAAACTCTTCAAGAGTTTGCAGGTAAAAGATTATTTCCAGGCTAAAGGGGATGGTAACAAGCTGCATGCTCATATAAACCCGGAAAGGAACGGGCAGTAAAAGCAAACGGAGTGCTAGTCACTGGGTGTTAACTGTTAACATGTCCGCGGCGTTCATAATACACTATCTCGGGATGCTACAAGTCGGGATGGCGCTACATTAAAGTGGTGGGACGAGAGTTATGAGACCACGATTACTGTATAGGGAAATAAAGAACGCTACAGCAAATCACTACACTAGGCATCGCTACTCAGCTATTCAATGCGTCAGGTTTGCATAGAAATTACACATAAACAAACAAGTTTATAGTTGGTTGAGATACAAACCCAACGAAAGAAAAACGAATGCAGGCTCAGTCTTCAAACAGTGTCAACGCCGGAGTATGCGCGCATGGTCAATTCGATCCTGTCTGGGAAATGAGGCGGAACAGATGCAGGAGGAACCGTTGGCATGGTGACCCCCGCTGGCAGGGTTGGCTGGCCCTGCATCTTGAGCTCATCAAAGCTTTCCACGGACGACGATGTCACGGTATTCGAAAGCGAATACTGCTCAAATTTGAACTCGGGGTTAATGTCACTTGTAATAGCACTGGAAATCGACGGGATCGAAGGTTGGTCTGAGGAGACGCTTGATCTGCGCCTGTTTCTAGTCGTTCTGACCACGGTGACTGTGACGCCTCTCTTCACGTAAGGGTTTTGCGAAGTACTGCAAAAGGAGAGTGAGCCCCAACACGTCCAGACCGACTAATATAATGAATGAACTACTCACGCATCCGATGATCCGTGGAGAGTGGACGTCGAATAGCCGATACGACTGGCGATGGACGTGTACACACGAAGATAATGTTGGCGCGCCTCATCTCCAAAGCCAAAGAACGCGAAAAAGATAAAAGCGCTCGCGACCAACGACCAACGGTATGTCTCCATGCCGCCGCTACTCGAAGAGTCATTCTTCCAAACTGAGCTTGGGACCTGGACGACATCGGAATAGTGGCTGTGCGTGTAGGCCCAGCCTTGCCAAGGTGTGACACCGCTCTTCACGTCGACAACGATGAAATAGGTCCCCAACGGAATGGTCCCGAGTATCTCGGTGCCAGAAAGGGCCATCAGCCGGAGGTACCGGCCACGGTTAAGACCCTGGGAATGAACCATTATCTGGTTGAACTGACGTTGACGTTTGTAGAAAGTGTAAATGCTCCTGACTGGAGCTAATGAGCCCCCAGGGCACCAAAAAGCGAAGGCAAGCCAGGGTTCTCACCACAATAGAAGAGAGATACAGTACCGATCGCTACGGGCCACGCGGAGAAGAGGATGAAGCTTAGCGGCGTAGTCGCGAGAGCGAAGGTAGGGCCAAAATCCTCATATATGTCGTAACGATTCGTTGAAACAACGTATTCTGGATTACATCCATGTAAACAACTCTCTGATAGTGAATGGCTGAGCACACTCACGAGCAATTATCTGAAGAATCGGAAGGCCGACACCAATCAGCAAATCTTGTATCACAACCCGGCGCTTATCGGCATTTGTGGTCATCGCAGCTTTCGCCGTAGCAATCTTGTAGAGGCGGCGATTGATGCAAAGTGAACTAGCCGGGATCGCGACATTCTGTGCGACCTGGATACGGGTTGCTGTGAGGTGAAGGAGAGTTAGTGAACGCTTGAACGACCGATAAACGGATTTACAGATGTCACAGTAGACCGGAGCCCTGTTGGTCATGTTCTTGTTCCATACGATCGAGTTGATGCATTGCAGCAGGCATCCAAGACCGGTCCAGATCATGAACAAGCAAGTGCCCGTATTCCAAGCTGGGCCGTAGATTCTTAGAATGAGATACTCGAATCACGTGAACAGATCCACGTACCTTGAAGGTGCCAGTAAAGGGGAATGGCACACATCACGAAACCAATGCAAGAGAAGGCACTGTAAAGCTCGTTAGGAGGGGGAGACATTGTGGTTCTCGAATGCAGCGTAATCTACAAGATCGATGGCATCGGGAGCTCTCTTGAGCTTATAACTAGCCCGGCGAGCAATTGAGCCCGAGGGTAAAACAGAGCCAGGGCCTGAGTGAATTCCGAATGTAAGCAATGCAGTGTTTGTTCGACGCCCCAAGTGTCCACGGAGATGGGACGATTTTTTGGCTTTCCTAATCGTGAGTGAAACCTGATGGCTAATGATTGATGGCATGCTACTGTGTGATCGCGAGTGATTCCCACTAGGGTAGTACCGCAACCCTCTATGCGTGGCAAAACCAAGTTAATTCCTTGATTCAGCTTTCAGACAACAAGGAAATATCGCATTGTGCAAACCTCGCCGCTCCCATTTACAATAATGGGAGCGGTGTTGGTGGTGGGAACGGAACTGATGGGGCGTTCTCAAAAGACCTGGAAGACGCCCCGTGATGAACTAATATAGCTCATCGTTTGTTCATGACGCATCTGTGGACAGACGTGGAATCTTGCCGACTCCTGCGTGGAATATGTAGTGATCTTGAACTTGAGCCAAGGTGCAAAAGCAGTTGTCTGACACGCCGACCATCCCGAGTTAACGTAAAATAGTGCCAACATGAAAGCGCTAGTATGCCAGTGTTGGCCAGGGATCAGAAAACAGTTGACACTTGACAGGAGATCAGAAACCAGCTCATGCTCTCTTTCGTACGTAATGTATGAAAATTGTCCGCGCAGATCGGTGACTCAATCGTCCCTTGGTCACGTTTTCCGTGTCAGCACGACACCGATCGTCTTGCGGGGAGAGCCCCATCCTCTTCCTTGCAAGCAACTCGTTCAGTGATGCCACGATGATGCCAAGCATGGAACCGCGCTTGCCTGAGTTGCCTCTCTCAACAGTTATTACGTTCGCGGATGTGGCGCGCGGCTGACGCCGCTTCGTCGGGTGCAAGAAGTGCTCATACAGTCTGGCAAGCTCGAAACTGTCTCAACTGCTCACGATGAAGGTGAATTTCTCTACTTCGTTGTGCGTCTGCATCTGGACGGGCGCATTGACGTCGATAATGCCTCTCACCCTCTGTGTTTCTGACCATCAAGAGGGATGTCCAATTGGCGGTGTCACCGTCATAGTGACCGGGCCGGAAAGCTTGTGAATGGCGTATGTCTTGCTTGGAAGACGGAGTTCCGAGTTCCGAGTCCGACTCGGAGGTTCCAACAGCTCCATTCGGCTGTGGCGTCGCCACCTCCAACACACACTATACCGTACTCTGACAGTAATCTTCTTCCACTTCGAAAGACGTCCAGCCTGTCATTCTGTTTTATGAACATTTGATAGATAGTGAGCGATGAAAAATGGGAGCGCGAGCGCGAGACCGTGACGCAACACGCGAGATATGAGCGAGGTCGAAGGGGTTTTACAGTCGCCGCGACTCGCAACAAATCGTTGAACGCTGACGGGTGTTCGGGTCTCCACTACGTCCACTTTTATCTACGTCAAAGTAATTACATTTATCGACTACTGTATATACAAGGCAGAAACATAGGGACTTGCATAGGGAGAAAGATAAGGCAGTGTCGGGCGTGCGCCGCATCGCTAAGTACACTCGTGCCAAGCGCACCTGCTCCTAAGAGCGGAAGAATAAATTGTTCAAGAGAGGCATGGGGGTTGTTACTGTAATAAAACAAACGGACGGTGTCACTTAGTGTTAACATATACCCGGCGTCCATCATATCTCGGGATGCTACGAAGTCGGGAAGGCGCTACTGTACATCAAAGTCGTGGAACGATTGCTGTATATGAAAATCGAAGAAAATAAATAACGCATTAAAAAAATACTTGGTTGATATAAAAACCCAAAGAAAGAAATAAACGAAAGAACAAACGAAAGTGTGACGAAAGGATCAGAGTTCAGGCTCAGTCTTCAAACAGTGTCAACGCCGGAGTATATGCGCATGGTCGATTCGGTCCTGTCAGGGAAATGAGGCGGAACAGAAGCGGGGGGAGCCGTTGGCATGACCCCCGCCGGCACGTTTGTCTGGCTGTGCATCTTGAACTCGTGAAAGCTTTCCACAGACGACGATGACATGGTATTCGAAGGCGAATACTGCTCGACTTTGTAGTCAGGCTTAATGTCACTTGCAATGGAAATGGACGGAGTTGAAGCTTCAAGTTGATCAGTAGAGAAGCTTGATCTGCGCTTCTCTCTAGTCGTTCTAAGCATAGTGACAGTAACGCCGCTCTGCGCGTAAGGGACCGACGAAGTACTGCAAAAAAAGGGTGAGCCCCAACACGTCCAGACCGACCAATATAGTGAATGAACTACTCACGCATCCGATGATCCGTGGTGAGTGAACGTCGAGAAGCCGATACGACTGGCAATGGACGTGTACGCACGACGATAATGTTGGCGCGCCTCATCCGCAAAGCCAAAGAACGCGAAAAAGATAAAAGCGCACGCGACCAACGACCAACGGAATGTCTCCATGCCGCCACTAGTCGAAGGGTTATTCTTCCAAACTGAGCTTGGGACCTGGACGACATCGGAATAGTGGCTGTGCGTGTAGGCCCAGCCTTGCCAAGGTGTGACACCCCCCTTCGCATTGTTGACGATGAAATAGGTCCCCAACGGAATGGTCCCGATTATCTCGGTGCCAGAAAGGGCCATTAGCCGGAGGTACCGACCACGTTTAAGACCCTGGGAATGAACCATTATCTGGCTGAACTGACGCTGGCGCTTGTAGAAAGTGTAAATGCTCCTGACTGGAACCAATGAGCCCCCAGGGCACCAAAGGGCCAAGACAGGCCAGTATACTCACCACAATAGAAGAGAGATACAGTACCGATCACCACGGGCCACGCGTAGAAGAGGATGAAGCTTAGCGGCGTAACGACGATAGCGAAGACAGGGCCAAAATCCTCAAATATGTCGTAACGATTCGTTGAAACAACATATTCTGGATTGCATCCATGTAAACAACTCGCTGATAGTGAATGGCAGAGCACACTCACGAAAAATTATCTGAAGAATCGGAAGTCCGACACCAATCAGCAAATCTTGTATCACAACCCGGCGCTTATCGGCATTTGTGGTCATCGCAGCTTTCGCCGTAGCAATCTTGTAGAGGCGGCGATTGATGCAAAGTGAACTAGCCGGGATCGCGACATTCTGTGCGACCTGGATACGGGTTGCTGTGAGGTGGAGGAGAGTTAGTGAACGCTTGAACGACCGATGAACGGATTTACAGATGTCACAGTAGACGGGAGCCCTGTTGGTCATGTTCTTGTTCCATACGATCGAGTTGATGCATTGTAGCAGGCATCCGAGACCGGTCCAGATCATGAACAAGCAAGTGCCTGTATTCCAAGCTGGGCCGTAGATTCTTAGAATGAGATACTCGAATCACGTGAACAGATCCACGTACCTTGAAGGTGCCAGTAAAGGGGAATAGCACACAACACGAAACCAATGAAAGAGAAGGCACTGTAAAGCTCGTTAGGAGGGGGAGACATTGTGGTTCTCGAATGCGGCGCAATGGACAATATCGATGGGAGTGGGAGTTCTCTTGAGGTTATAACTGGCCAGAGGGTAACACAGGGCCTGAGTGAATTTCGAATGTACGCAATGCAGGGTCTCTCTGGTGTCCCTGATGTCCACAGAGACTGGACGGCTTTTTGGCTTTCCGAGGCGCGAGCAAAACTTAATCTATGCCGATGGCCAGAAATTCATGCTACCGCGCGAATGATTCCTAACCTGAAAAGTAGTAGTACAGTTGCCCTATATGCCGGCAAAATCAAGTCAATCCAGCCTTCGAACAACAAAAGATTATCGGGTTGTGCAAACCTCCCCGCTCCCATTTACAGTACTGTAAAAAATGGGAGCGGTTTTGGTGGTGGGAACATACGGGTTTCAGGCCTGATGGGCTGTGTTCTCAAAAGGCCGGAAGACGCCCCTGTGATGGACCAATATGGCACATCGTTTGTTCATTGCCGCATCCGTGGACAGACATGGCATCTGTAGTGATCTTGAACTTAAGACAAGGTGCTAAAGCAGCTGTCTGAGACGCCGACCATCCCGAGTTAACGTGAAATTATGCCAACTTGTTGAAGGTACAAAAAGTTGCCTGACACCACCGACCACCCCAGGATATAGAAGTTCTCTAGGGGGAGTACCTCGCCTAGTGGACGGGTAGAGTATGCCATAGTTGGGAAAAGATCAGAAGATCAGTTGGCAGAACAGAAGATCAGAAAATCAGCTGATGCAGCTGAAAACTGTCGTTACTTAATGTTTGTGGCAGATCGGTGACTCAAAATTATCCGTCGGTCACGTTTTCCCGGCCAACTTTTCCGCCTCCAGTGAAACTTACCATTCCAATCATTACGCAAGTCATTACATAGCTTGCGGGCTGGATAACGTGTTGCACTAGCAAGCCAAATCTTGTGACCACACCCAGCCGTATCCCTGGGCAGAGAAACGAGGGACACTGGCAGTAGCTAGCGAAGTATTCCGGACGCAGTGACTCCGACCCACGGCGCGCTGTGCACGCGCAAGAGCGGTCACTCGGTAGAGTCAGTACTCAGTACTGAGGCCTTCACTGCAAGGGCTTTCTTCGCTGGTACTCGCTACATTACTGGCAAGTGTTTAAATCGAGTGGTCAAGTAAGAATGCATCGATGTGTAATAGTGTATCACCTGAGTCTGTTCATGTTAATCCACCTCACAGCGTACACCGTAGCGTATATAAACGCGGCGCAGTCCTTTGGATTACTGTAAGACTGCTACATGCCGGTGGCTAATATGACATAGGTAAAGATGTATAACTGACCTCAGTCTTTTCAGAATAAGACTGAGGTACTGTACGAGAGAGAAAACTAGTATTGCACTCATATAAGTACCCGATTGTAATGGGGTTATTTTCGCGGGTAAAAACGAAAGGATGATCGATGGTCACGGCGAGATACGATACGTACCAGCTTCGTACGGCTGTGCAACCGCAAGTGGCGTTGCGCCGCAGTGGCTGCTTCCAACAACACGCACCATATGCGGCCATCGTCATTTTCATAAAACATTTGCCGGTGAATCGGTGATGATGGGGGCGAAACGCAGAGGTTTCAACTTTCAAGTTTACAGGCCACGGTGCCGGTGGAGTGGCGTTGATCGGAACGCAACAAATTTGCTGAACGCTAAATGGGGGCGTCCACTATGCTCGCTTTTTCGTCCCCAAGTAATTACACGCATCGCCGATTAACAAACTATATATGATGCAGGAACTTGAAGTACAGGATGGGGGAGAGAAACATGGTTACATAGGGAGAAACTCAGGAAATATTGGGCTTGTGCTGCAAGTTGTGCAACACGGACCGCCGCCGCCGCCAAGTACACAGCGCACACCGCTGCGCATACAGTACATGTCTCATTTCCAGCTGAAGGAACTTATGGTAACAATTGAAGCTACGTGGTCATTTAAATCTAGAGAGGCACGGGTGTTAAAGCTAAGGGATGGTTCGATGGTGTCTTGTATCGCCCTGCAAATATGGTCTAATGCGTGAAAACTTTGTCTCCGTTTCGTTACGTAATGTTTGTACGGCCGCAGATCGGCCCGTTGGTCACGTTTCCGGCCTCTCCACCATTGGCTTGCGGTAGCAAGTCAAATATTGTGAACACACCTAGCCATATCCATGGGCGGCAAAACGAGAGACCTGGTAGTCGTACTATAGTAGCTAGCCAGGTATTCCGGATATACGGCACGTGCAACTGTGCAAGAGCGGTCACTGCAATTGATGGCTTTCGTCTTTCGTCGCTTCCCTACTTTAGTACATCGAGAGGTTGAGTAAGAATGACACTGTACATATTGTTCTCAATAGTTCACTGCATTGCGCACACCGTTGCGCATATAAACGCGTGCTCAGTCCTTTGGGATTAATACTGCTACATGCCAGTGGCTAATATGACTTGGCCCTCACTTGGGTAAAGATAGTGTAAAGATGCATAACTATCCTCAGTCTTTTCGGAATCGGAATAAGACTGAGGTATGAGAGTGAAAAGTACTGCACTCACATACAGTACGCGTCAAGGTACGCGGTTGTAATGGATTTTTTCCGCGGGTGAACGAGACGATCGATGATCGGTATTTCGGAGGGTATACGAATGCGTGACTTCCGGAGATCCGAGGTCCCGAAATATTGAGACAAGGTACATGCCGGCTCCAGCCGGCTCAGTGCGGCTGCGCAGGTGGTATCACTGTGGTATCGCGCTGTGGCTTCCAACAATAACACGCACGTGACGCACCATACACGGACAAATACTCGCCTGATCTCACGGCGTCCGGCCGTCCTCATTCTCTTCATAAAAATTTGCCAGTGACGATGGGTTTCAAGTTTACAGGTGCCTGTGGTGTGGCGTTGATTGGGAGGTAACAAATTCGCTACTGAACGCAGATTGCACGTCCACTATGCTCGTTTACGTACGTCCAAGTAATTACTACATCGCTGATCAACGGTCTACAGTACATACGGGGCAATAACTTGAAATCAAAAGATGAGAGAGAGAGACATAGTTACATAGAAGCTTGGGAAATATCGGGCTTGTGAAACATGGCACCGCATCGGTGTTAGACATCGTATCTGGGCCACACACTGTCGCCCTTGATCGATTCATCTGGAAACGGATATGATGGCAGCGAGGCGCCCTGCAAGTTGAGGCACCACCCATGGTAAGAACAGAAGAATAGAATCTTCAAGAGAAATTGGGTCGAAAGGCGGAAGTCAAAGCAGACGGAAGACTGTCACTGGGTGTTCACATGAACGTTGAACTCATCATATCTAAGTATGCTGCAAGTTGGAGATGGCTACATCGAAGTGGGGGAACGAGACCACAACTACTGTACGGAAAAATCGAAGAAAATGACATGAAATAATGCTACAAAAACCGGGAAGTACTACCCCGCTATCCAACGCGTCAGCCCGGGGTATGCAAGACGGTAAAAAAATTATATAAAAATGAGTGCTTAGTTGGTATCTTGGTTGAGATAAAGAAATGAAAGAGTGACGAGAGGAGCCAAGTCCAGTCCCTTCAGACCGCGTCAACGCCAGAGCATGGGCGCATCGTCGATTTGATCGTGTCAGGGAAATGAGGCGGGACAGATGCAGGAGGAGGAGTCGGCATATTGATCTCCGCCGGCAGGGTTGACTGGCCCTGCATCTTGAGCTCAAGGCATTCCACAGACGACGGCGATGTCACAGAGTTCAAAGACGAATACTGCTCGCTTTTAAATCCGGGTTCAACGTCTCCGGCGATGGAAATGGACTGGATCGAAAGTTGGTCTGTTAATGAGGCATCCGATTTGCGCTTCTCTCCAGTAGTTGTGACCACAGAGACGGAGATGTCCCCCTTGTTCCTCATGTAAGACACAGATGAATTACTAATAATAATAATAAAGGGTCAGCTCCAATGAGTTTGGACGGACCAACATGAACTACGCACGCATACGATGATCCGTGGAGAGTAAACGTCGAGAAGCCGAGACGACTTGCGAGCAACGTGTACGCACGACGATAGTGTAGGAATGCCTCATCCGCAAAACCGAAGAGCGCGAAGAAGATAAAAGCGCACGCGACAGGCGACCAACGGAATAACTCGAGGCCGTAAACTGACGCTGCGTCGTTCTTCCAAATAAAGGCTGGGATCTGGTAGACCGTGGAATAGTCGCTGTGCGTGTCGGCCCAGCTTATCCAATGTCTCATGGGACGCTTCGAATCGTACACGATTAAATACGTCCCCAGCGGAATGGTCGCGAGCATCTCGACGCCGGCAATGGCCATCAGGCGGAGGTACCGGCCACGACTCAGACCAGGGGCCAACATTAACTCGCTGAATTGACGTTGGCGCGTGTAGAATATGTAAATAGTTCTGACTGGAGCTAATGAGCCAGGGCACCAAAGGGCGAAGGAAAGCCGGGATACTCACCACAATAAAAGAAAGATACCATGCCGATCGCCACGGGCCACATGTGAAAGAGGAAGAAGGCTGGCAGCATGGTGACGTTAGAGAACGAAGGGCCGAAATCCTCAAATATGATGTAGCGATTCGACGAAATAATGTACTCTGTATTGCATCCTTGTAGATGACTTGTTGGCAGTGGATGGCCAAAAGCACTCACGGGAAATTATCTGGAGAATCGGAATGCCCATACCAATCAACAAGTCTTGTATCACGGCCCGGCGCTTGTCCTCGTGTGTGATTACCACAGATTTCATCGAAGCGATCTTGTAGAGGCGGCGATTGATGCAAAGTGAACAAGCCGGGATCGCAGAATTCAGCGCGACTTGAATACGGGTTGCTGTGCGGTGACGAAGAGTGAGTGAACGCTCGAGAGTCAACGGATCAACGGATTTACATATATCACAGTAGACCGGAGCCCTGTTGATCATGTTCCCGTTCCATACGATCGAGTTGATGCATTGCATCATGCATCCAAGACCGGTCCAGATCATGAACAAGCATGTGGCCGTATTCCAAGCTGGCCGTACATTATTAGAAGTTACTCCGATCACGTGAGTACCTCCGCCTACCTTCAAGATGCCAGTAAAAGGGAATGGCACAGAACACAGAACCAATGAGAGAGAAGGCAGTGTAAAGTTGGTTCGGGTAGGACATTGTAATCCTCGAATGCGGTGTAATCACCAAAGAATGGTTAGAGTGGGGCCTGAGTGAATTTCGAAAGTCCCCAATTGAATAGGGCTTTTCAAGGGTGACATGCTTATCGCTCCTTGTACACAGAAATGGGACTCCTTTTTGGCTTTCCCGAACAGGAAGTTGGGAACGCCACGTAGCGGCGCGACCGCAAGTGATTGGTACGGTAGCCCTTGCGGTAGCCTTCTAAGCTTCATTCTATGTGCAGCATAATGTGCTGGTAGACAGTAATTCAGCTTTCGGACAACAAAAGAATAACGTGGCGAGAAGGCCTTCCCATTTCCATTAAAAAAATGGGCACAGTTTTGGTGGTGGGTCCACCGGTCATGGTCATCAGCCAACCTGCCTGCCAGGACCAGACCTGATGGGGAGTGTCCTCAGAAGACCTGGAAGATGCCGTATGTACGTCTATGATAGCCCAATATGGCACACTGTTTGTTCATATGATAGCTGATGCAGGCATGATAGTAAGAGCTGCACTGGGTCCCTGTAGGCGGGTAGAGTATGCCGTTGTGAGGTCGGCAGAGGTCAATAAAACGAAAAAAAAAAAAACTCGGTTCTAATCGATCTAATCAACAAGACATGCGCTGAGTTCGCTTGGGCGTAAACCGGCATGGGTGTGAGAAATGATATTTACGCCGCCGCGGGCCCGCAATAATCAGCATTCTTGGGTGCGCACCCGAGTGCCAAGTGGTGACGAGCCTGACCGGTCCCCGCGTCATTGTACCAAGCCTTGTACCGGCGTCAACTGAGATTGGAGGGTCAAACATTGATAACTGATGACCTGGCATCTGGAATTGCTTTGTGTGTTCTATTACATGTATCCTGTAGAGTAACCGAGGTAGAAGAGTTCAAATAATGAGGAAACTAGATAATCCAAGATTAGTATGTCGTCACGGCGCAACGGGATAACATACTTAGTACTCAAGTTAGTACTTCTGGTCGACAGAACGGTCAGGTGCAATTACAGGCAGTGTGGTACAAGTAGTCCATAAAAACAATACAACGGATGGCGTGTTGACGATTGATCTCCGCAACCAGGGCAGACGGAATAAGAGGTAAACGAAAGCTTGGAGGTGGGGTTGGGGATGTATAGAAAGGGGGAAAAAAAGTTGCTAAGTTAGACGGGTCGGCTCCAGACGTTCCATAATCATTGGAGATTAAATCGGAGTGTGAAAGGTTTTTACGTTGAACGTCTGGTGAGTTTTGACCGGGCGGGTGGGTCGTCGTCCATCATACTGTAGTACCCTGTATTCTACCGAGAATAAAAGCGTTTTCCAAAAAAAAATAAAAAAATGTCATACCACATTTGGTGAATAGTATCCCCCGAAAGGGGTCGTTTACGCGACAATGCAGCCGTTACTATCGTTGGAATCAACGGGAGTCGCGTGTTCAGGCTCGGTCTCAGAATCAGACTCGGGGTTAGACGTGAGGTGCGATGCGAAGAAGTCCATTGGCGTGGATGTGTATGCAGTGCGTGGGTCGAGATGTCATGAAAATGTGAGGATCAAGCTCAAAATCAAGCTCTCTTTTTATACATTGTGAGTCGGGAACGTGTAAAGACATTACCGAGGGCTGCGTTATTCATGACGATTGGGCTAACGGCCAACGTCAGGCCGGCTATAGCTATACAATAGCCAGAGTGGTCAGGCGACTAGGAGGACAATAGCACGAATTCCGGCACCAGCCCAGGAATGCCAGCTCAAAATGCACAAAAGAGCTGGTGCCGGAATTCGTGCTATTGTCCTCCTAGTCGCCTGCTGCTGATGGAAAGCGGAGTCGGCGTGGCCCCGGACCTGCCGTGTTGTATACAGCACAGCGCACTCAGCTTGCACTGGATGTAATGGTAATCGAACGTTGGAATATTATTCTAAGATGACGACTGGTGAAACGTACACCGGGACCACGGTGTATTCTGAGCGAATTCAAGTCACCTGATCAGAACCCTCGTGGCGCTGCCCAAAGGGGCATGTGGCGACCGCGGTCAGCGGAAACCATTTCGTCCTTGATTTCGTACACTGTTGTCAGTGTGCTAGCAGGATCCGCACCTATTTGTCTATGCATCTGTGGCGTGTTTTGCTTGAGTGAGGGTGACTCTCAGCCCAAATAGAAAATGGCATATTCGTATGGAGCCACTAGCTACGTAGTGCAAGTCCTGTACTATCGCGTTAGTAGTTATGCAAATGTTCACACACATGCAAACTTTAAAGATCATGGTAGATCGCCACATTCCCGTGATATTTTTCAGCCCAAAAAAATTCCAGTAGATAGAGTAGCATGTATAGATATGAGATCGTGTTTAAAAAAGAAGATCTATTCAAAAATACAACCACAGTGCGACAAAAAACACGAAGGGGTGGGAAAATCTGAGGTCCCTGACCCCCAGATCTGAACAATGTCGAAGATGCTGCACACCTCTGTTGGGCTAGGGTGTTAGAACACATCACTGAGGTTACCCATGGTCAATTTTAGGGGATGAAACGCACACGATCAAAAAGCAGAACATAATCTCATTCTGAGGGTCCCCCATGGTGACAAGAGCGTGATGATTTTAGGCTTTGTCATCTGGCATTACCGGGAACCCGAGTTACCGGTGGCTCAACTTGCGTGTGAATTGCCCAGATGCCGAAATCCCGACTGCTTCCCAGCGTGACAAAGTGTGACAGAAACTTGCAGAAGGGGGTGATGAACTCAGCGCTTTCAGGAAGGGGAAATAAAATAAGATAAAATCGTCATGTTATGGGACATTCACTCCTCTGTCGGTATGTACAATTTGAAGTGGCTACGATGTGTTGTTGAAGCTACAGAAAATAAACGGCCGTTTTTTGCATTACTACGGACACGATAGTATGGCCTCCGCCGCTCTGCGTAGCACAATTGCAACCGGAAATGGCCGAACTGAGATCTCTTACTGCGTCTTCAGATAATGCTGCACCTAACTTACTTTCACCAGCGGTGGAACACTCTTGCCAATGGAAATGTCCTGGCATACAGGCTTTCATACTTCTGTCTTCCACTGGCTTCAATCCCACCCTGTTCTGGCGACTTTCTGCGTTCTCATAATTCTGCACAATGTTTACACCTGGCTTTTTCCCGATCCAATAATGAGGTTACCGATGCCTCCAGGAGGACGTTTGATTGGGGGCCATTCAATGATAGTCGTTGAGTGGGTAGCACACATGTTTCTCGAATGAATTGGTGTCTTCATCAGCGACTCCAGTGCTCGGTACTCCCCCACCCTTCACGAGCGATGTGTACGAGAATTGGGTAGGAATGTACGATTACGAGGTCTTTTTCCGGTGGGTAGATGTCCTGGTCTGTACCATCTCGGCAAGTGACATATCATTCTTCCAGTGGGAAACCCGACTTCTCCCGTTGGACCCCGTCACAATAGCTCACGTCTTGAAGAACCCGAACATCTACGAGAAGCCCCGGATATCCCGGAGGATAATCGAAGGGCTTATTGGGTGTGGTATGCTAGCAGCAGAAGGCCATGTGCATAAACGCCAACGCCGTGTCGCGACCCCGGCTTTTTCGATCCAGAACATGCGTGCACTCGTCCCCGTTGTTTTCAACAAAGGGGAGGAACTCAAGGACAGGTGGATGGGACTTATCCAAGAAAATGCAATCAAAGTTTCACAGGATAGTCATAACCCCATTGGTTTACGTCTTGACGTCTGTCATTGGTTGAGCCGGGCGACATTCGATGTTATAGGACTAGCTGGTACGTCACCCATCGGCCTACGGATCCACCTCATTTTGCCTTCAGGATTCGACTATCACTTCAATGCCATCCAAAACGAAGACAACGAGCTATTTAATGCATATAGGGATATGTTTGAGATTGCGATTTCCCAGCCTTGGACCTTGAGAAGGGTAATCAGCACATACTTCCCGATATTTGGGCGTTTGTTTGTAAGGTTCTATACTGGGCCAGCCATGCGTTGCTGACCCCCCACCAGCCCGACAAGGCGACAATTGTTGTGCGCAAGGGTCAAGAGATAATTGATCGTGTAGCGAGGCGACTCATCCAGGAGAAGAAGCGGAAGATTCAGGAGGGCGAGCACAGCGGGAAAGCATATGACGGCCGGGACCTGCTGTCGCTCCTCCGTATGTCTTCCACACTATCCACTGTCTCATCGTATTCGTTTTGACTATCGATAGTTAAATCTAATGCTGCGACCGATCTCCCGCCCGAACAGCGAATATCTGATGAGGACATGCTTCATAACATCAATACTTTCATGTTTGCTGGCACTGATACAATCTCGTTGGCCGTCACGTGGACCCTACTCCTCTTGGCAAAACACACTCCGATTCAAGACCGGCTGCGTGCGGAGCTGTGCAGCATGCCTCGCCCGGATAACCTTGGTGACGAGGCAGTCTTGGCACACTATCAAGAACTTGCTGCGGCGCCGCTGCTCGACAAGGTCTGTCGCGAGTCGCTTCGCATCGTGCCCCCCCTGCATTCATCGCTCCGTGTCGCGACGCAAGACGACGTCCTCCCAGAGTCGAAAGGCGGTGAGGGAGTCCACATCCGTAAGGGCACGTATGTGCACGTACCCGTAGAGGCAATGAACTTGGACCGCGAGATGTGGGGGAAAGATGGATGGGCATTCGTGTAAGTCGATTTTGTCTATCTATTTATCTATCCCCGAGATAATGCTCCATGTCGACGACCCGCTGCCCGTGCTCAGCCCAGATCGGTGGGACAACCTTCCAGAGGCAGTCAAATCCCTTCCAGGTATCTACGCCAACACGCTGACGTTTTCCGCTGGACCCCGCGTACGATTTTTCTGCCATTTCGGACATGTAGTACTTCTTGACGAATGCGTTGCCTACTAGTCTTGCATCGGTCAGCGCTTCTCGCTGATTGAAATGAAGACGTTTCTTTACGTCCTAATCACGAACTTCGTGTTCGCCGAGACGGACGACGAGAAGGTCGTCAAGTTAAATGTGTGCGTAGCTATTGGTCTTTTTTTTTTCTCCGCTGAGGGATGCGCCTCGCTGACTACGGGTTGACAGAGTGCTCACAAGGCCTTTTGTAGAACACAGGTTCAGGGAGGGGTGTCAGTGTCCGATGATAGTGACTCCGTATCTCCCAGCCGAAACGATGTAATGATTATATGCGGCTGTCCTTTGCATTCCGTTGCACATTAATGTTCCGGCAGTGCCGCTGTGTACGCGCGCGATGAGACTGCATGCGCTAAATTCGACTGGATACTCTTCTCTCTTCTGGTGAGGCACATCGATGTGGAATCTACCAGTAACGTACTGCACAAGTTGGGAAAGGATGGTATCGGGGCCTTTCGGAAACCGAGATCATTCGGCTCGGCAATCGGCACGTCGACCGAAATCGTTCGCCGATCCGCGAGTTTCTCCGGGGGTTTTCCTCTTTGCGTGTCTGACTCCACCCGCTAAGTTCACGTTGACCTCATGAGGCAGCCAATTATACACGGCTCTATTGAGGTTAAAAAATCGAACATGTGCGAAAATTCGACTTACAGTAAACTGAAATGCCCAAGAGCTCAACCGGCAGAGTCTGCATCATGCGTCGGAGAGGGGTCACGACGAGATCATCCAGTTATTAATTCGATTATGGCACAGATACGAATCGCCCCACTGATTCGCCAGAACCAAGGCCAGAACAATCTGGGCAGAACTCCACTGCATATTGGATTGGAGAGAGGCTACAATGACATCGTCAAGGACATCGTCGTCTTGAGTCCCGCATTTTTGTCAGTACGCTTCCTCTTGGGCAAACTGATTTTCCACCTCTCGTGTCTTACGACCACCGCTTTCAACAGGATTCATGGTTCTAATGGTGCTCATTGAGAATGGCGCGAAACATGGATGCTCGAAATGCGTGTTGGTGGGTTCCATTGCACATTATATCGCTAGGTGGAAGTTTGGAGATTATACAGCGGTTAATACATTAATAGACTGCCTCGCCTACGTCTGTTGCAAGTGGCAGTATGACAGTATTCAATGGACACAAAGATGTGGTACCATTACTCAGGAACGGAGAACCCTTCAAGTTACTCCTCCGCCCATGCTCGCGTGAACTGATCGATGTGTAAACCACGTTATACAGGCAATAAACTGCTTCCGATTCAACGGAAAGAATTCAGGCAGACGTACAAGCAGTCATACAACAATACAACAAAGGGCAATAGGGCATGTTGACCATTACTATAATCTCCGCAACCAGGGCAGACGGAACACGATGTAGACGAAACCTTAGATAGAGGCCGGCTGGTGTGAAGGATGTATTGGCTGCGCACAAAGATAAGTACAAAGTGGAAAAAAGTAGTTAAGACGGGACGTTTCGATAAAGTCTGAGAGCGCTTACTGAAAGAAGCCATACAGTATTGGCGTTAGGGGAATAATATCCCGCGAAAGCGGTCCAAAACAACCCATTACGCGACGATACAGGCGGTAAAGTTAGTACCCGGTTCACCGCCGGCATCAATGGGAGTCGAGGGCTCGGGCTCAGGGGAGTTAGACGTAATGGTGAAAAGAAACGCGAAGAAATCCATTGTGGTGTATCTGGTGCGACTCCGAGTCGGAGGGTTGAGTTGTGAAAATGCCTGAGCCTTCAAGGATCGAGCTTTCCTTTTATACATTAAGTTTCTTGGGCCGGGGGCGTGTGAGGACATTGCAAGAATGGATGAGGAGGACTACATTATCATGACGATTGGGCCAACGGCCCAACGTCGTCACTGACTCGTCAGGCTGGTCATAGCAATACTGTTGAATGGCCAGAGCGGGCGGTGGCGGAGAGGACTCTAAGAACAATAGCACGAATTCCGGCACAATACTTTGAGGATGACGATGTATGCCAGATCCATGCACAGCTGTCTTACGCCCGATGTGAGTGGCGTGTTCTTGTGGTGTTTCTTGTTTCTTGCGCTGGCGAGTTTCCGGCCGGCCACCGCCTTTTTTTTGGCCTTGTTTGTCCCTTGGATGTGCTTGTTTGTACGCCGCAGTGATGTCAACGCGTGCATTGCCCTCACGAGTCGCGGCACAGGGGTACTCGACAGTGTGCGTCAGGCATGATGTATCAGTCTTTTATCCTTGTTATCTGGTACGCTTCAGTGCAGACTTTGCTGGATTTTCGTCTTGACGGACTCTCGAGCCCTCGATGCACGTATACAGGCTGGGTCAGGGGATTGCAGATATGTCTTGCGGAGTCGGCTGTCCAACGCAACGCATCGATCAAGGCGATGCTAAGGAACGAGTATTCATCGATGACGAATACTCGTTTCTGAGCTTCTCCTTAATCGAGTCGTCGATGACGACTAGTTTGACCTCTTTCATTTGACCTCTTTATTTGAAGCCGATGCAGCCGCTTGTCTGACAAGTTGGGATTCAAAAGCGGAGGGCAAGAGAGAAAAGACTGTGGATCCCCGAATGTTTGCCGCCGCGACTCCTGTGGGTGGAACTGGGTACCGCGACCTTGACGGACGGCGGACAGTGTTGCTTGTCGAAGAGGTAACGAACTGCGCTGATCGGGAATGACTCGCCTATTACTAGACTGCGTTGCCTGCATCCATTGCAAGCGGCAGTATTCAATGGACAAAGTTGTGGAACTCTTACTCAGGCATGGTGGAGGTCAACATACCCGGAACAAAGATGGTGAGACACGTTTCCGAACAGAATTCACCCGAGGTCACGCAATGGCTAATAGGCTTTTGGATTAAGCATATCTAGGTATGCTACAAATTTTGGAAGGGCTACACCGAAGTGGATGAAACGAGACCACGATTACTGTATAGAAAAATCGAAGAAAATGTCATGAAATACAAACTGGAAAGCACTACTCCACCTTCCTACGCGTCAGCTCGGGGTATGCAAGACGGTAAAAAATGCACATAAATAAGTCGATGTCCCGGTTGAGATAGACAAATAAAACTGTGACGAAAGGAGCATAGTTCAGCCTCTTCAGACTGCGTCAACGCCGTTGTATGGGTGCATGATCGTGTCAGGGCGGCAGTGACCGGCCCCAAACGTCCTTCCTCTGCAGTGACCAGTACCGCTAACTAAGATTGGATTGGATGGTTTGCTGAACAATGGACTCGATGACCCCAAATCACCTGGAATTGTTTTGTATGTTCTATTAGATGTATCTTGTAGAGTAACTGACACGGAAGAGCTTGATAATGAGGAAACCAGATAATCCATGATTAGTAGGTCGTCCACCGCGCAAGCCGCGCAACAGGATAACATAGTACTTCTGGTGCAACCGAATGGTCAGAAAAAAATTACAGGTGTGGAACAAGCAGCCATAAAAAACAATACAACAAAAGGCGTGTTGACCATTAATCCAACGTGGGCAGACGGATCACGAGATAAACGAAAACTTGGATAGGGACGTATGGGCTGCGCAAAAGAGAAAAAAGCTGTTAGACGGGACGTTCCCATAAGCCTGGAGAGCGTTTACCGTAAGTCATACTTGAATTATCATCGGTCGAATAGTATCCCGCGAAAGGGTCGTTTACGCGACGATGCAGCCGTTACTGAAGGTACCGTGTTCACCGACAGCATCAATGGGTGTCGCGGGTTCCGGCCTGGGCTCAGAATCAGACTCGGGGTTGGACCAACTTGGACGTGACGGTGAAGCGACTCGGATATGCAAAGAAATCCATGGGCGTGAATATGTATGGTGTAGTGCGTGGGTCGAGATGTTATGACAATGTGACGATCAAGCTCACCCTTCATACGTTGCAAGCCGGGGGACGCGTAAGGACATTGCTAAAGACTGCACTATCCATGACATGTGGGCTAACGGCCAAGTTGGCCCAACGCAAGGGCCAACGTCAGGACGGCCATGACTGTACAATAGCCAGTGCGGGCAAGTGACTAGGAGGACAATAGCACAAATTCCGGCACCAGCTCAGGATAATGCCACCTAAAAATGCGCAATCGGGAACATGCGCGTTGTATACAGGTTTGCCGCGTCAAGTGCCGTGATAATTTTTGATGGCGGTTTTGCATGAGCAGGGGTGGCTCGAATCTTCCAGTGAAATGACGTGCAGCGACAGCAGCTACGCTTGTCCTATTTTGGATGAGCGCGAACCAAGCACGTGACTTTTTGGGAGGTGTCGTGACAGATCGTGACAATTGTTGACCCCAATGTCAGAACCTGACCGGGATGGCTCCCCGTCCTCGAGCGACGAGTCGGACGAAGGCTATCACCATGCCCAGATGGTGACTCCCCCTAGATCCAGTCGTCTTGTCTATGTCACTCCGAGGCACCGCGCAGAAAAAACCGTGTCGCTCAGCAGTGCTGCCAAGCATGCAGTCGTGTCAAAGAGCCGTACGCCGCAAAGATGCCTTATGACCCTGGAAAATGCTCCACTGTGTGTGATAGAGGTGTGCCACTTTATTCCTAAAGTAACCAAAGCTTCGGTGGTGGGTTCGGGATTTTTTCTAGTCGTATGCTTCTCTAACACCTTCTCTGGCACAGTTATTGGCGCTGGAGTATAATACTGGCTTACCCGCTCGAACGTTCAACGTCAACACAGTCCAAAACCTCGACTTTTGTAAGTTGTTTCATGCTTTCCTCTCACGTTTATGTATCAACGTTCACAATGGCCCACAGTACGTGCTGATCTCCATAGGTCTTTCGATCGCAGTGACTGGATTCTGATCCCTTCCACGGATGTCCTCGCTCGCATTGAACAGCGCGTCCGATTGTTTGTACAAACGAGAGAGGGAGACGCCGAAGCATTGTCAGATATGTATGATGAGGTGGGCCCTATTACGTCTTCTTCAGCCTTCAAATTGCTCATACAAACTCAGTTTGCATATACACCCCCGGATTGGCAAGAATACAGAGTAGTTTATTTGAATCTTTGGGAAGATATCACCGTTATTCGGCAGCGTTGGTCGCCCCCAGCAGGATCTTGCCCAGACCCCCCACAGTCTTCCCTTTCACAGCCTCCACCGCCAGGCTACGACTTTTACCGAGCACCCTTCGCCGATTTCCCTATTATCCAATCACATGTCCACCCTTTTTGTGTCATTTATAACGCCGGCCAAAAGCTTCTTCACAAACCGTACTTCACTCCCCCCGCCCACATTGATCCATCCGATCTTCAAATAGTCAGACGCCTTTACGATCAATTCACTGCTCCTGTCCCTCCGACCTGGGGGCGTGATATTCCCATTGCATCCCGCGAGCCTCCTAGCGACGAGGGGGGTTCTCGTACGCGAAGCCAGCATACAAATCACGCTGGTCCATCCAAGAGGTTGCGTCGGGCTTCCGCCAAGACTAGCAGGGCGATCACACAGACTATTCATACAGTTGGTAAGGCGGGTCGTAGTCGCAGGTATCGTGTACCTTCATCAAAGAGGATGCTCACCCTGCCAGGGAAGCGCTCGTTGAAATGTCCATTGGACATTTCAATGACCGCTCCCACCCCGGAACGCGACTCTGTTGCGTTGACTGATAAACCCGTCTCCTGCGGAGATTGCGAAGATCGCCTTCCACTGGGTTTGAAAGATTGGGCGGATGGTGTTGCCTCATCTGCTGCTTATGGAGAGGGTAATGCACTGCTACTCAACGATCATCAAATAGGAAGTTATGTGAGAGAACATGTTCGGAAGCCTCCCAGGCACCCATGGCACTCCTGGAGAGTAGAGTGGGGCCACACTCATGAGCCGGATACATCCCGCTTTTCCAGTAATGATTGGGCTTTTTGGATGAGGACACGTTATCTGACGCTCTAGCGCGATTGGCGGAGTTAGGTTATGTGTATTTTGCCGCATGCACTCAATACCCTTCCTCGAAATTCGAAATTCATCTTAGTCGGAGGCACTTGACATGGACATGATCGACTGGCATGCGATAATGAGCAATACTTATACAGATGCAAAAGCATGGATCGGTTACAAATGCTTTAGACTTGACCTGAACAATACAGTTTTTATTACAGTAAGTTAGCGTGGCGCCAACAAGATCGACGTACAGTATAGACAATAGACTACTACTTTCGATCCAACAGAAAGAATTCAGGCAGTGTAGTACGAGCAAACAACAACGGGCGTGTTGACCTGTAATCTCCGCGACCAGGGCAGACGGAACACGTGGCAAACAAAAGCTTGGATAGGGTCGGGTGGGATGAGAGATGTATGGGCTGCACACAAGGAGGAAAAAGTTGTTAGATGGGACGTTCCCATAAGGCCGAGAGCGCTCACCGCAAGAGGCCAGACAGTATTGGATAATATCCCACGAAAGTAGTCCAAAAACAACCATTTACGCGATTATGCAGCCGCTAAAGTTGGTATTGCCTAAACCGTCGGTATCAATGGGAGTCAAGGGCTCAGGTTCAGGCTTGGTGGCAGTTTGGTGGCATTACTAGACGTATTGGTGAAGAGTGATGCGAAGAAATCCATTGTGGTATTTGTGGTTGGTGCCGGGGTCGAGCTGTGAAAATGTCCCAGTCTAAAGATCGAGCTCTCTTTTTATACATTGAATTTTTTGGGCCGGTGACGCGTAAGGATATTGCAAGAATGGATAGGGAGCCATTAGGGACTACGTTATCATGACGATTGGGCCAACGGCCAACGTCGTCAGGCCGGTCATAGCAATACCATTGAATGGCCAGAGCGGGCAGTGATTGAGAGGGCTCTAAGAAGACAATAGCACAAATTCCGGCACAATACTTTGAGGATGACAATGTACCCCAGTCCCGTACAAAGTTGTCTGATGTGAGTGTCGTATGGCCCGTTATATTGGTTTGTTTGTACCTTGTATATCAGCGCGGACATTGCCGAATGCTCCTCTCACCGTTCAATAACTTCAAGTTGAAAATTTTACTACTCTTTTTACAGCGCTTTCGGAAAATGTTGGCCGTGTCAACTTTTTAAAAAAAAAAAAAATCATTAGCCGATGAATCCGTAGTGCACGTCACGGGTCAGATCTGTCAGATCCAGTCAGATCCATACCAGCGCCTATTTCATACGCGGACTTTGGGTATGGGTTCCAGTGGGATCTACAGGTCTCAAATCCTGCGTGGATTTCCATCGTGGGTTCACGCGTTCACATTGACAGTCCAAAATCAACTCTATTGGAGTCTTGGACTATCTAAACTATATACTATACATAGATCAAGCGTGGCATCCAGCGTTCGCATCGAGGAAGTGTGCGTGGTGCGTGGATGTGGGTATCGAAGGTGCGCACGGGCCTTTCACATACATGTAGTAAAGGCCAGAGGTTGAAGCTTGAAGCTTGGGTTCACCACTGTGGTCTGCCCGCATCGCATATTCGCATTTAGGAGCGTCCGGTTTTGTCGCTTCTTGGGGTGCGTGTGGGGGGAGGCGATGGTGAATCGGTGAGAGAGATGGCGAGGGAGACAGTGGGGGAAACATGCAAAGGCAAGGGTGTTGATGTCGAGAGTGTGGTGTAGGCGAGTGCGACTCTGCGAGTGTGAGTGCGTCTCGCATTTGCGGGCGGGCTGCGGGCGAGGGTGGAGGATATGCTGGAGTATGCCGGATTTTGGCGCCCCACACATGACATGCATGACCAATCGACCATTTTATTTATAAAAAAAAAAAAAGTTGACGCGGCCAACATTTTCCGAAAGCGCTGTAATTTACCTTTACTACTTAATTTAATTCTAAATGAAGGTAAATTAGAATTACAATAACCTAATTCAGATAATTGACTTGACAATGGGCATCGGGCATCCCAATGGATCGGGTCTTTCATCCTTGTTATCTGGTACACTTCAGGCAGAAATTACTTGATTCTCGTCTTGACTGATTCTCGAGCCCTCGTTGCGCACATACAGACTGGCTGAGGAGATGATTGCAGACATATCTTGCGGAGCTGGCTGTCCAACATATCGATCAAGGCGAAGCTCAAAAATGAGTTCTCGTCAATAACGAGTAGTTTAACCTCTTTCATTCGAAGCCAATGCAGCTGCTCGTCTAACAAGTTGCGATTCAAAAGCGAGCGACAAGAGAGAAAAGACTGGATCCCCCCCAAATGTTCGCCACTGCGATTCCTGTGGGTGCCGTGACCTTGACGAACGGCGAACAGTGTTGCCAGTCGAAGAGGTAACATTCGTAACAAACTGCGTCGATTGGGAATGACTTGCCTATTACAAGACTGCCTTGCCTGCGTCTGTTGCAAATGGCAGTTTAATGGCTAAAACGTTGTGGAACTGTTACTCAGGCATGTGGAGGTCAACATACCCGGAACAAAGACATGGGTGAGACACTTTCCGAACAGGGTCCACTGGAGGTTGCGCAATGGCAATCGGATTAATCATATCTAGATGCTGTAAATTTGGGAAGGGCTACATCGAAGTGGAGGAGCGAGACCAAGATTACTGTATAGGAATGTCACGAAATAATGCTATAAATGCCGGCAAGCACTACTCCACCATCCAGTGCGTCAGCCCGCGGCATGCAATACGGTAAAAAAATACACATAAATAAGTCGGTGTCCCCTTCAGACCGCGTCAACGCCGTTCGATTCCATCGTGTCAGGGAAATGAGGGCGGCCGTGACCAACCCGAGTAGCTGAGGTAGGACTGTAAAGAGTTCAAATAATGAGGGAACCAGATAATCCACGATTAGTAGGTCGTCATTGCGCAAGCCGCGCAACGGGATAACATAGTACTTCTAGTCAAACCGAACGGTCGGCAGTGGGAGTCGCGGGTTCCGGCCTGGACTCAGAATCAGACTCGGGGTTAGACGTGATAGTGGAGCGCGATACGAAGAAATCCATAGGCGTGGATGTGTGTGTGGTGCCTGGGTCGAGATGTTATGAAAATATGACGATTAAGCTCTCCTTTTATACGTTTAAGCCAAGGACGCGTAAGGGCATTGCCGAGGACTGCATTATCCATAACATGTGGGCTAACGGCCAACGCAAGGTCCAACATCGGAACGGCCATGACTGTACAATAGCCAGAGCAGGCAAGTGACTAGGAGGACAATACCACAAATTCCGGCACCTGCTCAGGATGATGCCACCTCAAAATGCAATCAAAAGCGCAACCGGGAACATGCCGTGTTGTATACACTATACAGCATAGGGCATTCGGCTGACACTGGAGATTAAGTAGTAATCGACGTTGGAATATTATTCCACTAAGACGACAATTGATCAAACGTACGCCAGGACCCATACAGAGCTCCCTTACGCACGGTGTGAGTGGTGTTTCAACAAGGTGCGTCCAGGCGTGCCTTTATTTTAGAACTCCGAGTAGTCACGTGATCAGAACCTTCGTCTGCTTTTCTTCCCTTGTAAAACGTCTGACGTCTCCTCCATTATCCCAGGTCTTCAGCTTTCGATAAAGCCTCCACCGTGACGTCCTCCAACTTCGAGACGCTTTTCAATGCCACTTTGGCGAGGTACAGCAACCACGTTCGACACTACGCTTATTTGCGTCCCAAGAATCCGGAAGAATCTTTCAATCTGCACTATCGATTTCTTCCACTTTGGTCATAGTCGCATCACAGCTATTCCCTCGGGCATTGTATGCAGCTCATTACTGGATGGACTATGCCCGGTTTGAGAAGTATCATCGGATATCCAACCTAAGGTGGAATGTCTCTTCGACAGGAAGAAGCCAGCATGGTACAGGTAGCCACAGTACAATACAACAAAGGGCATGTTGACCATTTATCTGCGCAACCAGGGCAGACGGAACACGGGGCAAACGAAAGCGTGGGGGTGAGGTGACGGGTGTATTGGCTGCACACAAGCACTAGAAAGTGGTAAAGAGTTGTTAGACGGGGCGTAAGCGAGAGCGCTTACCGCACACTGGCAAGTCGCCATACAATATTGGCGTTGGGCGAATAATATCCCGCGAAAGCGGTTCAAAAAACAACCGTTTACGCAACAATGCAGGCGGTAAAGTTAGTACCGGATAACCCGTCGGCATCAATGGGAGTCGAGGGTTCATGCTCCAGCCCGGGCTCGGGGGCGTTATAGGTAATGATGAAGAGCGAAGTGAAGAAATCCATTGTGGTGTACAGTATGTAGTGTGTGGGTTGAGAATTGAGATGATATAAAATGTCAGAGGACGAAACTCTCCTTTTATACTTTGTAAGTTTCTTGGGCCCGGGGACGCATAAGGACGTTGCAGGAATGAATGAGGACTACATTATCATGACGATTGGGCCAACGGCCAACGTCGTCAGGCCAGTCACAGACTCACAGCAACACTATTGAACGGCCAGAGCGGCCTGTGACTGAGAGGACTATAAGGGGACCATAGCACGAATTCCGGCACAATACTTTGAAGATGACAATGTACGCCGGGACATTCACAGCCCGATGTGAGTGGCGCATTTTTGGGCGGCCATCCTCCGGTTTCTCCATCTATTTTGGCGGATTTGGCCTGGTTTGTTCCCTGTTTGTGTTTGTTTATACGCTACAGGCCCACAGTTGTCGGGCACATCCCGATGTATGGGGTGTTTCATCCTTGTTATCTGGTACACTTCAGTGTAGAATTGCTGGATTCTCGTCTTGACAGATTCTCGAGCCCTCGATGCGCTGCTCATGTGCATATACAGGCTGCTCAGGAACAGGTGCCGGCTGGGCTGGATTCCCACACAGTAGTACTATGTCGAGGCCGCCAAACAGCTGAGGAATTGCATATCTTGTGGAGTTGGCTGTCTAACATGTCGGTCAAGGCGAAGCTCAAAAACGAGTTCTCATCGATGACGAGTAGTTTTACCTCTTTCATTCGAAACCGATGGCAGTCGTTCGCCTGACGAGTTGCAATACAGAAGTGACAACAGAGAAAAGACCATCTGACCATGGATCCCCGAATGTTCGCTGCCGCGATTCCTGTTGGTGCCTTGACCTTGACGGACGGCGGACAGTGTTGCTTGTCGAAGAGGTAACGAACTGCGTTGAACTTGCCTATTTACAACGATTACTTGACTGCCTCTCCTGCGTCCGTTGCAAGTGGCAGTATTCAATGGAAACAAAAGCTGTGGAACTCTTGCTCAGGCATGGTGGGGATCACAGAAACCTTCAAGTCACTCCTCCGCCCATGCACACGTCGATTGGTATGTTATACAGGCAATAGACTACTTCCCGTCCAACAGAAATAGTTCAGGCAGTACGGTACAAACAGTCATACAACAATACAATAAAGGGAGTGTTGACCATTAATCTCAGCAATCGGGGCAGACGGAACACGAGGTAAACGAAGGTTTTGATAGAGGTGGGTGGGGCAACGGATGTATGGGCTGCGCACAAGGATTAGAAAGTGGAAAAGTCGTTAGACGAGACATTCCCATAATGCATGAGACCTGAGAGCGCTTACCGCAAGTCGCCTTATGGTATTGGCGTTGGGCGAATAATATCCCACGAAAGCGGCCCAAAACAACCGTTTACGCGATAATACAGTAAAGTTGCCACCAGCTAAACCGTCGGCATCAATGGGAGTCGAGGACTCATGCTCAGGCTCGGGGGCGTTAGACGTAGTGGTGAAGAACGATACAAGGAGCGATGCGAAGAAATCCATTGTGGTTCTATGTGGCGTGGGGGTTGAGTACGTTGAGTTGTGAGAAAGTCTGAGGACAGAGCTTTCTATTTATACATTAGGTTTCTTGGGCCGTGGACACGTAAGGATATTGCAGGAATGCACGAGGACCACATTATCATGACAAACTCATGACAATTGGTCCAACGGCCAACTTCAGGCCGGTCATAGCAATACTATTGAACAGCCAGAGCGGGCAGTGACCGAGAGGACTATAAGAGGACAATAGCACGAAATAATTGACAACGTACGCAGACCCATGTTGTTTACGCCCGACGTGAGTGGCGTGAGCCTTCCGGCGAGTACTGGTCCGTTGTAAGTTACCGCAGTGTTACTGCCCTGTTTGTCTCTTGGATGTGTTTGTTTGTACGGTGCAGCGGACGTTGCCGGATTCTCAATGGTGCGACAATTTCCATCTTTGTCATCTGGTACACTTTAGTGCCTACATTGCTGGATTATTGTCTTGATGGATTCTCGAGCCTTCGATGTGCACATACAGGCTGGCTGAGGGTATTGGAGATATACGTTGCGGAGTTGGCTGTCCAACATCCATGGCAACATGTCGATCAACTTCGGATCAAGGCGATGCTCGAAAACGAGTACTCGTCAACGACGAGTAATTTGACCTCTTTCATTTGAAGCCGATGCATCCCCTCGCCTGACAAGTTGCGATTCAAAATCGACAGCAGAGAAAGGACTGTGGATCCCGGATGTTCGCCGCCGCAATTCCTGTGGGTGCCGCGACCTCGACGGACTGACAGTGTTGCATTTCTCAGGAATGATCTGCCTATTCCCGTTGTACCGACAACGATGAACAGCCAGCTCGGCGCAAAGCCACCCAAATGAGTGCTCGTAAATCAAGTTGAACGCGCCCCGCTGCTGTTTCGATAACGCAGTGCGTGGAGCGGGAATAATTGGTGGCGGGAGGTAGTCGTCCTGTCGAAGGCGATGTTCGGTTCGACTGGGCCGATGTCCGCAGGGCCTGTGTCTTCGGCAGCGGCGTCGTCCTCTTCGTCCCCTATATGCGGAATCCCACCTGATGCAGGGTGACTCCGCTGCATATTGCATCGGAGATGATTTACAACGACGTCGCCCAATTGCGTTTAGCGTCTTCAGGTCGACTGACTTGCCACACCTCCGGGTCGTGTCTCGAGTCATGACCACCGGTTTCGACATGATTCATGCACCTAATGCCAGGTGGAAATCAGTCATTCCAGTCATAGGATGTGCCAGACAGAAAATGCACGGGAGAGTGACAACGCTCACAGGACAATGTCACTTCACTGGCTGGCACGCCGTGGCCAGCAACAAAGATACAGTGAGGAAGGCGTCGTGACCCCCGCCGTCGTCAGAACTCCGGTTTTCCGTCACATTCCAAATGGCCAAATTTCTTCGATATCGACTTTTGCGACTGATGTCACTCTGTACTTCTCTGATTATGCTTTGATAGAAAACCAGTTTACATGGTGACTCAATGGTGTAGTAAATAGCTGATACTGTAATTGAACCCCATAGTTATTCTGAAGCCTAATTATTTAAATTTGGCCATTCCAAATGGTGGTGAATTACTCAGGCTATATGCTGCAAATTTGGGAAGGGCTACATCGAAGTGGAGGAACGAAGACCACGATTACTGCGTGGAAAAATCGAAGATAAATACCGGGAAGCATTACTCCACCATCCAACACGTCAGTCCGGGATATGAAAGACGGTAAAAAATACTGTAAATAGTAAATACACATAAATAAACGAGTGCCATGGTTGAGATAAACAAATGAGAGTGTGACGAAAGCTTGGACGAAAGGAGCAAAGTTCAGCCTCTTCAGACGGCGTGAACGCCGCTATATGGGCGTATGGTCGATTTGATCGTGTTAGGGAAATGAGGCGGCACAGATGCAGGGGCCGTTGGCATGATGATCCCCGCTGGCAGGGTCGACTGGGCCTGCATCTTGGGCTCAAGGCTTTCTGCAGACGATAATGCCACAGAGTTTGAAGACGAATACTGCTCGATTTTGAAATCGGGTTCAATGTCACCAGCGATGGAAATGGACTGGATCGAAAGTTGGTCGCTGAATGAGACGCTCGATCGGCGCTTGTCTCTAGTCGTCATGACCACAGAGACGGAGACATCGCCCTTGTTCCTCACATAAGAGACAGACGAATTGCTAGTAATAATAAAAAAGGGTCGGCTCCAATGAGTTTGGACGGACAACCATGAACTACGTACGCATGCGATGGTCCGTGGAGGGGGAGCGTCGGGAAGCCGAGACGAGCTGCGAGCCACATGTACGCACGACGATAATGTAGGCGCGCCTCATCCGCAAAGCCGAAGAGCGCGAAAAAGAGAAAAGCGCACGCGACAAGCGACCAACGGGATACCTCGAGGGCGAGAGCTACAGATGGGATATTCTTCCAAATGAAACCTGCGACCTGATTAACCTCGGAATAGTTGCTGTGCGTGTCGGCCCAGCTTTTCCAAGGTTTGACACCCTGCTTCGCATTGCACACGATGAAATAGGTCCCCAACGGAATGGTCCCAAGTACCTCGACGGCGCCAATAGCCATCAGGCGGAAGTACCGGCCACGACTCAGACCAGGTGCCAACGTTAACTCGCTGAACTGACGTTGGCACTTGTAGAATGTGTAAGTTGTTCTGACTGGAACAAATAAGCCAAGGCACCAAAGGACAAAGGAAAGCCAGAATACTCACCGCAATAGAAGAGAGATACAAAGCCGATCGCCACCGGCCACGTAATGAAGAGGAAGAAGGTTGGCGGTGTAAGTTCAGAAACAAAGGCAGGGCCGTAATCTTCAAATATGTTGTAACGATTCAACGAAACAACGTATTCTGGATCGCATCCTTGTAAATAACTTGTTGGCAGTGAATGTCTATGCACACTCACGGGCAATTATCTGGAGAATCGGAATGCCGACACAAATCAACAAGTCTTGTATCACCACCCGGCGCTTCTCCTTACGTGTGGTCATCACAGCTTTCACCGAAGCGATCTTGTAGAGGCGGCGGTTGATGCAAAGCGAACAAGCCGGGATAGCAACATTCAGTGCGACTTGAATACGGGTTGCTGTGCAGTGACGAAGAATGAGTGAATGCTTGAGAGACAACGGACCAACGAGTTTACAGATATCACAGTAGACCGGAGCCCTGTTGACCATGTTCTTGTTCCATACGATCGAGTTGATGCACTGCATCAGGCATCCGAGACCAGCCCAGATCATGTACAAGCAAGTGCCCGTATTCCAAGCTGGGCCCGTACTTAAAATGGGGTACTCGAATCACGTAGATAGATCCACGTACCTTCAAGGTGCCAGTACAAGGGAATGGCACACAACACGAAACCAATGAAAGAGAAGGCCGTGTAAAGCTGGTTAGGAGGCGGGGGCATTGTGGTTCTCAAATGTGGCGTAATCGACAAAATGGGACTCTAAGCTATAACTAGCCCGAGGGTAGAGCTTGGGTAGAGCGGGGCCTGAGTACCCACTGCAGGGCTTTAAAGAGTGAAACGTCGCACACAGCCACCTAGGGTACAAGGGTCGACATGTTTATCGTTCCAATATCGTTCCTTGTACTACACAGAATGGGACCCTCCTTTTTGATTTCCTAAACGGGAACGCGACGTTTATGCCTCGTGAGTCGTGACCGCGTGACCTATCATTATACACATAGCTACACGTGCTGCCGCGCAAGCTGGCGCATTAGCGTAGTGTCAGGCCTCTAAATAATACATCAAGTCTTTGAACCCGCCATACCCAGCTATCTGTGTTGAAGGGTATCAGGGTTTGATAAGCGTACAACTTTTCGTACCCTTATCCATACCCCAGTTCGGGATTCCCGGTCCACGGTCATTAAGTCTTAATAAATGTACGCCAAAGTCTTCAAAGAGGCTTCTGAGATTTTAAAGTCCTTGTGTGTATGCCAAAAGTCCTCCAAAAAAGTCAAAAAGTACCAAAATGTTAAACCAAACTCACCAACCTCAAAGTCAAAGTACGTGTATTTTCCCTGAGGCAGCAAGGCTGATGGCCCTTGCTTGGACATGTGGCCACGCGTTGAAAAAATCAAGGAAAAAATGGTCCATGAAGTAGCCTTGCCGTCTCTTGAGTCCCACAACCATGCATGGGGACATATTTACTGCATTTACCTGAGGGGACCGCTGTGTCACACGACTCACACACACCTAATCCTGATCATCCCCTGATTTCGCTGATCGCGATCACTATGATCATCCGAGGTCACTTGTCGGTCCCTTCAAGTTACTCCTCAGCGCTCAGCCCATGCACACGTAAATCGATGAGTGAACCAATAAGAGTGCACTTTCAACAACAGAACGGTCGGAAAAGAATTACAGCCAGTGTAGTACTACTAGTTCAAGTTATAACTTGAATCTTGGTCATAAATCTCATTAATAACAATACAACAAATGGCGTATTAACCATTAATCTCCACAACCAGTGCAGAGGGAACACAAGCTTGGATAGGGGTGTGGTGTGGTGTGAGACGAGGGATTTATGGGCTGCGCACAAGCATTAGAAAGAGAAAAACGTTGTTATAAGCCTGAGAGCGCTTACCGAAAGTGGTCAAAAACATAACAGTTTACGCAACGATGCACCAGGTATATGATGGCGGTCCATCGCCGGCATCAACTGGAGTCGAGGGCTCAGGCTCGGGGGCTTTAGACATGATAGTGAAGAGCGATGTGAAGGAATCCATCTGGGTGCGTATGTGGTGCGTGGGTCGAGATGCTTTTACAAAAATGTGTGAGGACCAAGCTCTCCTTTTATACATTCTCAACCGGGCACGGTTGAGGATTACATTATCGTAACCATCGGTCCAACGGCCACGTCAGGCTGGCCGTAGCTAAACAATAGCCTGAGAAGGCAAGTGAATCAGAGGACAATAGCCGAATTCCGGCGCCAGCTCAGGATAATAGGGTAATTAGAAATTAGGTATGGCACTTAGCCGGGTGATAATCGATAATCGACCGTTGGAATATTAAGATGACAATTGATGAAACGTACGCTGACAGCTGCCTTACCCCCTATTCTTCGAGCGATAGCACTGGTGGTCAACAGGTCGTCACCTGATCAGAACCTCGTGCCTGAACTCCGCGCCGCGCGAGCTGCCCCAAGGCCCCCAACTCAGGCTGCTATCCCTTCCCTTCACTCAAAACGTCTGACATTTCCCCCATTATCCCAAGTCCGCAGCTTCCAATACAATCTCCACGTCTTCCAACTTGTAGACGCCTCTCAATGCCACCTTGGCGAATTACAGATAATACAGCGCAACCACCCATTCGCCTCCAAGATCGATAGCTGCGACAGCCCCGATTCTATTAGGAACAACCTTGGGCGTTTTAAGAATTCAGGAATGGCGATACCGAATTGTTCAAGTGACTCAAACTTGTCGTCAATGTATTACATGCCCTCCCCGCGTCTCCACCAACGCTTAGCGCTTAGCGCCCGTGCTAATCTCCGCAAGGTTCGTTAACTTCGTCAGATGACTCGAGGTTTACATCCTTGAATAGTACACTTAAATTATCGTATTAATTAAAATGAGGAAATTACATAATCTTTACCACTTTTCGATTGCGCGTCGCGTCTCTGATAACTCCAAATATTGTCAGACAACTAATATTCAGACAATTTTAAGTCTACTTAACTGTGAATTCCCGCTGTTAAACCTTAGTGAAGCGGGGGACCATCGTTTTGGAAATCGCTGTACTGTACGATGACAATTGATGAAACGTACGCGGGACCCATAGCTGCCTTGCCCCCGTTATTCCTGTCAACAAGTAGGCCTGTTGCTATAGAATCCTGGGAATTGACAGGTTCGTCTTGATCGTGCCTGAACTCGGCGCAAGGCTGCGCAAAAGCTCTCACGAGTCACTCCAAAGTTACGATCCCCTCCCTTTGCTCAAACGTCCGACGTCTCCCCCAGGTCCTTGGCTTTCAATACAGCCTCCACGTCCTCCAACTTCGGGACGCTTTTTCAATGCCGTCTTGGCGAAGTACACCAAGCAAGCAGGGAACGATCTTCGTAAGAATCTTGTAAGAATCGCAACTACGGTTGAACCACCCAGTCGCCTCCAAGACTGATAGGTGCGACAGCCCTCATTCTATTCGTATCTCTTTTTATCTTCGCCTCACTCCTTGTCACTGTTGTCAGTTTCGGAACTGCCAACTGAACAATCATCTAAGCTTCCGTTATGACGCGATGACGCCCTGGTCGATACAATGAATGCACCAGAACTTCGTCAGATGACTCTGGTTTTACATCGAGATTCCGCCATACTCCCGTGATGGCCGATATAGTGATCGAGATAATGGTACCACCACTATCTGTGCTCGTCCTTCCAACAAAGCAAAACGACTTAGTATGGTGTCCTTGCTTACATGGCTTACCTGGCAGAGAAGTACGCGAAGAAAGTTTTCGGAGAAAAGGACAATCACTGCTGCAGCACTGCTGCTCAGACTTGATAGACTCTCGGGAAGTCCAGGACGACTGTAGCGCAGACTTTTGACGTTGTCTACGGATAACATGCAGGTGGTAATGGAAGGTGCGCATGGCAGGTTCATATCATCATATGATTTCATGCGTGGTACGACACAACGATCTGGTAGATCACAAGGCATCGACCGACGATATCCGACAAACCCTCGGTGTCCTCTGGCGGACCCGCGCAATCAACTATCACTTCGACTGTGTCCGCCAGTCCTGACACAGGAACTGGTAGTCAAAGTAAACAAGTTCGAACGTTCGTAATCTGTTGGTATTGCGATTTCTGGGCGAATATGTGCTGAAACGACGTAGGTGACCTGTGCCAAGCGAGCACCCATCGATAAATTACAATATCTCCGGGAAAGCGCATCGCCACGGCACGCCCACGTGGTTTACGCATGGCGACACCATGAACAATTGGAAACGGGTTCGCTCATGTGGACCCATGGTCTACGTTATTATACCCCTTCCCGGCCTTCCGTGTCTCTTGCCATTTCTGAGAGACATTTTCCATGTTTAGCTGGATCCGGAAAAAGCGTGCTTGGTTTGTGTCACGACAAGTACTGTATTTTATTTTAGGTGCGCGCACGTTTTCTATCAGTTCAACAAACAATCATCCAAGTGTCATATGGTATTGGATGGCTATCCTCGCCTTCTTTTATTTTGATTTCCGTGGTGCTGCCAAGCGGAATGTCCGCTACCTGCTGCCTTCCCTCCTTGTGTAAGTTGTGTTGTGGATGCATTCGATGAATGCTCGAAAATTTCCGAGTATCCTAGCTAACAAGTCCTCATGATCGTGCAAGAGTTTGTCGACTTACGCCTCCCACACCTACACTTCGTGAACAAGCCGGGAAAAATCAGATTATTTCCGACTATACTGTATATCGAGTCGGTTGTTTACTTAGACCCCGAAGACGCGGCTATGTAGGAAGAAGATAAGAAATTGGCCATCAAAATGCCAACGGAGAATGCTGGCGGGATGTAAGCCATGACTGTCGTGTTTAGCTCGACGGCTTTCACCTCTCCGGAGGTTCTGATGGGTCTACTGCCAGATCGAAATTATATGTCGGTGTTTTTCATACGAGTATCCGACGTGCTCTGGATGAATTGCCCGTGACTTTGGACGGATCGTACGATCAACAGAAACGGGACTTTGCCTATCGTCTATGCCAGTACCGCGTCGTATCTAGGCGCACATGATTTCGTGTCGAAGAGCTTGCGGAGCTTTTGCAACCCGATCCCCACGGTCGATGCTGATTTGTGATTTTGCGTTCCTCGAAGCCAAGAATTTGTACAACCAGCTTGTTCCGTTTCGGTCGCTGTTGTCAACGTCGATCGCCAAAAAATTGTGCAGTTCTCACATTCTTCTGTGACAGAATACAGAGTGTGCCCAAGCGTACTCAGGGCCTCAGGCTCCTTCAGCTTTACGAACGCGTTGACGGGGACAAACATTCGGAACTTTTCACTGGCTTTGTATGCAGCCTGCCAGCCGAGTACTGGGTTGACCATGGTCAGTCAGTTTGAAAATGTATCATTAGATGCCTAACGTGGGATGGAATGCCGCCTCTTCGGCAGACACAGAGACACTTCGCGGCCTGACTAGGCCTGACTGCCGGCTCTACAATATAGATGACCCATTCTACTTGGTGACCTTATCCAGACCCTCTGTACTATGCTGCGCTATGTGGATTCCATGACATTTTAGAGCATCTCGTAGACGTTCGGGGTGGAAATCACGTGATTCCGCTGCAGAAAAGGGACATCGTCTGAGTGTTGCATTGTTCCTAGTGGGCATCGGCCCATCGGGGCTCTTGGCGTCGAATTCCATTGCACCTGGTAGCTTTGTATCATCGATACTGTACGCTGAGGTTGTGTCATTGCTAATTGACCTCGACGCAGCAAAATCTTGAGCAAATTGTGGAACAGACAGATATAGCTGGTATCAACCTGTAGTCAAGCCCGTCGTACGCACGTGTGTCTCACATCTAATCTGATGACGGTGCCGATTACTATGATGTTGAGTCGAGGTGGCTTGTCGGTGCCAGTCAGATTCAGTAACCTTCAAGTTACTCCTCCGCTCACGCATATACGAGCGTATGTGTAGACCATATCATCAAGGCTCGCAATAGTAGACTTCCGGTCTAACAGAACGGCCGGAAAAGAATTACAGGCAGCTACAAGTAGTCATAAGTCAAAACAACAAAACGTATTGACCATTAATCTCCACAACCAGCGCAGACGGAAGACAAGGTAAGCAGAAGCTTGGACAGGTGCTGAGGTGAGGTGGATAGGTGATGTATGCCAATGGGCTGCGCGCAAGTATTAGAGAAATTAGACGGGACGTTCCTATAGGAGCGCTTACCGTAAGTCATCGTATTGGCATTGGACGAATACTATCCCGCGAAAGCGATCGAAAATAAGATAGTTTACGCCGCTTTACGCGACGATGCAGGTCCATTGGCTGTAGGCATCACTGTCGGCATCAATGGGAGTCAAGGGCTCAGGCTCAGGCTCGGGGGCGTTAGACGTGATGGTGAAGAGCGACGCGAAGAAATCCATTGGGTTAGATGGTCCGTGGGTTGAGACGCTATTAGATGCTATTAAAATGTCTGAGGATCAAGCTCTCCTTTTATATATGGTAAGCCGGTAATGCGTAGTAAGCACATGGCTGAGGACCACATTATCATGACAATTGGGCCAATGGCCAACGCCAGACCGGACACAGCTATACAATAGCCAGATCGGGCAAGTGAGTAAGAAAGACTCGGAGGACAACGGCGGCGGCACCAGCTCGATCATCAGAGCAATTTAGGGTAATTGCGGCGCAGTCGGGAAATGCCGACATGGCCCTTGCTGGTGGTTGCCAGTCATTTCTTTCGAGATGGCCGCTGATGAAACGCACGCCGGGACCAATACACAGCTCTCTTCCCCCTAATCTTCAAGGATGGGTCCATGCGAGGGATCTACAGGTCGTTATCTGATCGTGCGTGCCTGAACTCGGCGGCTGCGCAAAAGCTCTCACTTCTACTACAGTATCCCTTCCATTCACTCAAAACGTCTGACATCTCCCCCATTATCCCAGGCCCTCGGCTTGCGAATTCCAATACAGCCCCCACGTATTACAACTTCGTGACGTTTTTCAATAAATTAAATTACAATGCCACCTCTGTGAAGCACAGCAAGCAGTGAATGATCTTTGCAACCACTCACTCGCCTCCAAGGTCAATTGCTGTGACTGCCAGTGCCCCGGTTTCTATTTTTGATACATTCCAGGGACTACCTCGGGCGTTTGAGGAATTTCGGAATGGCGATACCGAATTGTTCAAGTGACTCGGACCTGTCGTCAATGTGCTACATGCCGTCTCCACCAATGCAGTTCTTAGCTCCGGTGCTACAGTAATCGACCTCGGTGCTACGGTGCAGCACAATTGTGGAACAGACAGATATGGCCGTCGCACCACCGATACCCGTCACGGTGTCAATTTAAATCCGTCGCTGTCGACGCCCCGCAGTACGCACGCGTGTCTCACATCTAATCTTGATATCGTTGATGGCATGCTGATCACTGTGATTTTGAGCCGAGGTGGCTTGTCGGTCCCAGTCAGAAACCTTCAAGCAGGCTCGGGGGCGTTAGACGTGATGGTGAAGAGGGATGCGAAGAAATCCATTCGCGTGGATGTGTGTGTGGTGCGCGCGTTGAGGTACTATGAAAATGTCTGAGGCTCCTTTTATAATTATACATTGTAAATTTCTGAGCCGGAGACGCGTAAGGAGGATGGATGAGGATCAAAATTAAAATGATCATGACAATTGGGCCAACGGCCAACGTCAGCGTCAGGCAAGTCATGGCAATACTATTGAAGGGCCGGGGCAAGGAAGTGACGAATGACGAAGAGGACTCAGTCACTGTAAAAGGACAATGCAGTAGCACGGATTCCGAGCAGAAGATGACAATTGATACACTGGGACCAATACACACGCCCGATGCGAGTTGTGTATTCTTCTTTCGTGGGCCCAACGAGCCTTCGGCCTGAGTCCCGTCTTTTTTTGGCCTTGTTTGTCCCTTGGATGTGTTTATTTGTACGCCATAGTGATGTCAGAGCGGACATTGCCGGATTCCCCTCTATACGACACGTTCCGACGTCGACCTTAAGATTATATTTTCTAGACACTGGCAGTACCTTGACTTGTGGTGATGTTAAAGTCCCAAGGGCAGAAGCAAATTCTGGGTGGGAACCAGCGGAGAATAGGGTGTAGTACCCTACATCGCATTACCCCTGCGAGTATAATATCGCAGGGAATCTCGTGTCTTGATCAGGGTGGCGAGGAACGTGTGTGCAACCCCGGGAAATGCCTGATGGGGGTGTGGATAGCCGATGGGTGCAAAGATGTCTTACGGACCGGTTTGTGGCTGCCGGTGTTCTGGGGTGCGGCGGATTGGGTTACCTCGAGCCGACGACGAGCCCCAACAGCAAATTCGCAACTTTGTGGAACCGTCCTCTGATGCAAAATTCGAGGGGTGCTTCTCTGTTTTTGTTTTTGGGCATGAGCGTCCGCACCATGATCGAGAAGGAGGCGATGTCCACATGTCCGCGTCCTGATGCCAGATGCGACGGAGTTACGTCGTTCAACTTGACGAAGATCCGAGTGTTCGGGTCAGGTGACAATTCGGTAACAATAGACACTCGATCTTTACCAAAGTCGGGTAAGCCAGAGAGTGCAGCATAATGCAAGCGGAATTTTCTGGGCGGTGACGGGCGTTCGGGTCGAATATTATGGGGGATTTCTGGGTCATATATCCAGACCAAGACCGTAATATGAGGCCTCAGGAATTCCTTCACCGAATGGTGAGAGAATTTTATAAATGCGGAACCTTCGACTTTGACAACGTCAAGCAAACTCGAGCACAAAGAGCAAGTAGAAAGTGCTGATTATCTGGCAGAAAATCCACTCGAAATGTCAGGATTGATCTTTGCGTCTAAATCAAATGCAAGGAACTCTGCGAGCTCCTCGACATGAAGGGGGCGAAATGCTGCTGGGACACATGGGAGAAGTCGGTCGGGTGGGCAAGAACGCCGAAGAACCCGCATAAACAACCGTGTGAGAATTATAGCACGTGACCCGTGAACCAGATTTTCCAATCCAACGCGATGAAATGTGCAATGGAACCCACCAACACGCATTTCGAACATCCACGTTTCGCGCCATACTCAAGGAACACTAGGACCATGAATACTGTCGAAACAGGTGGTCGTGAGACACGAGGTGGCAAGTCGGTCGGCTTGAGAGGAAGCGTTCTGACAAATTGTGGGGCTTAAGACGCTAAAATGCAACTGGGCGACTCGGATGTCGTTGTAGACCCTCTCCGATACAATATGCAGAAGAGTCGCCTCGCATCAGGTGGAATTCCGCACATACGGGACAAAGAATACAATGGCGCTACCGAGAATTCAGAGTGATGCTCTGTGTTATCGAAACAGCAGTGGGACGCATTCAAGTTGATTTACGGGCATACATTAGGGCGGTTTTGCGCCGAGCAGCTGCTGCTCATCTTTGTCGGTACAGCGGGAATAGGCAAGTCATTCCCGATCAACGCAGTACGCAGTCCGTCAAGATCACGACACCCACAGGAATCGCGGCTGCGAAGATTCGGGGATCCACAGTCTTTTTTTCGCTACGACGCTATCCCTTTTGAATTGCAACATGTCAAGCGAGCGGCTGCATCGACTTCAAATGAAAGAGGTCAAACTACTCGTCATTGACGAGTACTCGGTTTTGAGCGTTGCCTTGATTGGCATGTTGGACAGCCAACCCTCGCAAGATATACCTGCAATCCCCTCAGTTGTTTAGCAGTCTCAATATAGTACTGTGTGGGGAACTGCCTAGCCGGCACCAGTTTGGGCGCAGCGTGTATATGCGCATCGAGGGCTCGAGAATCTGGTCAGGACGAGAATCTAGCAATGTCAGCACTGAACAAAGATGAAAGACCCGAAACATCTGGATGTCCAACGACCACTGTCGAGTACGGTGAGACTATCGCACGGGAGGTTGTGTAGGGTTGGGTTGCGATTTGCGAATCCGTGTGCATAGTGTACAGTAAGTTCAGTAATAAGGGTCACTCATTTCCGGCCCAACAAAATGGTCGAAAAAGAATTACAGTACAGATAGCGTGGTACAAGAAGTCATACAGTAATACGAGGCGTGTTGTCCATTAATCTTCGCAACCAGGACAGGGAACACAGGTAGACAAAAGTTTGAATAGGGGTGATGTTGGAATGCATGTGCTGCACGTAGAAAGAAGAAAAAATTGTTAGATGGGACGTTCTCATGAGCCTGACAGCGCTTACCGTGAGTCACCATCCAGTGGCGTTCGACAGATACTTTAGTGAAAGCGGACGAAAACAAAACAATTTACGCGACGACGCAGTAGGAACTGGTGGTGCCTTCAATCCCTAGATCGCTGGCATCAATGGGGGTCGACGGCTCAGGCGGCTCGGGGGCGTTAGACGTGATGGTGAAGAGTGATGCGAAGAAATCCATTGGCGTGGACGTGTATGTGGTGCGTGGGTTGAGTGGTAAGAAAATGTCTGTCTCAGTCTGAGGATCAAGCTCTCCTTTTATACATCAGGGAAACTACATGCACTTTAGCTTTGGGGTTAAGGACTTTGACTTGGGGTTTAGGTACTTTCTGCACTTTTCAGTACTTCTGCTTTTGATTCCAAGGACTTTGGCTTTTTTATATCTGACTTTGGCTTATGCATGAGGACTTTAAATGATCACAGGAGTCTTTAGAGAGTTCCGGCAGTTTTGGGACTTATAGTACTTCATGGGCTCTCCCGCTCGGGTTCTGAATGCTCAAACAGGGTTTTATCTGTGCGGGACTCCGGGTATTGACCAGTTGGGGTTCCCTCACAGGTACTGCTCAAGGTTTAAATCTATAGTATTAGGTATTGTAACTAACTACGACAACTAATTCTAAAGTCTGTACATTCATTCTACAACCATAAGCACGCGCTATGCGTTGAACCATCGAACGCGTGCATGCATTGAATGTCAAATGTCAAACCCTCAAACATGGCCTGTGGGTGTGCACTAAACTCGAATGCACAGGCATTGAACGTTGAACCCTCGACTCTGTGGGTGTTGAACGTTGAACCCTCAAACACGTGGGTGTTGAGCCTCGAATGTGTGGGTGTGAAACCTCGACACACACGTCTTGAAGCTTGAAGCTTGATAGCTTGATCCCTTGAACACACATGTTGAACCCTTGACACATGCATATTGAACCCCCGAATACACGTGTTGAACCCTTGAAGGTGTGCATCGAGGATGCACGAGGCGTCTGGCGTGCGGTGTGTGTCAATGCACGAGGTGTCTTGCATGTGTGTGCATGTGTCGAGGGGGCGCATTGACACATCAAATGTGACTCGTCCTTTGTACAGCCTGTGCAGGTAAGCGTCCTGCGTGCACATACACATAGAGGGTGCACAAGGCATCCTGCGTGCGCATGTGCATCAGCTGCGTGTTGTCGAGGATTTTCGAGGTGTTCAAATTACTGGGAAAAGGAGAAATGTCTATGTCAATATGCCACTAACTGCCACAGAGGTGGAACGACATGGAGAACCTATTATATGCTATGCAAGGAACAAGGTGAACATGACCAGTGAGTGGCGACAAGAATTTTATATTGCATTGGGCATGAGCATCGTGGGCGTGGAGGGCATGGGTGTGGGCGTCGACAGCGGGGACACACATGTGAGTCATGAGAGCAGTGTCGAGGGCATAAACCGTCAGCAAAGATGAAATGTTCATCGGTGGAGATTACATACCTGAGGTGCATTCACAGCTGTGCAGGCGAGGGTGTAAACAAAGGCATGGGCAAACCCAGCAAAGACATTGGCGTGGACAACGAAAGTCCCTCCGACCCATGTTTGAGACGAGGGATGGGGTGGTGATGAGGCGTCCTTCGTGGGTGTCGAGGGCGTCAGTTGTTTGGGGCGAGGAAGAGGGAGAGGGAGACTCACTCCGGCATGTGCTGTCTTATCAGTGAACCACATAGCTGGCAGCAAGTGCAGTAACTGTGCGGTATCATCCGTATCGTCACTGGAAATGTGAAACGTGATATATATGGCCAACTACACGGAAAATTTAGATGTGGTTTTCAATGGTCATGTGACATAAATGTTGATGTGACACCAACTCGAACACGCCAACTGTTTAGTTACCTTTCCAACCTTTTGCAACTGGGATGTATGCATTCACATCCTAGCAGATGCCTCACTACCCACTACCCGAGCTGGATTATGATTAGATATGAGTTAGTCTTTCCTTGCTTTATCTCTTGAGCTGACATCACTCATTAGAATGGATAACAGAGGATTCAGCAAAAAAAATTGACCCGACTTGGTATCTCCGGTGAGGTGCTAATTCGGTTTTCCCATTGACTTTGCGCTCGATGCTGATGGTCCTATCTGCAGCCCAGTACACACAGTGGCCAAGCAACTCGGTGTCAAACCCGATCCAACGTCCCTCATTCACAATCACGGTGGAGTGACATGCCGGTGACATCAAAGCTAGCTTGGAAAGGCCTACACAGAATGGTTTGATTAATTCTACAGAGTCATGTGCTGCGGCCTGCCATCTGCTTTCCCACTGACCCCACTGCCTCCGTAGCACGAAATCTGGCCCGCATCAAGAGGTCAGGGCATGACCCCACACCCTCTCCACAATGGTGAGGACCCGGAAGGATGGTGGAAAGGTGATGGGAAGCCCATGCAACAGGGCACAAGGTATGTGGCTGCCACCTACCTTCCTACTAACCCCACTGCCCTGCTAGCATGAAATCTGGCTTCCAACATGAACGAGAATCCAGGACCCGATCCAACACCCTCTCCATGATGAAAAGAACTTCGGAGAATGTTGGGGAGGTGACGGGAGGGCCATGTAGTGGGGCATGAGGTATGCGGCTTCCACCACCCGCTCTCTTACCAACCCTCTGCCTCCCTAGCACAAAATCTGGCCCTCAATGTGAACAAGAAGCCAGGACCTCGGAGGACAATGGGGAGGATGTCATCGGAACATCGGCCGGGAATGCATCAATCTTAGCGAGGAGAAAGGTAAGCATAAATTGTGCTGCTTTGTCAGAGACTCAGAAGGCGACAAAATAGCATTGGCCACATTGAGTGGCCACTGGGACTGGCCCCCACACATCGGTATGAACCTCATCACTGAAACACTTGGGTTCACTGATCTAGAGCTCGGGGACAGGTTGCTGAGTGACACGATTGTATGTGCCTTGCAATGCTCGTCCCATGAGTTTTGGTCAAGAACAATTCTGGTGACAAGACCACCCTCAACAAGCTTGTGCATGCTCACAGGTGCGATATGCGCCATGGACCAATGCAACTCTGTGACACTGACCACCCAGCCCCCTTCCCCCCTTGTGTGACATGTGGTACAGCCCATGCACCATCCACAGCATCAGCAAAACGTAAATCATGCTTGATTGGTACTTAATGTGACTTGATGTCCATCAAGGCAGAATCAAGACAAGGACTTGGCTTATTTTACTTGATTTTGTCTTGGCTCAAGGGGGACTTGAAATGGACTTAGCTGCTACTAAAATGGACTTAGCTGCTGCCTTAGCCATGACTTGACTAACAATTTCAGGCACTATTTTGGCTTGATCTCATTTCCTTTAATTAATATATTATATTATAATAAATTTATAATCAATCAAAAAATATTATAAATCATAATATATTTATATTCTATTTACAGTACAAATATATCTAATCTAATCACTAACAATATCTAATCTTATCAACAACAATACTATCTAATCCAATCATCAACAATATTATCTAATCAGACCGAAGCATCAGCATAACAGGCTGATATGGGGGCAGGGGCACTTACTTATGATGTCTGGGGCCTATGCAGCTGGAAGGGCGCTTGCAGAGGCAGGGGCACGCGAGCAGAGGCCGGGACGTGTGTGCAGAGGCTGGGATGTGCGTGGAGAGGCCGGGACACGCGTGCAAAGGCCGGGATGCACGTGCAGAGGCTGGGATGCGTGTGCAAAGGCTGGGGTGTGCATGCAAGGGCCGGGACACGCATGCAGAGGCTGGGGTGTGTGTGCAGAGGCTGGGGTGTGCGTGCAGAGGCTGGGGTGCGCATGCAGAGGCTGGGGTGCGTGTGCAGAGGCAGGGGGCATGCACAAAGGCCGGTGGACGTGTGCAGAGGCAGGGGTCACACATGCAGACTCAAGGGTGGACGATACGGGGGAGGGGCACTGACGAAAAAATAAGACAGAAAAGAAACACATAAAAAAAGATAGGAGCCACTTACATGGGGTGCATGGACATAGGCAGGCTTTTGAATGCAGGAAGTTGAGCGTTTGAATGCGGGAAGTTGAGCATTTGATGTTTGAACGCAGGAAGTTGAACGTTTGAACGCAGGAAGTTGAACCACAGAATGTTGAACTTGGGTCACGTGTGATTTCGGCATGCACCGACACTTTTCAACTTAGCACATTTTGTGTATGATGCATGACACTCGCATGACACACGATGTATGCAAACAGCATGTGTTAAGCCCGCAGCAGGGCTTCGTGCACACTTGACGGTTTAGGAAAGTGTGCAGTCTGAGGCGTGCTGAGACACGTGATTCAGACTCCTGAGATGTGCGTTGATTGTTATAGCACAATCACTAAGCTTCGAAGGCAAGGTCCGCCTTTAAGGACCTTAGAATGTAGATGAAAGAGTAGAGGGGAGCCGCACAGTGAACAGGAGTAAACAAGAGGCTGCGATTGCAAAGCAAAGTTGAGCTTAAGGCTCAACTGTTTGTATAGAGTCCTATATATACAAGTTTGAACCCAGTATGACTAATAGTCCTAAAACCGGTTGCTAAGCTGGTTTGTAAGTGATCAGTCATCTACCTATCATACACTGTCAGCATGATGCACGTATCAGTAATCAAGCCAGAGTCATCAGTCAGCAGTACAGTACGAGTCTCAGTCATCCAGTCCAAATCGGTGAGTCAGGCGTGCATAGTACAAGTCGTGGGATCGTGTGATCCCTGCCAGTCCATCGGTCCACAGAACACCTCGCTTCCCTCCATACCAGAAGCGGAGCTTATCACCACCCTCCCCTCAAAGTAGCGCTTCCACGCACTAGTTCGATCCCTCGTTATTGCCGGGGACATAGTCATAATCGGGTGATGGGGAGTGGGGAGCATAGGAAGGGCCACTGTCTTCGAATTCATCCCGAACAACCTGGGTGATGGCCTGTCTCATGGCGACGCCAGCCTGACTCATCTCTCCTTTGCAGAGATCGTCACACCCTGCCTCGAGGTGATCGTACTCGATCTGTTGATCTTCGAGGGAGAGTTGCCAAGCTGTTCGTTGATGCATAAGGTAATGGCCGTTGGCGTGCTTGCGCCGTCCTCCATAGGGACAAGTGTTTGGCATTTGCACGGTGAAGTATCAGTGGTGGCAGGGCACGCGGCACCACCCGGAAGTGCGAGTCGAGCAGAGATGGTGAGGCGTCTCACAATGGGTGGAGATATGGTTGAACCAGGGGCAGTAGGAACAACGGCGGCATTCCTCGTACTCGTCTTGCGCCAGTTCGTCGTTTTGCACGTTCTCACTATTCCACGAGATGGCACTATGGGCTCCTCCTCTCAAGCGGAGAGTCCCATGTTCATGATAAGGGCCTTCTTGTCTGCGGTGAGTTTGGTGTCACCATGCCAATTCCCCTCTCTCGCTATCTTCATTGACCAACTGCAAGAGGCGTTCTCGGGCGTTTGCTCGTATGAGGCGTTGTCATACCGCTTTGGTGCATCTGATGTGTGCCAATTGGTACATCCCGAACTCGGCTTGCCTCTTCTGAGTGTAGGCCTCAAGGGCCTGTACTTCCTGTGTTAAGCCCGAAGCGGGGCTTCGTGCACACTTGACCGAAGGGGAAGGTGTGCGGTCCGAAGCGTGCCGTGACACGCGATCAGACTCCTGAGGTGTGCGTTGATTGTTATAGCACAATCACTAAGCTCCGAAGGTGAGATCCACCTTTAAGGACCTTGAAAGGTAAATGGGAGAGCTGAGAGGGCCGCGCAAGGAGCAGGAGTATACAAGAGCTGCGATTGCAAAGCAAAGTCGAGCTTAAGGCTCAACTGTTCGTACGGGGTCGTATATATACAGAGTCGAACCTAGTATGACTAATAGTCTCAGAACCGGTTGCTAAGCCGGTTTGTAAGGGATCAGTCATCCATCCTATCGTACAGTAAGCATGATGCGCTTGTGAGTCATCCATCAGTCAGTCATCAGTCAGCGGTACAGTAAGAGCCTCAGTCAGCCAGTCCAGTCGAGGAGCCATGCGTGTATCGTATGTGAGTCATGGGATCACGTGATCCCAGCCAGTCCGTCAGTCCATAAAATACCTCACCTCTCTCCGTACTAGAGATGGAGCTTATCATCCTGTAAGCGGAGGGCGAGCTTACATCAGTCCGACTCCAGGTTGCAAAGGCGCATAACGTCGGCCTTAACCCTGTAATCTCCCAAATCTTCCATGGCTCTTTCGAGGGGTCTGCCAATCATCCTTTCCTCGGCCAGCAGCTTGAAGTAGTCATCGTCTCGGTAGTCGGTGGGCGCTGCCCAACTAGCCGGGGCAGCTTCCAGGCTTTCGGCATAGATCGGCTGTCCCACTCCCATGGTTCTGTAAACAGTGGGTTCGCCTGTAATAGGCTCTACCCTAAAGTGGATGAAGCGGGCGGGTACTTTTACATGGGGGTCTGCCTCGGTGGCCGGGATTTGAATGGAAGTGCGGTGTAAGTCCCGGTCGAACCGGACCCAGTCTTCCAGAGGGTGCTCCTGTATCACGTTGTCGACATCGACTTCGATGGTGTAGTGCGAAGGGAGGCTGTCAACTGAGGTTGCTGGAGTGGAGTGGGTATTGGTGTTAGAGGGTGTAGAGAGTGGGGTGGCGACGCGGTGGATCTCATTAGTGTTTGGATTCAGTATCAATGGATGTTCCTCTTCCTCTTGCCGAGCTAACATCAATTCGGTGGCCGCCAACCCCATCGTTGAGTAAAAGAGGTGTTCTCTCGCAAAGTCACTAAGTCCGCGGACGCAGTTGCGGGGGTTGTCAGGGTTGTCTTGTGGGAGTGGTTGGACACGAGGGGGAATGGGAAGTGGTTCCGGGCTGGGAAGGTGGCTAGGTAGGTGGAGACTATAGCCCGAGGGCGAGATGCATAGATACTCGCCCCCTTCGATGTTCGGGGGTTCTTCGGTTGGTGGGGCGTACGCTGGCTCCTCAGGGAAGGGTGGAGGTGCTTCCATCGTAGGGTGAAGCGAGGCTTCTAGCACTGTGACTTCCTCGGTGTCGACTGCCAGCATCGTGTTACAAGTGGCAGGGGAAGGCGAGCTGTATTGTGAAGACATGAGGGATAGGTTTTCGAATTGGGTACAGAGGGAAGAGATGTCTGGGAGTGGTGAGAACTCCATTGTAATCTCCTGGGGGTTTATAACCATTCAGCAAATGGCCTTGGGGCTCTTATCATGAAATTCCTTCATTTTGAGGGAGGCGTTACTCAGATTCCTTTTTGGCTCCCAAGAGTCGTGCACTTCCGAGAACCCCTTCCATCTGACCAGGTATTGCAATGTTTTCTTCTGGCCGGTGCGCCTTGAGGCTAACACGCTGTCTACTTCCCATTCCTCGTGTCCTTCTACTAGGTCAGGTGGTGTCTCAATGAAGTTAGGTCCGTGGAGCTCCGTTTCCTTATATGGGTGGAGGATAGCCACATGGAACGCGTTGTGGATTTTCCATGCAGGTGGGAGATCCAACCTGTATGTCACAGCACTAAGTACTTCCGTAACCTTGAAGGGTCCAAAGCGCTTGGCCCTTAGTTTGGTGGTTGGATGTGTCGTACAGAGATGGGTTCCTTCTAGCCAGACCTTCTGATCCACGTGGTACCGTTGGAAATGTGGGTCTTTTGTCCAGAGGGATTGTGCCTTGCTGATGGCTTCTTGGGCACTCTTCCTGGCTTCTAGAAGCTGGGATTTTCATTCTTCAATTGCCGGTACATTTCCGACACGCGTGGGTTGATGGGTTCGGGGAATGAATCCCATCCATAATTCATAAGGGGGTTTCTTTGTGGTCGAAGAGGGGCGAGAGTTGATCATGTACTGGGCAATTTTAAGCAAGTCTGCCCAGTTGTCTTGTTGGTAGTTGCAAAAGATTTGCAGGATTGTTTCTACCGTTTGGTTCGTTCGCTCGGATTGTCCGTCAGTTTGGGGGTGGTACACCGGACTCATGTTTTGTTTGATCTCTAACTGGGCACAGAGTTCCTTGAAGAACTGTGATGTGAACCACGTGTCTCTGTCAGAGATGATTCTTTTGGGAATCCCGGTGTAGGGAAAGGCATGGTCTCTGAAGAGCCTCGCGACTTCCTCGCTTCCCATATCTTCTCGGCATGGGATCAGAATCACCGCCTTGGTGCTATCATGATCGGTGATGGTGAGAATTGTATCACAGCTGCATGATTCAGGTAGCTTTGTAATAAAGTCGACTGTAATGGTGGCAAACAGGGTTGTGTCCTCCCCTGGTCCGATTGGCGTGATAGGGGGTATGTTGCGATGGGTGATGGTCTTCACTGCTTGACAAGTTGTGCACCCTTTTACATAATCTTCTACGTCTTTGTGTAAGTTCGGCCACCAGTAATCACATCTCAGTGCTTGGTAAGTCTTCCAGACTCCGGGATGCCCGGATGTAGGTGCATCGTGGTATTCTTGGAGGAAGGTGCGTCGTAGTTGTCTGTTGTCTAAGACGACTAGGGATCCCGCTTTCCACCAGACTTTCCATTCATCTTGGTAGATTCTGTATTTCTTTTTCCATGCTAGGCAAAGCTCGCTATTCTCCTTTTGCAACTGATGGACCTGGCGTTCCAAGATGGTGATCTTGATTGCTCTTGCAAACAACTCGTTTGGGAGTGCTGTGGTTTCCTCATTATCTGTCGATCCATTGTCGTGATCGGGGCGTCTAGATAGTGGGTCTGCTTGATTTCTTTTTCCTGGGAGGTGTACGAGTTCGAAATCAAAGTCTGCCAGGAATGTGATATAGCGAGCCATGCGGCGGTTCAACTTTTGGGGGTGCCGATAGTAACGGAGGTTGTCATGGTCCGTGTAGATCGTGAGTTTATGGGGTGATCCCATGACTAGATGTCGCACGTGTTTGAGACCTTCAATGATTGCCAAGAACTCTCGGTCTCCAATAGAATAGTTCCTTTCTGCTTGGTTCAATGCCTTTGAGTGATAGGCAACTGCGCGACGTTTGTTGTTGTCGTCTTGCTGGTATAGTATGCTTCCTAGGGCGAAGGCAGAAGCGTCTACTTCGAGCTCGTATGGTTTGGAGGGGTCCGGGTGCCAGAGGACGGGTTCCGTGGTGACCCGTTTGATTAACTCGTCTAATGCGTCTGTGCATCTTTGGGTCCAGACAAATTGGGTTCCCTTTTTTGTGAGGTCGTGTAAGGGTCTTGCAATAGAGGTGAAACCTTGGATGAAAGGACGTTGGTAGCCTAGTATGCCCAATGTCTTTCTGACTTCTTCCACCGATTTGAGGGTTCTGGGCCATTCTGATATTCCTTTTACCTTGGTTGGGTCGATGTGTACTCGACCGCTTCCTACTAGCCATCCGAGGATTTCCATTTTGTCCTTTTCGAATTGACATTTCTTTGGTTTTAGGAAGTAAGAGCATTCTTCCATTTTATCAAGGAATTCGTGGATGATTTGTTTGTGGAGTTCTTTTTCTTCTTTGTCATTGGCCGTGGCTATCCACCAGTCGTCCATGTAGTTCCCTAGGTTTTCCGGGTATTTCTGGAGCAAGGGGCAGAAGTCTCTGTGCATGGTTCGTTGGAAGAAGGGTGGTGCATTGGTAAGGCCAAAATACATGACGCGGGGGATGTAGGTGCCTTGTGGGGTTTTAAACACTGCTTTATGTTGGTCTTCCTCTGCGATGCGGATATTGTTATAGCCCCAGCGAATATCGAATTTTGAGAAGAGTAGTTTCCCATGTAACCTTTCCAATGCTGATTGGATGTTTGGCAAGGGGTTGTTATCTTGCACGGTGTGTTTATTGAGTTGTCGGTAGTCCATAATGATTCGCTTTTCCGAGCTGTCTTTCTTGTTGATGAAGTAGACAGGTGCAGTGTACGGGGAGGGGCCTTCGTAGATTCGTCCTAATTCTTCTTCTTCAAGAATCCACTTCTGGAGGAGTTCGTGTTCGTCTTTTGATAGAGGGTATACCTTGCAATTTAATTCTCTGGGCGCATCAGGGGTGAGTTTGATCATCATGTCTTCTGATCGTGCAGGCGGGAACCAGCGTGCTTCTTCCTCTGAGAATACCTTTTGGTGTCTTCGGTATTCTTTGGGAATAGTGTCGAGGGTGAGGTGGATCTTGTTTTGATCTGCCTTTTGGGCCCATTCTTGTGCAATGTTGGTGCGGTGCACGTAGATGGCCTCTCCTTCTTTTGGCTTTCCTACTTGTTTGACTGCTTCCCGTTGCATAAAAAAGATTCTTTTAGCTACGTGCATATAGCGGCTGCTTTGGAGTTGTACAGGTTCTCCTTGGACCTTCCCTGACTTCCAGTTGATTTTAGGGTTGAAGTCGTAGAGAAAGGGGTAGCCCAGGATGATGCGGTCCTTTCCTAGTGCTGTGATGTAGAATCTTTGAAGCATGTGTTTTTCTCCCTTCACAATACGGAGCCAGCAGTAGTGCGTGATCTTTCCTTGTTTGTTTTCGGTTCCATCGATGTTGTGGACTGTGACTGGTCAGGATAGTTCTTTTCTGCCGATTCCCAGTCGTTTCCACGTTCCTTCGTCAATGAAGTTGTCTGTTGCTCCACTGTCAATGAGAGCTGATTTGTCAGCCTTGGATTGCGAGGTGCGAAAAGAAACATTCATATTCAGAGTCGAGAGTTTCCTAATGTACATTGTATCTTGCAATCCAACTGCTCTTAGCCAGGCCGCCAGCTTCGAGCTTCCTAAAAATCTGCCTGAGCAGACATTTCTTTGTAGAGGGTCTTGCAATCTTCGATGGACATCCCTCTGATGTACTGAAGGACGTCCTTTTTGGTGTATGAAGGTGGTGCCGTGGTAGAGGTATTAGTGGTTTCAGCTTCGCTGTGCTGGTCTTCTTCGTCTTCGTTGATCACTGCTGCTCTGACCTTTGGTTTGTCTTTGATGTATTGCCCTTGGGAGCTGCGGGGTCGTTCGGAGTTCTTTCCTTTGTCCTTGCCCTTTTCGGGACACGTTCACGACATGTGTCCTAGTTTGCGGCAGCAGAAGCATCTTCCTTCCTTCATGAGGCAGGTGCGTTCCTCATCAGATAGTTTCCCCGTCGTGTGAATTGTATCAACGTCCATGGTGTCGGGGTCTCTTTGTTTTCGTGGTGGGGGTGCCTTTTGGTATCATCTCATCCTGTTGGCTCTGGTGGAGATATGTCCTGGTCCTCCTTTTGGTCCTATGTTGTCGTTGAGATCTTGCCATCTTTGGACCGTTTTTCTGGTGGTGTCGTACCATTCGTCGAGAGTGGCGGGCAATGTCTCTCGTTGTCGTATGGTGCAATGAAGTCCGACAGGTAGGATGTCTTGGAACAGTTTGATTGTTCCTTCTGCATCGGGTCCCCATCCTGCTTCTCTGATAAGGCATTTGAAGAGGGTGATGGACGTGTCGACCTTATCCATGTTTAGTTCCATTTTAGTGAGGCGGGAGTAGGCATCTTGCTTTCTGGTTGAATCCGTGAAAGCATCTCTAAAGGATCGTGCGAACCAATCCCAGAGGGCTTGGTCTCCTTCGGCATGTGTTGGGGGGTCTCCTGTGACTGGGTTTCCTTCTACCTTGATGGACAGTTGGTCTGCCATGTCATAAGCCCAGTCGTCGACTTGCAGTCCTTTGATAAAGGTGAGGGCATAAGCCACCATCTCTGCTTTATTCGTGAAGGTGGAGTTATGTCGGTTGAGGAATCGGTAAGCTCCGAACTGTTGCATGAATCATTCGGCATCCTTTCGGTCGCCTGCAAAGATTTGTGGTATCATCGCTTTTAGGGGTTCTGAACGAGGTGGGGCTACGGCGGCTTGTCCTGCAGCTTGTTGTCCAGCTGCTGGTTGGCCTCTGCCACCACCTCCACCACCTCCACCTCCTCTGCCTCCTCCACCGCCTGGTTGTCCTCCAGCTGGAGGTTGTTGTGGTTGTCCTCCTCCGCCGCCTGGTTGTCCTCCGGCAGGAGGTTGTGCTGGTTGTGCTGGTCCTGCCGCTTGTGTGGGTTGGACATGGGCTACAGCGATTGCTGCTTGTGCCATTGCTTGTGTGAGTTGTTCGATGACCAGTGCGTGAGCTTGATCTGTTGTGGGGATGTCTGGATCTGATGCTGGTGAAGTGATTTCTACTTCAGGGGTTTCATCACTTCCTTGAGTGATTTCTGTGTGGATTCGTTCGAGATCTGGGGCAAGTAGGAATGGTTGATTTTTGATTCCTAGTCCTAGTCCTTGAGGATCTTCGATCTCATCTTCTCTGCTAACTTCATAGCACTGGTCGATGGTCCAGCTGATTCTGTACCAGGTCCCGTTGATGTATTCTACGGGGTATGTGTATAGCCCGTCTCTGAGGTGATATGCTGATCGTCCCTCAGTCCGTGATTTTAACCAGAAGGCTTTCCCTTGTATTTCTGAAGGGAGGTCGTCGGAGGTTCTATTTCGGAACTTGATGTCGGGGCTCTTTGAGAGCTTTCGTTTTCTTCCGAGGTTGAGTAGTATGTCAGCCAGTTTGGCTTTAGAGAAGCTCGACTTGTGTTAAGCCCGCAGTGGGGCTTCGTGCACACTTGACAGTTTAGGAAAGTGTGCGGTCCGAGGCATGCTGAGACACGTGATTCAGACTCCTGAGATGTGTGTTGATTGTTATAGCACAATCACTAAGCTTCAAAGGCAAGGTCCGCCTTTAAGGACCTTAGAATGTAGATGGAAGAGTAGAGGGGAGCCGCACAGTGAACAGGAGTGAACAAGAGGCTGCGATTGCAAAGCAAAGTCAAGCTTAAGGCTCAACTGTTCGTATAGAGTCCTATATATACAAGTTCGAACCCAGTATGACTAATAGTCCTAAAACCGGTTGCTAAGCTGGTTTGTAAGTGATCAGTCATCTACCTATCATACACTGTCAGCATGATGCGTGTATCAGTAATCAAGCCAGAGTCATCAGTCAGCAGTACAGTACGAGTCTCAGTCATCCAGTCCAAATCGGTGAGTCAGGTGTGCATAGTACGAGTCGTGGGATCGTGTGATCCCTGCCAGTCCATCGGTCCACAGAACACCTCGCTTCCCTCCGTACCAGAAGCGGAGCTTATCAGCATGGTGTGCTTTTTTTTTTCTTTCTCTTTCCCCTTTATTCACTGATACTTTCCCATGGTGCTACAGTACCTGTGAGCTTTGTATGCAGTGATGACCACTGCTAGGAAGACCAGCATCGTCATTACAGCAAACCTCCACCTCCTGGTCTCCACACCCCCCACTGTTACGAACCCAAGTTGTGGAAACCAAAACCCTGGACCATGTGACCGTGGGAAAGCTCATGTGACTGAAAAGTGTTACTATGAGTCACATGACTTGTCACACGATTGGTCACGTCACTTGTCACACTCTAACATGTGACTTGTCACAGTCACGGTCACATCAACCGTCACGATATTAGTCAACGTGACTGTCACGCTATACCCTATAAGAGTCTATACCTAATAGGGTCGTATGACCCATTGCCCAGGCGCTTAGGCCTCTAGACCAATCGGAGTGCTCAGAATGCACTGCCACGCTCCCGGAAAGGATAAATGCTTGTCCATATATGGTGTGGGTCATGTGCCTATGACCCACCCCAAATGGGGATAAGGGATTTCCGCCATTGGCTGGAGATCTCGGAGATGCTTCTAGCCCTTCCCCTGCTGCGGACGCGTGGACCAGTGACGTCACTGATGACACCATTAGTGCACGGACCACCCACGCGGGTTATTGCCATTGGACGACTATTAATAGCCCTGCTAGAATGTTCTACGCACAGACCATGTACTTTAGGTATATAAGGACTGCGAAATACTACGGACAATCCCCAGATTGTCCACTTGTGATTCTCTCTCCCACAGGCATTGCTAAGTCCCTGCTTTGCAACTACTCCCCCCACAGTCCCCTGCAGCGTTGAGCATCATTGATCCTTTTCACCCCTTGCTTGTCATCATCCTTCTCCACCTCCTCGCGGTGTTGAACAACCTCTACCTCTGGTACCGCCTTCAGACTTATCAGTGCCCTCTACCCCCTCCCTGTTAAGAACATACCACTGCTGTTGAACAAGCAGTGAGTTCGTTACACTTGGACAATCTCTTCTATCACTGACCACGGTACACCTAAAAGTGGCTGAAGTTTGTGACTACTTCCCCGACGAATCCCCCCACCACTTTGAATTCAACAGTGACTCTCGTCCCCTCGAAGGACTTGAACTCCAACTTCCCGAAATAAAGATAGAACCCACATCACCCCCACCGCTCTCCGCCTTATTTTCCAATCCTCTCGATACTCTTGTCAACGCCACAGTCATCCTCGAGCAGAGCGACCTTGCCAGTCCTACTTCCGCGTCCTCAATCCTATCCTTCGAAGAAGTCTCGCCCCCGGCATCACCCATCAACTATGACCGGGTAGCTCCCGACTTGGATCTCATCGGAGTCCACGTCCCTCTGTCAAGTCCGACACCTCCCTCACCTCGCCCGCTGTCGCCCCTGCCCCTCGTAGAAGAGGCCCGTGTGCACAACCAAGAGAACATACCCCCCAAGTACCGCTTCCCCGAGCCCTGTGACGCTAGGCACCTTGTGCACCCGCACCAATACCTAGCAGTAACCACCTCCCGTTGCTCCGAGTACAGACCCCTCTGCAAGGTTAGTATCAACAACCTCCTCACTGTCCCCACCGTAGCCTACTTAGCGGAGGCCACCTTTGCCTTCCCATCGGTCACCCCCTTTCGGGTACATATTCCCCACCATATTCACGTCAAGCCCACTTCCCCGCAACTGGCACTGCAGCTCACGGCAAACCTCCCCTCGGCCTGCGGAAGAGCAGGTATGCTTCCCTCCTTCCCCAGCCATTCCCCTCGGCTTCATCAAATACACCTTCGCCACCGCCATCAAAGCCCTCTTTAGGGAAACCCCCAACGTCATCAGGGAACTATTTGTCGGGTCCCTTGTCATCCTCAACATCCACGACTTCCTAGACGGAAGGCAGGTAACTACATACGGTTACCTCACGTTCTCACAGGAGGGAGACATTTACTGCGTCGACCAGGGGTACCACTGCAAAGACGTGATTCGAGCAGCCCCCTTCTTGCTGGCCCATACCCTCACACCCCGTATCCCTGCAGACCCCCTTGATCACGTAGTGATCATCCCAAGTACTCTTCCCTTGTAACTACAGTATGTAGTTACACGTAGGAGAGGTTGTGTAATAAACCGAGTCTCGTGATCAGTGTCGATAAATCGACTGCCACTACCCATATCAGAAGAAGCCCGTCGATTGAGGGCCCAAGAACTTTTTGAAACCTTTCGAACTCGGCAGTTGGCCTTGTTCTTTCCCCCTGAGAATCTTGTCAACCTTGAAGTTGACCAACTGGTAGACTGCTGGTCCGAGTGGAAGAAGATCACCACCAGTCTCTGTGATCACTTACCGTTTGGGCAATACCTGGACGAATACGAGGTAGAACTCTTTGTTGATAACAAATTACCACGGCTACCGGGCGCCTGTCAAGAACAACTCCTATACTGGCACCTAGCAGCCGCTACCTCTTCCTTTAACGAACCGATAAGTCACCTAAATCTTACCGAAGACGAATCCCGTTTTTGGCTCAACCACGTCGCCCTCCGCCAAACCCTCATCCGCCAACAAATACTTCACGGAGTCTGAATATATTACCTAACCCGATTCACCCTTGACCACCATCACATCGAAGTAGGATTTAACGAGATACGAGATACGACTCATCACCAACCCTCAATACCAGGGTAATCTCGACGTTCCTGAACATTTATTTGTATTTGTGGACAGAAGGGAATACACCTACCAGTGGGATCAAGAAATCTGGGAAACCACTCTCGATAACCGCAACTCAACCCTCGTCAATCCACTTGAATACCATCGAGCACCACTAGGCACCACGAATCAACAACTCAACAGTGCAATCCAAATCGCGGTCGATACTGCCTGAGAATTCCTTCGCCAAAGACCCACTCCTTTTGCACCGATCCTTGAAACTCCAGTAGTCCCCACGGAATACCTAAGGGAGACCAGTTTGCCCCCTAGTAGCGAAAGCAGCAACTCTACTGCTTGGACGCCTCCAGACAAGTACCCAATCGCCTCTAATCACAATCCCAACAGACACTGTTTCTGCCAAAAAGAAGTTTGCAACTGTGGATACAGGCCTGTCACGCCTCCAACCCCCCCGAGTGTTACCTTGTGGGCACCCGGATACGACTACTTGCCCTCTGTGTCTCGATAAGACACTGGAAAATATCATCAAATACGTCATCAGACTGGCATCCGAAGACCGCACCACCCAAGTATCCAGACCAAGACCCCTTCGATGAAGGAATACCCAAGTAACTAGGAACAGACCCCGTACTCCACATCTTAGTCCCCCACAATGCCCAAGTGAAATAACAAGAGAAGATCGATCCCAAACACCAAGTCCCCCAAGCTTGACTCCACATATCATACCCAACCAAGACATTCCCTTAATCAACCAAAGAATCCAAGGGTCTCCTGCTTTCCCAAGCATTCACACCACCATCCGCCCCTTCATTGCATTTGCCGAAAGGACCCCTAGCAGCGACGACACGCATAACATTCAACTTCGAGCCAGTGATAAGCTCCATCTCTAGTACGGAGAGAGGTGAGGTGTTTTACGGACCGACGGACTGGCTGGGATCACGTGATCCCATGACTCACATACGATACATGTGTGGCTCCTCGACTGGACTGGCTGACTGAGGCTCTTACTGTACTGCTGACTGATGACTGACTGATGGATGACTCATAAGCGCATCATGCTTACTGTACGATAGGATGGATGACTGACTTCTTACAAACCGGCTTAGCAACCGGTTCTGAGATTATTAGTCATACTAGGTTCGACTCTGTATATATATGACCCTGTACGAACAGTTGAGCCTTAAGCTCGACTTTGCTTTGCAATCGCAGCTCCTTGTATTCTCCTGCTCATTGCGCGGCCCTCTCATCTCTTCCATCTATCCTTCGAGGTCCTTAGAGGCGGATCTCACCTTCGGAGCTTAGTGATTGTGCTATAACAATCAACGCACATCTCAGGAGTCTGATCGCGTGTCCCGGCACGCTTCGGACCGCACACTCTCCCCTTCGGTCAAGTGTGCACGAAGCCCCGCTGCGGGCTTAACAGCCAGATGACTAGATTGCTATTACCCCGACTGTTAAGCCCGCAGCGGGGCTTCGTGCACACTTGACCGAAGGGGAGAGTGTGCGGTCCGAAGCGTGCCGGGACACGCGATCAGACTCCTGAGATGTGCGTTGATTGTTATAGCACAATCACTAAGCTCCGAAGGTGAGATCCGCCTCTAAGGACCTCGAAGGATAGATGGAAGAGATGAGAGGGCCGCGCAATGAGCAGGAGAATACAAGGAGCTGCGATTGCAAAGCAAAGTCGAGCTTAAGGCTCAACTGTTCGTATAGAGTTGTATATATACAGAGTCGAACCTAGTATGACTAATAGTCTCAGAACCGGTTGCTAAGCCGGTTTGTAAGGGATCAGTCATCCACCCTATCGTACAGTAAGCATGATGCGCTTGTGAGTCATCCATCAGTCAGCGGTACAGTAAGAATCTCAGTCAGCCAGTCCGAACAGAGAGCCATGCGTGTATCATATGTGAGTCATGGGATCACGTGATCCCAGCCAGTCCGTCGGTCTGTAAAACACCTCGCCTCTCTCCGTACCAGAGGCGGAGCTTATCACCACCCTCCCCTCAAAGGAGCGCTTCCACGCGCTAATCGGATCCCTCGTTATCACCGGGGGCGTAATCATAAGCAGGGGAAGGGGAGCGAGGGGCGTAAGAGGGGCCCGCATTCTCGAACTCGTCTAAGACGACCTGGGTGATCGCCTGGCACATGGCAATCCCTGCGCTACTGAGTTCCCCTTTGCAGAGGTCATCGCATCCTGCGTTGTTATGGTCGTACTCTATCTCTCGCTCTTCCAGCGTGAGGTAGCGGGCGTGTCGTTGGCGGGTGAGGTAATGGCCGTTGGCGTGACGGCGGCGGCCTCCGTAGGGGCAGGTGTTCGGCATTTGGTTCCGGAAGAAGCGGTGGTGGCGGGGGACTCGGCACCAACCGGACGCCGAGATTGAACAGAGATGATGGGGCGTTTTGCATTGGGTGGAGAGGTGATCGTACCATGGGCAGTAAGAGCAGTGTTTGCGCTCTTCGAACTCTTCTTGGGCCAAGGCATCGTCGGTGGCATTCTCGCTGTTCCAAGAGACTCGGCTGCCCGCTCCTCCTCTTAGCCGAGAGTCGGGTCGTGTTACGATATTGGTGTGGTAAGGCGCGGTGCTGCGTCTGACGTGTCGGTGTCGCCATGCCAGTTCGCCTCTCTGATCATCCTCGTCCACTAGTTCTAAGAGTCGTTCTCGCGCATTGGCCCGGATGAGCCGTTGGCGGACCGCTTTGGTTCGGCCGACGTGAGCGAGTTGGTGTATGTTAAACTCGGCTCTCCTCTTCTGCGTGTAAGCTTCCAAGGCTTGGACTTCGCGGAGGCAGAGGGCCAACTTGCGTTTGTCGGCTTCGAGGTTTCGAAGACGGATGATATCCGCCTTTACTCCGTAATCCCCCAGATCTTCGATTGCCCTTTCCATCGGGCCTCCTATCATCCGTTCCTCCGCTAAAAGTGAGAAATGTCTGTCATCCCGATAGTCGGCGGGTGCTGCCCAAGATGCCGGAGCGGCTTCCAAGGTCTCGGTGTAGATGGGCCGTCCACTTCCCATGGTCCCGTAGACGGTAGGTTCTCCCGTGACATTGTCGACGCAGAAGTGTATGTACCTTGCATCTACCTTTACCGTAGGTTCTGCTTCGGTTGCTGGGATTTTGATGGAGGTGCGGTGGATTTCTGATTGGAATCTAATCCAATCATTGCCAGGATGCGTCTGCACGAGGTTGTCGACGTCGATTTCAAGGGTGTAGTGTGATGGGAAACTGTGCATGGACGTGGCCGGGGAGGAGCTCGGTGTCGTGCTTGACACTGAGGATAATGGAGTGGCGGCACGGTGGACCTCATTAGTCTCTGGGTCTAGTACCAAAGGGTGGTCAGCCTCCTCCTGTCGTTCTAGCATGAGTTGTGCTGCCGCTAGGCCAGTCGGGGAGTAGAAGAGTCTGTCCCTTGCGAAGCTGCTAAGGCCGCGGATGAGGTTTCGCGGGTCTTTGGGGTTGTTTTGGGGGAGTGTGCCGGTACGTGGGGGAACAGGGAGTGGTTCGGGGCTGGGGACTTGGCTTGGTCCGTGGACACTGTAGAGCGACGGTGATAGTCGCAGATATTCTTCCAGCTCGAAGCTGGGGGGCGTGTCAGTTGGTGGTGCATAATCAGGTTCTGCGGGGAAGGCTGGCGGTGGTTCCGTGGTAGGGTGGAGAGAGGCTTCCAATATTGCTACCTCCTCTGTATCGACCGCTAGCATGGCGTTGCGAGTGGCAGGGGAGGGAGAGCTGTACTGTGAGGACATCAGGGATAGGTTTTCGAATTGCGAGCACAGTGTAGTGATGTTGGGGAGTGGTGAGGACTCCATGGTCGATCCCTGGGGGTTTATAACCATTCTCCGGATGGCCTTGGGGTTCTTATCATGGAATTCTTTTACCTTGATGGAGGCGTTGCTCAGATTCCGTTTCGGTTCCCAGGAATCGTGAGCTTCGGAGAATCCTTTCCACCGGACAAGATACTGTAGCGTTCTTGCCTTTCCTGTTCGCCTTGAGGCTAACACGTTGTCCATTTCCCACTCCTTGTGTCCTTCGATCAGGTCAGGAGGTGCCTCAGGGAAGTTGGGTCCATGTAATTCCGTTTCCTTGTATGGGTGAAGGACAGCCGCGTGGAATGCGTTGTGGATCCTCCACGCGGCTGGGAGGTCCAGTCTGTATGTAACGGCGCTGAGTACCTCTGTCACTTTGAAGGGCCCAAAGCGTTTGGCCCTTAATTTCATTGTGGGGTGTGTCATTCGTAGGTGGGTCCCTTCCAGCCAGACCTTCTGGTCTACTCGGTATCTTTGGAAATGTGGGTTCTTTGTCCAAAGGGATTGCGCCTTGCTGATGGCTTCTTGGGCGCTTTTCCTGGCTTCTAGAAGTTGGGACTTTCTTTCTTCGATTGCTGGTACATTTCTGACACGTGTGGGTTGATGGGTGCGGGGAATGAATCCCATCCACAATTCGTACGGGGTTTTTTTGTGGTTGAAGAAGGACAGGAGTTTATCATGTACTGGGCAACTTTGAGCCAGTCAGCCCAGTTATCCTGTTGGTGATTGCAGAAGATTCTCAGTATTGTTTCCACTGTTTGGTTCGTTTGTTCCGACTGTCCATCTGTTTGAGGGTGGTACGCGGAACTCATGTTTTGTTTGATGTCTAACTGATAAGCTCCGCCTCTGGTACGGAGAGAGGTGAGGTGTTTTACGGACCGACGGACTGGATGGGATCACGTGATCCCATGACTCACATACGATACACGCGTGGCTCCTCGACTGGACTGGCTGACTGAGGCTCTTACTGTACCGCTGACTGATGACTGACTGATGGATGACTCACAAGCGCATCATGCTTACTGTACGATAGGATGGATGACTGATCCCTTACAAACCGGCTTAGCAACTGGTTCTGAGACTCTTAGTCATACTAGGTTCGACTCTGTATATATACGACCCCGTACGAACAGTTGAGCCTTAAGCTCGACTTTGCTTTGCAATCGCAGCCTCTTGTACACTCCTGTCTACTGTGCGGCCCCTCTCTACTCTTCCATCTACACTTCAAAGGTCCTTAAAGGCGGACCTTTGCCCTCGAAGCTTAGTGATTGGGCTATACCAATCAACGCGCATCTCAGGAGTCTGAACACGTGCTCCGGCACTCTTCGGACCGCACACTTTCCCAAACCGTCAGGTGTGCACGAAGCCCCGCTGCGGGCTTAACACAAGTCGAGCTTCTCTTAAAGCCAACCTGGCTGACATACTACTCGACCTCGGAAGGAAGCGAAAGCTCTCAAAGAGCCCCGACATCCGGTTCAGAAATAGAACCACCGACGACCTCCCTACAGAAATACAGGGAAAAGCCTTCTGGCTAGAATCACGGACCGAGGGACGATCAGCATATCACCTCAAAGAAGGGTTATACACATACCCTGTTGAATACATCAACGGAACTTGGTACAAAATCAGTTGGACCATCGACGAGTGCTACGAAGTTAGCAGAGAAGACGAGATCAAAGACCCTCACGAGTCAGGATTAGGAACTAAAAGCCAACCGTTCCTACTCGCCCCGGATCTCGAACGAATCCACACAGAAATCACTCAAGGAAGTGACGAAGCACACGAAGTAAAAACCACTTCACCAACCTCAGATCCAGACATCCCCACGACCGACCAGGCTCACGCACCGGTCATCGAACAACTCACAGCAGCAATGGCAGCAATCACCGTAGCTCACGTACAACCGGCACAGGTAGCCGGACCAGCCCAGGCTCCACAACCCCCAGCTGGAGGAGGACAACCAGCAGGAGGAGGACAACCTCAACAACCACCCGCCGGAGGACAACCAGGCGGCGGTGGAGGAGGCGGCGGTGGAGGAGGCGGTGGAGGCCAACCAGCAGCTGGACAAGCAGCAGCTGGACAGGCAGCAGCCGCACCACCCTGCAGCGAAGCCCTCAAAGGAATGATTCCCCAAATCTTCCAAGGAGACAGGAAGGACGCCGAACGCTTCATGCAACAGTTTGGAGCATACCGCTTCCTAAACCGACACAACTCCACCTTCACAAACAAGGCAGAACAAGTGGCTTATGCCATCACCTTCATTAAAGGACCACTGGTCGACGATTGGGCATACGACATGGCGGACCAACTATCCATCAAAGTGGAAGGAAACCCAACCACAGGAGATCCCCCAACACACGCGGAAAATGATCCAGCCCTCTGGGAATGGTTCGCAAGAGCCTTCAGAGACGCTTTCACCGACTCCACCAAGAAACAAGACGCGTATTCCCGTCTCACAAAAATGGAACTGGACGTGGACAAAGTCGACTCCTCCATCACCCTATTCAAACGTCTCATCAGGGAAGCAGGGTGGGGACCAGACGCAGAAGGAACAATTAAACTGTTCTAAGACATTCTGCCGGTCGGACTCCATCGCGTTATCCGCCAACGAGAAACCCTGCCAGCAACCATGGAAGAATGGTATGATGCGACCAGGAAGATGGTCCAGAGATGGCAAGATCTAAACGACAACATTGGACCCAAAGGAGGACCCGGCCACATCTCGACCAGAGCCAACAGGATGCGGAGCTACCAAAAACCTTCTCCGCCTAAACGACAGAAAGACCCAAATGCAATGGACATCGACGCCATCCGTACCACCGGAAAGCTAACCGATGAAGAACGCACCAAACTAATGAAGGAAGGAAGGTGCTTCCGCTGCCGCAAGTTGGGACACATGTCCAGAGCCTGCCCCGACAAAGGCAAAGGAAAAACTCCCGATCGACCCCGCAGCTCCCAAGGGCAGTACACCAAAGAAAAGCCCAAGGTCCGAGCCGCAGTAATCAATGAAGACGAGGAAGAGGAACAGCATAGTGAAGCTGAAACCTCGACCACCGCACCTCCTTCCTACGCCAAAAAGGATATCCTCCAGTACATAAGGGGAATGACTATTGAGGACCGAGAGAACCTCTACGAGGAGCTATCAGCCAAAGTGGATTTTTAGGAAGCTCAAAGCCGACGGTCTGGCTGAGAGCAACAGGATTGCAAGATACGATGTACATTAGGAAACTCTCAACTCTGAATATGAACGTTTCTTTCCGCACCTCGCAATCCAAGGCCGACGAATCTGCCCTCATAGATAGTGGCGCCACCGACAACTTCATCGACGAAGATACCTGGAAACGACTTGGGATAGGATGCAAGGAACTGGCTAGACCAGTTACCGTCCACAACGTCGATGGCACAGAAAACAAACAAGGGAAGATCACCCATTATTGCTGGCTACGCATCGTCAAAGGAGACAAACACATGCTCCAGAGGTTCTATATCACGAGCCTAGGAAAGGACCGCATCATCCTAGGATACCCCTTCCTCTACGACTTCAATCCAAAAATCAATTGGAAAACGGGGAAGGTCTCAGGAGACCCAGTACAGCTCCAAAGTAGCCGATACATGCATGTCGCCAAAAACATCTTCTTCATGCAAAGAGAGGCAATCAAACAATTAGGGAAACCCAAAGAAGACGAAGCCATCTACGTGCGACAAACCAACATCGCACAAGAATGGGCCCAAAAGGCGGATAAAGACAAAATCCACCTTACCATCGACACCATCCCAAAGGAATACCGAAGACACCAAAAGGTATTCTCGGAAGAAGAAGCACGACGCTTCCCCCCTGCAAGATCGGAAGATGTCACCGCTGCTTACGCGACGATAACGAGTAGACTCGGAGTGATAGTGACAAGGCTCTCGTCGGCCGCCTTCTGGCTAAGAGTGGGAGAATAGATGATATTGCCGTCGTAAGACGGACAGGAGACTCAACTTAGCGACCTAGAGTCACTAGAGAGTCGTACTTATACTACTACAGGGTACAGGGTACGGGGTACTGGGCACAGGGCACGGGGCATGAGGATACGGGGCTGCGAGTCACGTACATAGGGGCTGAGTCACAAGGCGACTCATGTAGTCCATCCACATCAGGTGAGGCGTACACTAATAATACTAGTCCGATCTTACCACTACTCGGGGTCATCCAACTCCATCGGGTCATCCGCGCGGCTGATATCCCCGTCGATCGAAGGGGGGAAGTCCCAGGGCCGAGGGGACGGTAACATCACCCTCCGGTTAGATGCGAGCGCGACCACGCATCGCGTAGCGGATGATCCCCGCCCCATGACGTTGGTCGTGGCGATCGGCGTCGTTGCCGGCGAGGTGGGCGAGGGTCTCTCCGGCGTTGGCGGCGCGGAGACGGCGGCGGCAGTTGGCGAGGATGTTGCGGGTCTCGGCTTCTTCAGCTTCGAGGGCGCGGAGGCGGGAGGCGATGTTAGTGAGCTCGATGTCGGTGTGGTGGTAGCGGCATATGTCGGTATAGAGACCCCAGTCCTGGGTCGTATCTTGGACCTCCAATGCGAAGGCATCGAAGATCTCGGAGTCTCCGTCGATGGCACGGAGTAACCACTTGGGTACCGGCGGATTGGCGACACCGACGTTGGAGCTGGGCTGGGCGTAGACCTCTGTAGTAAAGACAGGGTCGTCAGGGCCTCCCAGGGTACCAGCGGCGCGGGGAACGGGGCCGTCGAGAAGTTGGATATAGGGGGCGATGCGGCGGTCGTTGCTGCCGCCTTGGAGGGGGATGGAGAAATAGTGGAGCTGGCCGTTGTTTTCGATAAAGCCCGTAGGGGGTTCAGACTGGATGCCCTGGCGAATATCCTCCCTCGGGGGTTGGCTGGCCAGGCGGCGGATGGTGAGGTCGGCAAGGTGGAGGGCTTCGGTTTTGGCCTCGCAGTCGAGCTGGAGGGTCCTGGCGCCGAGGGCGAGGACGTCGCGTTGGTCCCGGCTCTGCTCGAGCGCCGCGGCTTGCTCTTCGGCCGTAAACCTAACGGCTTCCATCCGGTCCTCGGTGCGCTTGGCGGTGATGATGAGACCGCGGACCATGCGGAGGAGAACTGGAGCCATGAGGGCGTCGGCTTGTCCTTCGACGATAGCGCTAACGGCTCGGGGTGATAAGGGTACGGCTGGCTGCGTAGCGCCGACGGCGAGGTCCACTGCAAGGACCCGTGCTGAGTTTGTGGGCGCGGGGTCCTCAACAAGAGGAAGGGCTCCATTGGAACCGGTCGTCTGGTAGGGGGTTCCTGGGGCAGGGATGAAGAGGGCCTCGGTGGAGGCATAGGAGTCGGTGGGCGAGGCGGGAACGTAGCTGGCATCTTCGACGGGGGAGAGATGGATGGTCTGGTGGGGCATGATAGTTTGGAGTGTGGGGAGAGGATGTTGCTTCGAGTCCTCAGACCGGTCCTTTTATGCGGTTGGTCGAGCGGGCGCCTCCGATGATACTCTTCAATCAGTGCGGGGGCGTGTACTTGGGGGGCCGGTTCCCATGTGTTGTCTGCGTCTGGGTACCCCTTCCATTTGAGGAGATATTGCAAGGCCTTCCGCTTCCCGTAGAGACGGTGATTAACGATGGCCTCGACTTCGTACTCGTGTTCACCCTCGATCAGTTCGGGGGGTGGTTTGATGTAGTTGGGGCCGTGTTGTGGGGTCTCGCGATAAGGGGTGAGGAGGCTGGCGTGGAATACATTATGGATCTTCCAGGCGTCGGGTAACTGGAGCTGATACGCCACTGGTGACACCTGTTTACTGATGCGGAAAGGTCCGTGTCGCTTGGGGGCTAGTTTGGGAGTCTGGTAGGGTAATCGGAGGTTTTTTGCCTCGAGCCAGACTTCTTGATCCACGTTGAACTGGGGTGGTGGCGTTTGATGGGCGGTGCGGTTGATAGCTTCGATCGCTTGTGCACGCCTCTCGAGTGCGGTCTGCTTCCTGTCCTCCACGTGTTGATTCAACGATGGAGGGGGGTCTGTAGGGTGTAGGCGAGGCATGTAGCCGAGGAGTGCTTCTGATGGGGCGACGTTGATGGTGGCGTTCCTGTGATTGTTGTGCACCGTGGTGGCTATTCCCAGCCAATCGCTCCAGTCGGTTTGGGCGCTGTTGGTGGTCAGGCGGAGGTATTGCTCTACCCACTGATTTGTTCGTTCTGATAGTCCGTCTGTTTGGGGGTGGAACGCTGAGGACATGTTTTGTTTGATCCCTAGTTGTTGGGCGAGTGCCTTTGCGAAGAAGGACGTAAATCGGGGGTCTCTGTCGGATATGACCTTATCGGGCAGGCCGAACCATCGGTAGACGTTGTCGTAGTATAGTTTGGCCACTTCTTGTCCGGTGATCGTTGTCTTGCAGGGGAGGAATACAGCCGCTCTTGTGCATCCGTGGTCTACTATCGTGAGGATGGCGTCGTACCCTTTGCTGGTCGGGAGTTGGGTAATCAGGTCCATTGCTACGATCTGGAACGGGAGTGCGTTGGTCGGTGTGGGGATGCGGTAGAGAGGGACTTTCGCTCGTTTTGTCAGATTCTTGCCTTGTTGGCATTTGGCGCACCCTCTCACGTATTGCGCGATCCATTCGTTCATATCTGGCCACCAGAAGTGTCGGCGGATGATTGTGATGGTGGGGTCTCGTCCTGGGTGTCCTCTGATTTCCAGGTCGTGGAATCGGTGGAGGATTTCCTTTTTCAGGGTGTTGTCTGGTGGGACGGCGATTCTGCCTTGTACACGCCAGTGTTTTAGGTTGTTGTCATTGTGCGAGTGGGTCATGGTTGCCTTGTGGCGTTTGATCCATCCTGCGATCTCGGCGGGGTACTTTCGTTGCGTTGTCCCTATCCGTCGTTCTAGTTCCCACCATTCGTCTTTGGGGTCTTCGGTGGTGGATAGTCTGATAAAGGCGTCTGGGTGGAGGAGGGTTAGGTCTTGGTTATCTGCTTCGCCTCTGTCCACTCCTGGGGGTCGGGAGAGGAGGTCTGCCGAGGTATGGAGTTTCCCTGGCATGTGTTGGATTTTTAGGTGGTACTCCTGGAGTTCTGCGAACCACCGTGCCACTCGGCGGTTTACCTTGCGTGGGGATTTCCAGAAGGTTAGGTTTGCGTGGTCGGTGAGGACTGTGACCGGGATTGTTGATCCTGCCAGGTGGGGTCGCCAATGGGCCAGAGCTTTCATTAGTGCCAGGAGTTCTCTTTCGTAGATGTCGTAGTTACGCTCGGTTGGGGTGAATGTTGCGGAGTAGTAAGCTATGGGGTGTTTTGTTGGTGAGGTTTTCCTGGGGTGTTTGTCTCCCTCCTGTAAGAGTACGGCTCCCACGCCGTATGCGGACGTGTCTGTGGCGAGGAAGAATGGTTTGGTGTAGTCGGGTTGGCGCAGGATCGGGTTTTGACACATGTGTTTCTTGAGGGTCTCGAAGGCTTTCACTTGGGCTTCTCCCCATGCAAATGGTGTCGCCTTTTTGGTGAGGTGGATCAATGGTCTTGCGATCTTCGAGTAGTCTTTGATGAAGTATCGGTAGTATCCTGTGAATCCCAGGAAGGCTCTAACGTCTCGGACTGTTCGTGGGGGTTTCCAGTCCGCCACTCCTTGTATCTTGGCTGGGTCCATCCATATGGTGTTGTGGCCCAGGATGACGCCTAGGAACTCGACTTCCTTTTTCTCGAAGACGCATTTCTCTGGTTTGAGGAAGAGATCGTGCTTGTGCAGCTTGTTGAGGATTTGATGGACTCTTGTTTGGTGGTATGGGAGGTCTGATCGGGTGTGTATGAGGATGTCGTCCATGTAGATCGACAGCCAGTCTTGTCGGAGTTCTTCTCTGAATAGTGCGTTCATCATGGTCTGGAAGGTGGCTGGGGAGTTGGTCATCCCGAAGAACATCACTTGTGGTTTGAAGAGACCGTGATTGGTGATGAACGCTGCCTTCCATTGATCTCCATCGCGTATTCGTATGTTGTTGTATCCCCAGCGAATGTCGAACTTGGTGAATAGGCTGGCTCCTCTGACTCTCGCAATGAGTTCTGGGATAAGTGGGAGTGGTGTGGCATTTCGGCGGGTCCATTCGTTGAGTTTCCGGTAGTCCTGTACTGGTCGAAGCTTCCCGTCTTTCTTTTTGACGAAGAAGAATGGGGCCGCGAATTGGCTTTTGGACTCGGTGATGTATCCTTTATCGAGGTGTTCTTGGAGGAACGTTGCGAGTGCTTCTTGTTCTGGTTGGGTCAGGGCGTACACCTTCCCTGGCATGTGTTCCGGGTGGCCTGGCTTTAATTCTATGGCGTGGTCCCATTCTCGTGGTGGCGGAAATCGCTTTGATTCGGCTTCGCTGAACACGAATGAGTGTCGGCGGTACTCCTTTGGAATTGGTGAGGGTTGGGCCGCGTGTTTCTCGGCTAGCTTTGAAGCTAGTGTTTGTCGGTCTGTCGCTGTGGCGGTATGGATCTTTGTCGTTGTTCGCTTGATTCTGGCTTTGATGACGACGGGTAGTTGTTCGTAGGCGATCCATCCTTTTGCCCAGTCGATGACCGGTTGAACTGCGGCGAACCATGGGTAGCCTAGGATTACTTTTTGTTCACCTAGGTTGGTAAGGAAAAAACGCATTGTGCGCGTTTGGTCGCCCGTCCGTACGTCTAGGTCGGTGTAATGGGTGATTTGTCCGTGGCGATTTTGTGTCCCATCCACGTTGAACACCTTGCGGGGTTCTGCCAGTTCTTCGATTGGCAGTTTGAGCTCTTTTGCATAGTTGGGGTTGATGAAGTTCTCCGTGGCGCCGGAGTCTAGTAGTGCAGAGGTTTCGGCCCTCTTGAACAAGGAGTTTAAATATATGCGAATTGTCATTGATCGACGGTTCGATAGATACACGCTCCTTGTACTTAATGCCCTAACCAAGGCCGAACTGGTTAGGCGTCCTGAAAACCCTCTTCCTCGGCTGCTACTACTCCTCCTCCGAAATGTGCTGCTACTTGGTCTCGTTGGTCAGTGGACATAGCTGCCAGCCTGCTGGCTATTTCATCCACTGGGTTCTCGTTAGTGGTCGTGGTGTCTGACATCCAGTCGACCAGTTGTGCCGTGGCCACGCGCGGTTTCTTTTTCCGATTGGGGCAGTTGCGTGCGAAGTGTCCGACTTGGTTGCATTTGTAGCAGGCGCCGCGGGGGGTTCGGTCGGCGCTGCGAGGGTTTCTGTCGGTTGGTTGGGTTTGGGCGACATTTACTTGGTAGACGTTCCCTTGTTCGTCTTGCATTTGGACCGTCCTCCCTTGGGGGTTTCGGTTTCTCCAGTTGTTGTTTCGGTTGGCGCGTGCTCGGTCTGCATCGACGTCCATTGGGACGGGGGCGTTGTTTAAGTGGCGGGGGGCGTTGGTGGAGTTATATCCTCTGATATTGGGTCGGTTGGTTTGTTGGTTGTTGGGACTGGGCTGTGCGAATCGATTCCATCTCAATGATGGTGGTCGGTTCGTGGTGCCCTTGTCCTGTTTGAACATTTCGTAGATGAGGAGTTGGGACGCCACGCTGTCGATTGCTCGCTGCTTGATTTCTGCATAAGTGTTGACCTTTGGAGGTTTGACTATGTCGTTGACGATGGACTTGGTTAGTCCTTTCAAGAAATATCTGACGGTTGCAGGTGCCGTGAGCGGGTATTCGGCCTTTCGGGCGACTCTTTCGAAGTCTTGGATGTATTGGTCGACTTCGGGCCATTTCATCTTCATGTTTTCGATCTGAAGGCGTGCTCGTTCTTCGGCTTGGGTGTCTTGGAATTGGTTCCGGAACTCGTTCAGGAAGTGCGTCCAGACGTCAGGGATGTCTTCAATGAGTGGGTCCAATTGGTCCACCCAGTCTCCTTGGTTGAGGGCCCATTCGTCCACGGTTGGGCCTTTGACGAACGTCAGCGCTATTGCTACGCGGCGGATCCAGGATTGGAGGCCGGGGACTGTGGCGTTTATGCGAAAGTAGTGTCGTAGTTCATTTATGAATTGGTCTGCTTTCGCTCGGTCTCTGTCGAACTCTGTGGGGGCGTTTCCCATGAGGCGGGCGTCTTGGTTTGCTGGGGGCATTGGTGGTGCGGCCGGGGGGTTGGGGGCTCCGGGGTTTCCTCCGGGGTTGCCTCCTCCGCCTCCGGGGTTGCCTCCCCCTCCTCCGGGGTTGCTTCCTCCGGGGTTTCCCCCTCCTCCTCCTCCGGGGTTGTTGCTCGGCTGTCGCTTCATTGCCGTGTCTAGCTTCTTCTGCACGGAGGCCGCTATCTTAGGTTTGGTGGTTGTGGTGGCGGTAGTGGTGGTTGCTGTGGCGGTTGCCATGGTGTGTTCGCGTATTAACAAAGCGAATGGTCGAGTATCGAAGAGTGGGGAGTTTCTGATGATGGTGTTGGTACGATCCTCTGTGGTTTCTTCGTCAGTAGTGGGTGAGTTGGGTTGTTGGTCTGTGGAGACGGGAGATGGGGGTCGTGTGTTATCTTCAGCGTCGCTGTCGGAGTCAAGGGGGATGGGTAGGAATGTTCCTCCCTCGCGTCTACGTTGGCGTCTCTCTTGTGTGTCTAGCTCGTTGTGAGCTTCGATGTCGGGTCTTCTGGGTCCTCGCACTAGTTTAAACTTGTCTCCGTCTTCCTCGAGGTAGACTTGGGTGAGGAATCCTTTCTCGTTGTGTATCCAGACGTGGGTTCCGTCTATGCAGTCCTGTGCCTTCTTGGTTGTATCAGGATGATATAGTATCGCTGTCCCGTCGTATCCGGGGATGACTCCTTTGTCGATTCTGTGTAGGTGCGCGTTCTTTGGTGGTTTGTCGTCGTCTCCAAAGTCCGTGAGGTATTCCTTGGGTGGGGCCTCCGTGATGGTAAGAAAGTTGAGTCTAATGTCACCGCTGCTTACGCGACGATAACGAGTAGACTCGGAGTGATAGTGACAAGGCTCTCGTCGGCCGCCTTCTGGCTAAGAGTGGGAGAATAGATGATATTGCCGTCGTAAGACGGACAGGAGACTCAACTTAGCGACCTAGAGTCACTAGAGAGTCGTACTTATACTACTACAGGGTACAGGGTACGGGGTACTGGGCACAGGGCACGGGGCATGAGGATACGGGGCTGCGAGTCACGTACATAGGGGCTGAGTCACAAGGCGACTCATGTAGTCCATCCACATCAGGTGAGGCGTACACTAATAATACTAGTCCGATCTTACCACTACTCGGGGTCATCCAACTCCATCGGGTCATCCGCGCGGCTGATATCCCCATCGATCGAAGGGGGGAAGTCCCAGGGCCGAGGGGACGGTAACAGAAGACATGACAATCAAGTTAACTCCAGATGCGCCAAAGGAGCTAAATTGTAAGGTATATCCCCTATCAAAAGACGAACAAGAACTCCTACAGAACTGGATCCTCGAAGAAGAAGAACTCGGACGAATCTACGAAGGACCATCGCCCTATACGGCACCGGTCTACTTCATCAACAAGAAGGACAGTTCGGAGAAGAGAATTATCATGGACTACCGACAGCTGAACAAGTACACGGTTCGAGATAACAACCCTCTGCCCAATATACAGTCAGCACTAGAAAGACTGCACGGCAAACTACTCTTCTCCAAGTTTGACATTCGCTGGGGATACAATAACATACGCATCGCTGAAGAAGACCAAACTAAAGCAGCATTCAAAACTCCCCAAGGCACCTACGTCCCCCGAGTTATGTACTTCGGGCTCACAAACGCACCTCCTTTCTTCCAATGAACCATGCACCGAGATTTCCGCCCCTTACTACAAAAGTACCCTGAAAACCTGGGAAACTACATGGACGACTGGTGGGTGGCCACAGCCAACGATGAAGAGGGCCGCCAACTGCACAAGCAGATCGTCCATGATTTTCTTGACAAAATGGAAGAATGCTCTTACTTCCTCAAGCCAAAGAAATGTCAGTTCGAAAAGGACGAAATGGAAATCCTAGGGTGGCTCGTCGGAGGAGGCCGAGTCTGCATTGATCCAGCGAAGGTCAAAGGCATATCCGAGTGGCCCAGGACCCTCAAATCAGTAGAAGAAGTCAGGAAAACCCTGGGAGTGTTAGGATACCAACGACCCTTCATCCAAGGGTTCGCATCCATAGCCCGACCTCTACACGACCTTACAAAAAAGGGGACCCCCTTCGTCTGGACCAAGAAGTGCACAAAAGCGTTGGACGAACTCATCACACGAGTGACCACCGAGCCGGTCCTCTGGCACCCGAACCCAGCAAAACCGTACGAACTAGAAGTCGATGCCTCAGCATTCGCACTCGGCAGCATCCTCTACCAAAGAGACGACAATAACAAAAGACGAGCAGTAGCCTATCATTCAAAGGCACTAAATGTGGCAGAAAGAAACTACTCCATCGGAGACCGAGAGTTCCTAGCCATTATCGAAGGTCTCAAACGCGTCCGACATCTAGTGATGGGATCACCTCACAAATTGACAATCTACACGGACCACGACAACCTCCGCTACTACCGACACCCACAAAAACTGAATAGATGGGTGGCCCATTACATTGCATTCCTGGCAGATTTCGACTTCGAACTGGTCCACCTCCTGGGCAAGCGAAACCAAGCAGATCCCCTGTCCCGACGTCCAGACCACGACGATGGGTCGACAGACAACGAAGAGACCACAGCCCTGCCGAACGAACTCTTCGCCAGAGCAATCGAGATCTCTATCCTGGAGCAACAAGTCCACCAACTACAGAAGACAAACAGCGAATTATGTCAAAAATGGAAGAAGAAGCACGGCATCTATCAAGACGAATGGAAGGTCTGGTGGAAGGCAGGATCCTTAGTGATCCCTGAAGACATACAACTTCGGCGCACGTTCCTCCAAGAATATCATGACACTTCGACATCGGGACATCCCAGAGTCTGGAAGACCTACCTGATGCTAAAACGAGACTACTGGTGGCCCACAATCCATAAAGATGTCGAAGATTATGTCAAAGGATGCGCCACCTGCCAGGCGGTGAAAACAATCACGCACCGCAACGTGCCCCCCATTGCACCGATCGGTCCAGGTGAAGACACGACACCCTTTGCCACTATCACAGTCGATTTCATTACGAAATTACCCGACTCACGCGGCTGTGATACAATTCTCACCATTACCGATCACGACTGCACAAAGGCTGTAATTCTGATCCCGTGTAGAGAAGACATGGGAAGCGAGGAGGTCGCGAGGCTCTTCCGGGACCACGCGTTTCCTTACACTGGAATTCCAAAAAGAATTATCTCGGACAGAGACACGCGGTTCACCTTGCAATTCTTCAAGGAACTTTGCGCCCAACTCGAAATCAAACAGAACATGAGTTCGGCCTACCACCCTCAAACAGACGGACAATCGGAACGAACGAACCAGACGGTGGAGACAATACTGAGGATCTTCTGCAACCACCAACAAGATAACTGGGCGGACTGGCTCAAGGTCGCCCAGTACATGATAAACTCTCGTCCCTCTTCGACCACAAAGAAACCCCCATACGAACTATGGATGGGATTCATTCCCCGCACCCATCAACCCACACGTGTCGGGAATGTACCAGCGATTGAAGAGAGAAAATCCCAACTTCTAGAAGCCAGGAAAAGCGCCCAAGAAGCCATCAGCAAGGCGCAATCCCTTTGGACCAAAAACCCACACTTCCAAAGGTACCGAGTGGATCAGAAGGTCTGGCTGGAAGGGACCCATCTACACACGACACACCCCACAATGAAATTAAGGGCCAAACGTTTTGGACCCTTCAAAATAACGGAAGTACTCAGCGCCGTAATGTACAGACTGGATCTCCCAGCCGCATGGAGAATCCACAATGCATTTCACGCGGCTGTCCTCCACCCCTATAAGGAGACGGAATTACATGGACCTAACTTCCCTGAAGCACCTCCCGACCTGATCGAAGGACACGAGGAGTGGGAAGTGGACAACGTGTTAGCCTCGAGGCGAACAGGAAAGGCAAAAACGCTACAATATCTCGTCCGGTGGAAGGGATTCTCCGAAGCACATGATTCCTGGGAACCAAAACGGAATCTAAGCAACGCCTCCGCTAAGGTGAAGGAGTTCCACGATAAGAACCCCAAAGCCATCCGGAGAATGGTTATAAACCCCCAAGGGTCGACCATGAAGTCCTCACCACTCCCCGACATCACTACATTGTGTTCTCAATTCGAAAATCTATCTCTGATGTCCTCTCGGTACAGCTCTCCCTCCCCCGCTACTCGCAACACCATGCTAGCGGTCGATACGGAAGAGGTAGCCATATTGGAAGCCTCCCTCCATCCCACCACAGAACCACCACCGGCCTTCCCTGAAGAGCCAGAATATGCTCCACCGACGGACGCACCCCCCAGCTTTGGACTCGAAGAATACCTACGCCTCTCACCCTCACTATACAGCGTACACGGACCAAGCCGGGTCCCCAGCCCCGAGCCACTTCCCATTCCCCCTCGTACTGGCCCATTACCCCAAGACAACCCTGACGACCCACGTAACCAGGTCCGGGGTCTGAGTAGCTTCGCACGAGAAAGACTATTCTACTCAGCCACAGGGCTGGCAGCGGCTCAGCTAATGTTAGAAAGGCAGGAAGAAGCCGACCACACCCTAGTGCGAGACCCCGAGACCAACCTCATACACCATGTAGCCACTCCCCTGTCATCTGCCTCGAGCACAAACTCAGGTTCCTCCCCCGCAACTTCCATGCATAGCTTCCCGTCACACTACACCCTCGAGATCGACGTCGACGACCTCGTACAGACACATCCCGGCGACAACTGGATTAGATTCCAGTCAGAAATCCACCGGACCTCCATCAAAATCCCAGCAACTGAGGCGGAACCCACTGTCAAGGTGGACGTGAGGTACATACGTTTCCGGGTCGACAATATCACGGGGGAACCCACCATTTATGGGACTATGGGAAACGGAAGACCCATCTATGCCGAGGTCTTGGAAGCCGCTCCAGCATCTTGGGCGGCACCCGCCAACTACCAGGACGACAGACACTTTACGCTGTTAATGGAGGAGAGGATGATAGGAGGCCCAATGGAAAGGGCAATCGAAGACTTAGGGGACTACGGGGTCAAGGCGGACATCATCCGTCTTCGAAACCTCGAAGCCGACAAACGCAAGTTGGCCCTTTGTCTCCATGAAGTCCAAGCCTTGGAGGCCTACGCACAGAAGAGGAGAGCCGAGTTTGGCATATACCAACTCGCTCACGTAGGCCGAACTAAAGCGGTTTGTCAACGGCTCATCCGGGCCAACGCACGAGAGCGGCTCTTGGAGTTAGTGGATGAAGATGATCAGAGAGGCGAACTGGCATGGCGACACCGATGCGTCCAACGCAACGTCGCCCCTTACCACACCAACGTTGTGACACGACCCGACTCTTGGCTGAGAGGAGGAGCGAGCAGTAGAGTTTCTTGGAACAGCGAGAATGCCACCGATGATGCCCTAGCCCAAGAAGAGTTCGAAGAGCGCAAACGTTGCTCTTACTGTCCTTGGTACGATCACCTCTCCACTCATTGCGAGACACCCCATCACCTCTGCTCGACCATGGCGTCTGGCTGGTGCCGGGTCCCCCGCCACCACCGCTTCTTCCGGAACCAAATGCCGGACACCTGTCCTTACGGAGGCCGCCGCCGCCACGCCAACGGCCACTATCTCACACGCCAACGCCACGCTCGCTACCTCACTCAGGAAGAACGCGAGATTGAGTACGACCACAATAACGCGGGATGCGACGACCTCTGTAAAGGGGAACTTAGCAGCGCGGGGATTGCCATGCGCCAGGCAATCACTCAAGTCGTCCTGGACGAGTTTGAGAACGCGGGCCCTTCCTATGCCCCTCGCTCCCCTTCACCGCCCTACGACTACGTCCCCGGCGACAACGAGGGATCCGATTAGCGCGTGGAAGCGCTCCTTTGAGGGGAGGGTGGTGATAAGCTCCGCCTCTGGTACGGAGAGAGGTGAGGTGTTTTACGGACCGACGGACTGGATGGGATCACGTGATCCCATGACTCACATATGATACACGCATGGCTCCTCGACTGGACTGGCTGACTGAGGCTCTTACTGTACCGCTGACTGATGACTGACTGATGGATGACTCACAAGCGCATCATGCTTACTGTACGATAGGATGGATGACTGATCCCTTACAAACTGGCTTAGCAACCGGTTCTGAGACTCTTAGTCATACTAGGTTCGACTCTGTATATATACGACCCCGTACGAACAGTTGAGCCTTAAGCTCGACTTTGCTTTGCAATCGCAGCCTCTTGTACACTCCTGTCTACTGCGCGGCCCCTCTCTACTCTTCCATCTACACTTCAAAGGTCCTTAAAGGCGGACCTTTGCCCTCGAAGCTTAGTGATTGGGCTATACCAATCAACGCGCATCTCAGGAGTCTGAACACGTGCTCCGGCACTCTTCGGACTGCACACTTTCCCAAACCGTCAGGTGTGCACGAAGCCCCGCTGCGGGCTTAACACTAACTGGGCGCAGAGTTCCTTGAAGAACTGCGAGGTGAACCACGTGTCTCTGTCTGATATAATCCTTTTGGGGAGGCCTGTGTAGGGGAATGCATGGTCTCTGAAGAGCCTTGCTACTTCCTCGCTTCCCATATCTTCTCGACACGGGATCAGGATTACGGCCTTCGTGCAGTCGTGATCGGTGATGGTGAGAATTGTATCACAGCCGTGTGAGTCGGGTAATTTCGTAATGAAATCAACTGTGATAGTGGCAAAGGGTGTTGTGTCTTCACCAGGACCGATTGGCACAATGGGGGGCACGTTGCGGTGGGTGATTGTTTTTACTGCCTGGCAGGTGGCGCATCCTTTGACGTAATCTTCCACATCTTTATGGATTGTGGGCCACCAATAGTCTCGTTTCAGCGCTAGGTAGGTCTTCCAGACTCCGGGATGTCCCGATGTTGGAGTATCGTGGTATTCCTGGAGGAACGTACATCGGAGTTGTATGTCTTCAGGGACCACCAAGGATCCTGCTTTCCACCAGACCTTCCATTGGTCTTGATAGATGTCATGCTTCTTCTTCCACCTTTGGCATAGTTCGCTGTTTGTCTTCTGTAGTTGATGTACCTGTTGTTCCAGGATCGAGATTTCAATTGCTCTGGCAAAGAGTTCATTTGGCAGAGCTGTGGTCTCTTCATTGTCTGCTGATCCGTCGTCATGGTCTGGACGTCGGGATAGGGGATCTGCTTGGTTTCGTTTGCCCGGGAGATGGACTAATTCGAAGTCGAAATCTGCCAGGAATGCAATGTAACGGGCCACCCGTCTATTCAGTTTTTGCGGATGTCGATAGTAGCGGAGGTTGTCGTGGTCTGTGTAGATTGTCAATTTGTGAGGTGATCCCATCACCAGATGTCGGACACGTTTGAGACCTTCGATGATGGCTAGGAACTCTCGGTATCCGATAGAGTAATTTCTTTCCGCTGCGTTTAGTGCCTTTGAATGGTAGGCCACTGCTCGTCTTTTGTTATTGTCGTCTCTTTGATAGAGGATGCTGCTGAGTGCGAATGCTGAGGCATCGACTTCTAGTTCGTACGGTTTTGCTGGGTTCGGGTGCCAGAGGACCGGCTCGGTGGTTACTCGTGTGATGAGTTCGTCCAACGCTTTTGTGCACTTCTCGGTCCAGACGAAGGGGGTCTCCTTTTTTGTGAGGTCGTGTAGAGGTCGGGCTATAGATGTGAACCCTTGAATGAAGGGTCGTTGGTAGCCTAATACGCCTAGGGTCTTCCTTACTTCTTCTACGGATTTGAGAGTCCTGGGCCATTCTGATATTCCTTTTACCTTGGCGGGGTCGATACGAACTCGTCCGCCTCCTACGAGCCATCCGAGGATTTCCATTTCGTCTTTTTCGAATTGACATTTCTTCGGCTTCAGGAAGTAAGAACATTCTTCCATTTTGTCGAGATAGTCGTGGACGATCTGTTTGTGTAGCTGGCGGCCTTCTTCGTCATTGTTCGTGGCTACCCACCAATCGTCCATATAGTTTCCTAGATTTTCGGGATACTTTTGGAGTAGCAGGCGGAAATCTCGGTGCATGGTTCGTTGGAAGAAAGGGGGTGCATTTGTGAGCCCGAAGTACATGACTCGAGGAACGTAGGTGCCTTGGGGAGTTTTGAACGCCGCTTTGGTTTGGTCTTCTTCAGCGATGCGTATGTTATTATATCCCCAACAAATGTCGAACTTTGAGAACAGCAGTTTGCCGTGGAGCCTTTCTAGTGCAGACTGGATGTTGGGTAGGGGATTATTATCTCGGACTGTGTATTTGTTTAGTTGTCGGTAGTCCATGATGATCCTCTTCTCCGAGCTGTCTTTTTTGTTAATGAAGTAAACGGGTGCCGTGTAAGGGGAAGGTCCTTCGTAGATTCGTCCGAGTTCTTCTTCTTCAAGGATCCATTTTTCCAAGAGCTCTCGCTCATCTTTGGATAGGGGGTATACCTTGCAGTTTAGCTCTTTTGGTGTGTCAGTGGTTAGTCTGATGGTCATATCTTTGGACCGTGCAGGTGGGAAGCGTCGTGCTTCTTCTTCCGAGAAGACTTTTTGATGTCTCCGGTATTCCTTTGGGATGGTGTCGATGGTGAGGTGGATTTTATCCTTATCCGCTTTTTGGGCCCATTCTTGTGCGATGTTGGTCCGTTGCATGTAGATAGCTTCGTCTTCCTTGGGTTTTCCTAGTTTTTTGATCGCCTCTCTCTGCATAAAGAAGATGTTCTTGGCAACATGCATGTATCGGCTGCTTTGAAGCTGTACCGAGTCCCCTGAAACCTTTCCTGTTTTCCAGTTGATTTTTGGGATGAAATCGTAAAGGAAAGGGTATCCTAGGATGATGCGATCTTTCCCTAGGCTTGTGATGTAAAATCTCTGGAGCATATGTTTGTCTCCTTTGACGATGCGGAGCCAGCAGTAATGGGTGATCTTTCCTTGTTTGTTTTCTGTGCCGTTGACATTGTGGACGGTAACTGGTCTAGCCAGTTCCTTGCATCCTATCCCAAGTCGTTTCCAGGTATCTTCGTCGATGAAGTTGTCGGTTGCGCCACTATCTATGAGGGCAGATTCGTCGGCCTTGGATTGCGAGGTGCGGAAAGAAACATTCATATTCAGAGTCGATAGTTTCCTAATGTACATCGTATCTTGCAATCCAGTTGCTCTAAGCCAGACCGTCGGCTTCGAGCTTCCTAAAAATCCGCTTTGGCCGATAGCTCCTCATAGAGGTTTTCTCAGTCTTCAATAGTCATTCCCCTAATGTACTGGATGACGTCCTTTTTGGTGTAGGAAGGAGGTGCGGTGGTCGAGGTTTCAGCTTCGCTATGCTGTTCCTCTTCCTCGTCTTCATTGATTACTGCTGCTCGAACCTTGGGCTTTTCTTTGGTGTATTGCCCTTGGGAGCTGCGGGGTTGATCGGGGGTTTTTCCTTTGCCTTTGTCGGGCAGGCTCGGGACATGTGTCCCAATTTGCAACAGCGGAAGCATCTTCCTTCCTTCATCAACTTGGTGCGCTCTTCATCTGTTAGCTTTCCTGCGGTGCGAATAGCGTCGATGTCCATCGCATTTGGGTCCTTTTGTCTCTTTGGAGGTGAGGGCTTTTGATATCCTCTCATCCGGTTAGCTCTGGTAGAGATATGGCCGGGTCCCCCTTTGGGTCCGATGTTATCGTTAAGGTCCTGCCATCGTTGGACTGTCTTTCGGGTCGCATCATACCATTCTTCCATGGTTGTTGGTAAGGTTTCTCGTTGGCGGATGACGCGATGGAGTCCGACCGGCAGGATGTCTTGGAACAGCTTAATTGTTCCTTCTGTGTCTGGTCCCCACCCTGCTTCCCTGATGAGACGTTTGAAGAGGGTGATGGAGGAGTCGACCTTGTCCACGTCTAGTTCCATCTTTGTGAGACGGGAGTACGCATCTTGTTTCTTGGTAGAATCGGTAAAGGCGTCTCTGAACGCTCTTGCGAACCATTCCCAGAGGGCTGGATCGTTTTCTGCGTGTGTCGGAGGATCTCCTGTGGTTGGGTTTCCTTCTACCTTGATGGATAGTTGGTCCGCCATATCGTACACCCAATCATCGACCAATGGTCCCTTGATGAAGGTGATGGCATAAGCCACTTGTTCTGCCTTGTTTGTGAAGGTGGAGTTATGTCGATTGAGGAAGCGGTATGCTCCGAATTGTTGCATGAAGTGTTCGGCGTCTTTCCTGTCTCCTTGGAAGATTTGGGGAATCATTCCTTTGAGGGCTTCGTTGCGGGGTGGTGCGGCTGCTGCTTGTCCAGCTGCTGGTTGGCCTCCGCCGCCGCCTCCTCCACCGCCGCCGCCTGGTTGTCCTCCGGCAGGTGGTTGTCCTCCGGCTGGTGGTTGTTGGGGTTGTCCTCCAGCTGGTTGTGGGGCCTGTGCTGGTCCGGCTACCTGTGCCGGTTGTATGTGAGCTACGGCGATTGCTGCCATTGCTGCTGTGAGTTGTTCGATGACCGGTGTGTGAGCTTGGTCTGTTGTGGGGATGTCTGGGTCTGAAGCTGGTGAAGTAGTTTTCGCTTCAGGTGCTTCGTCACTTCCTTGTGTGATCTCTGTGTGGATTTGTTCGAGGTCAGGGGCGAGTAGGAACGGTTGGCTTTTGGTTCCTAATCCTTTTTCTTGGAGATCGGTGATTTCGTCTTCTCTGCTAACTTCGTAGCACTCGTCAATGGTCCAACTGATTCTGTACCAGGTCCCGTTGATGTATTCCACAGGGTATGTGTATAACCCTTCTCTGAGGTGATATGCTGATCGCCCTTCAGTTCGTGATTCTAGCCAGTAGGCCTTTCCCTGTATTTCTGTAGGGAGGTCGTCAGTGGTTCTATTTCTGAACCGGATGTCAGGGCTCTTTGAGAGCTTTTGTTTCCTTCCGAGGTCGAGTAGTATGTCAGCCAGTTTGGCTTAAGAGAAGCTCGACTTGTGTTAAGCCCGCAGCGGGGCTTTGTGCACACTTGACCAAAGAGGAAGGTGTGCGGTCCGAGGCGTGCCGTGACATGCAATCAGACTCCTGAGGTGCGCGTTGATTGTTATAGCACAATCACTAAGCTCCGAAGGTGAGATCCGCCTTTAAGGACCTCGAAAGATAGATGGAAGAGCTGAGAGGGCCGCGCAAGGAACAGGAGTAGACAAGGAGCTGCGATTGCAAAGCAAAGTCGAGCTTAAGGCTCAACTGTTCGTATAGAGTTGTATATATACAGAGTCGAACCTAGTATGACTAATAGTCTCAGAACCGGTTGCTAAGCCGGTTTGTAAGGGATCAGTCATCCACCCTATCGTACAGTAAGCATGATGTGCTTGTGAGTCATCCATCAGTCAGTGGTACAGTAAGAATCTCAGTCAGCCAGTCCGAACAGAGAGCCACGCGTGTATCGTATGTGAGTCATGGGATCACGTGATCCCAGCCAGTCCGTCGGTCTGTAAAACACCTCGCCTCTCTCCGTACCAGAGGCGGAGCTTATCACCGACGGGGAATATCTCTCAAAGGTACTACCCACACGCGATCATCAAGAACTCCTGGTGTTTCAACAGTACTGCTTTGATCAGTACCAAAACTCTGCGGGACAAGATCTGATCTACAACCACGGAATAGAACAAATTTACAAGTTTAGCACCTCACCCCTAAACTTCGAAAACTTGCTGTGGAGGACCAAAATCACCCTTGCCCCGGCAGTAATCATAGAAGAGTATGCCTACATCCAATGACACTCACGGAACAACGGGCCTGATCGTACATACCTGGAACAAGCCTTTATAGTCAACTACCCGTGGACAACAGACGGGTGGACAGTAACTCAAGTTATTAGGCGCAACCATATATGAGCGTACCAAAAACACATACCCTCACTCCAGAAGAAGAAATTCAACTTCCCTACGATTTTTGAATCACCGACGTCTATTACACGGAAAATCCCACAATCACCACCTTCTACGCCCAGTGGCACCATCACAACGTCAAAGCAGATTCCATAGCTGGCCCCTGGCGCATTGACAACCAAGACAATACCTATACCGAGATAACCATCAACCATTGGGACCACTTCTACCCCGGGTATGCACAACTTGACCTGTCTGGCAAAACTCTCGGGGCCAGATACTTCAGTCAGGCAACACCAAACTTCCTCCACGGATTCTACCGAGGATCCCCTGTAGGCTGGTCAGTTACACAGAACACCTTCATCTATCGGAACCGAAAACCGGTAAAATTCCCAACAAAACCTCCAAGTACCCCAACTCCGTCGTGCCGCCCTGAGGAAAGTGACGACGAAGCTAGCATTACATGCATTTTAGAAAGAACTGAAGAAGTTCTTACCACAGCCACCACTGCAGTTTCTAGCACACCCAAGTTAACCAGTGCAGCGCTACCAGAAGAGTTCCCTAGTACCCCTCCTTCACAAACCTAAAAGACCACAAACCTACCAACCCCTTCGTCCCTTGGAAGTGTCACCGTCCACCAACCAACTTCACAGACTACTATAGAAAAAGGGAAGAACCCAATCAAATCAAATAACCCAAGTCAAACTCTACTCTGGCCAAAAACCCCCGTGATGGCCAGCACTTCTGGAGCAACCACCACAGCTGCCGCAGCGGCACCTAAATATTTAGGTTCTGCTCCTGAACAATTCGACGGGAAAGCCGACAAGGCCCAGGCATTCTGGAGTTCCCTAGAAAATTACTTCTATCTAAACGACACAGCCTTCACAAATGAAGGGAAGAAAGTCACTACCGCCCTTACTTACTTCAAGATGGGGACACCCGCCGGAGAATGGGCACACAATAAACAGAACACGGCCCTAGCGGCCACCCCAGTGGACTTTGGCACCTGGGCCGATTTCAAAACCACGTTCAAAAAACACTTTATCCCAGCTGAATCAGAACTGCAAGCCATCACGGCAATGTATAATATGCCCATGCACCAGTGAGAATTCAATGAATGGTACCAAGAATGGCTCACATATGCCACACGAGCCGGGGTCGATGAACGAACCAAGATGTATACCTTCTGCAGAATGCTACCAAGGGCCCTCCACAAAAAAATCATCGCACTCTCCCCACAACCGACAACCCTCGCAGACCTCGTTGAAAAGGCTCGCAATTTTGACCACAGCTGGCGGTTATTCCAAGGCCCCGCCTTCCAAGGACAAAGGGGTTGCAGCCCGAAGGCACGCACTACCACAACCCAGGACGATACTCAGATCAACCTATTTACCGGAGATGAACCTACACTAAACAGGGCGCCAAGAGGCCCCCTATCCAAAGCTGAACGAGAAAAGCAGTTCAAAGAAAACCGCTGTTTCTACTGCAGAAAAGTTGGCCACCGAGCCACCAACTGCTTCCTCAAAAAAGGAAAAATGGTTAAACCCTACAACTCGAAGACCCGCGCAGTAAAAACAGAAGACAAGAAACCAGAGGATGATGCCTCTCCCGCCTATGACACACAAACCCAAGTCTCTCGCTTTTATTCCAATATAAACAACTATGACATATTGCACCCAAAGTCTGCCCCAGTCAATGAGGATTTTTAGAGCGTTCCATAGCCGCACTGTCTATAGGAACCACTCACGCGTCCTTACCCATGTACTCGCTGCTAGAAACAGTCGACTCTGATCCTGTACCTCGTGATACGATTCGGAATATATGATCCCCTTCTATCACGCTCAGAGTGACACTAGTAGGCCAGAAATCCGGACAAGAAATCAGTGCACGCGCTCTCCTGGATAGTGGAGCAGAAGGAATGATCATCGACTACACATTCGCCAAAAAACACAACCTCACCTTACGAAATCTGGTACAACCGATTCCAGTACGGAATGTCGACAGCTCCATGAACCAGCAAGGCGCAGTGCGCCACACCACGATTCAAACAATACATGTCAAATCCCTTACAAACAAACACCATCAGGAACGAGCAGTACTTTACGTTACATCTCTCGGAGACCATGATATCATTTTCGGTACAGACTGGCTCAAAGCACACAATCCTGAAGTGGATTGGGCCACGCCACAATTAGCATTTACACACTGCCCACCGTCCTGCACCTTGTCCTGCTACCCCCTTGTCTTACAACCACGACAAAAGACTTCTGCTAGCGCAATCATTAACTCCCTCGAGCCCACAGAAGTAAACGACAACCCACCGGATGACGAATTCATTGACCATGAAACCTTGTCACAAATACACTGCCAAGAAAAGGAACGCACAATCGCGGTTCGCTCAAAATCCACGATATCCACCAAATTGGCGGCAAAACATGTGCCTACACCATCTACGACTCACGTTCCTGAACAATACCGACAAATGGCTGCCAGCATCGCAAATGAAACACACAGCTGAGACAGTACGACAGTTCCACAACAAGAACCCCCGGGCTCCTAAACCACCCAATCCGTGGTGAATGCTGCAGGCACAGCAGGGCCTTAAAAAGGGGATGCTGTTACGAACCCAAGTTGTGGAAACCAAAACCCTGGACCACATGACCGTGGGAAAGCTCATGTGACTGAAAAGTGTTACTATGAGTCACATGACTTGTCACACGATTGGTCACGTCACTTGTCACACTCTAACATGTGACTTGTCACAGTCACGGTCACATCAACCGTCACGATATTAGTCAACGTGACTGTCACGCTATACCCTATAAGAGTCTATACCTAATAGGGTCGTATGACCCATTGCCCAGGCGCTTAGGCCTCTAGACCAATCGGAGTGCTCAGAATGCACTGCCACGCTCCCGGAAAGGATAAATGCTTGTCCATATATGGTGTGGGTCATGTGCCTATGACCCACCCCAAATGGGGATAAGGGATTTCCGCCATTGGCTGGAGATCTCGGAGATGCTTCTAGCCCTTCCCCTGCTGCGGACGCGTGGACCAGTGACGTCACTGATGACACCATTAGTGCACGGACCACCCACGCGGGTTATTGCCATTGGACGACTATTAATAGCCCTGCTAGAATGTTCTACGCACAGACCATGTACTTTAGGTATATAAGGACTGCGAAATACTACGGACAATCCCCAGATTGTCCACTTGTGATTCTCTCTCCCACAGGCATTGCTAAGTCCCTGCTTTGCAACTACTCCCCCCACAGTCCCCTGCAGCGTTGAGCATCATTGATCCTTTTCACCCCTTGCTTGTCATCATCCTTCTCCACCTCCTCGCGGTGTTGAACAACCTCTACCTCTGGTACCGCCTTCAGACTTATCAGTGCCCTCTACCCCCTCCCTGTTAAGAACATACCACTGCTGTTGAACAAGCAGTGAGTTTGTTACACCCACCCTGTCTTCCCAAGCGCCCCCATCTTCACACATGCATCCCTGCCTTCGCGTGCCCAGCCTCTGCACGCTCACCCTGCCTTTGCATGCGTACCCCTGCCTCTGCACACAGGTTTTCATTTGCATGTGCCCCTGATGCATCCAGTGTGTAATTGATTAGATTAGATATATTGTATTATAAATAGAATAGCAATATATTATAATTTAATTAATATTTATAATTTAATTATAAATTTACTATTATATAATATATTATGTCATCAATATTTATTCTATCTCAGAGTACTGTTTTTCTTTTTAATTGTCAAATTTTCACTTCAAGCTGATGACATAATCATTATATTTCCCTAAATGGATTTGTTTGTAGGATTGCCAGTTCAGCCCAGCTGGTTGGCCTGATTTTATGAAATGCCATGTTGTTATTGCCCATTGACCTCAAATCTCCAAGGCAAAATCAAGGCAAGACTGATGCCTTGACTCTCTTGGTTGACTTGATAGTGATTAAGCAGCCATTAAGACTAATCAAGTAGCCCAAGACCAATTTACATTTTGCTGATGAGTCTGCACAATGAGTGTGAGACGTTTGCCGCTATGTGACTTGATCTCAAAGTCACCGCTGCCAATTGCAATGTGGCAGCCGAGGGTGTCAAGTGCCCTGAGCAACGTGTACCCAACCAATGGCACATGCAGAATGTTCTCAAGGGTAAGATCTGACTGGTCACCTCTGTTTGGCATACTGACAACCATGCTCCCAGAGCCCACAAGCAGGAATTGCTCACATGCAAGAAGAGCAGCGGCTCAAGCATGCAACTGGTAAAGAAGTTGTCGTGATAGCCTGAGGAGGACATGGGGTTGGGGTGTGCATGTATGCATAGGAGATATGAAGGCAACTTGCACTTTATAATAAGGTAGTTAGTGTTAGTTACAGCTGTACATCGCCACCCCGGGCCCCCCAGCCCCCAAAAATAAAATTTGTGAATGTTAATTCGTCGCTAAACATGGCTTTTTGTGAGAGCTTATAGTACTTTATCAGAACACTTGAAGGACTTTATAAAAGACATTAGTGACTTGATAAAGGATATATACACTTGGAAAAGCCCCGAAGTACTTTTTTAAGAAAACCAACCCAGCATAAAAAGGTCCCGAGGACTTTTTGGCTTTTAAGACTTTTTTGTGCTTTTAAGCCTTTTCATACTTTTTAAAGTCATTTAAGTCCTCCAAAAAGTGTGTGTAGTTTTCCTGATGTACATTGTGAGCCGGGACACACAAGGACATTTACTGAGGACTGCATTATCATGACCATGACAATTGCCAGTGGGGCCAATGGCCAACCGTCAGGCCGGTCGTAGCTATACAATAGCCAGATTGGGCAAGTGAGTAAGAAAGAGGACAGTGTCAGGACCTTGGTCAGGACAGTCGGGTAATTAGGGTTGTGCGAAGAGAAGTCGGAAAATGCCGACATGGCACAGCTGGGACCTGGGTGGCTAATTCTTTTGAACATATGCCGGGACCCATACACAGCTGCTTTACCCCCTATTCTTTAGCAAATGGGCCTTTTATTATAGAACTGGGATCGACAGGTCGTCACCTAATCGTACCTGAACCCAGCACAAGGCTTTTGCTATCGCTCTACCCTTTACTCAAAACGTCCAGATTATCCCAGGTCCTCAGCTTCCAATACAGCCTCCACATCATCCAACTTTGAGACGCTCTCTAATGCCACCTTGGCTAAGTACAACAGATCTTTGCAACCACCCACTTGCCTTCAAGATCGATAACTACAACAGCCCCAATTCTATTTCTGATATATTCCAGGAACAACCCCGGGCATTTTAAGTTGAGGAATTCAGGAATGATGAAACCGAATTGTTCAAGTAAGTCCTCCCCACCAATGCAGTTTTTAGCACTGGTGTTAATCTCGTAAGTCCTGCAAGGTTTGTTAGTACCGACAAAGTACCCCAAAGTACCCGTGACTTTGTATCATTGGATGGAACATAAGATCAGAAGAAATAGGACTTGCATAACATTCCCAATGTTCTATGCTTGTTTGCGTCCCGAGAACCCAGAAGAATTTGATCAACCTGTTCCACTTTGGTCCGAATCACTATTTTCAACAACAATCGTCAAAAATCTGTGCAATTCTCACTCTTTTCTTCGAGAGAATATTTGATCTCGGATCGCATCATAATTTCCAAACAGGTTTCCCGCTTTCACATTCTCCCGCTGTTGGCACATGCTCATCTTGCGAAAGGGTGCCTAAGTGTACTCTTTTAGCTTGACAGACACGTTGACAGGGACAGCCAATCGGAAATCAGAACTTTCCACTGGCCTTGTATGCAGCCAACTACTGGGTTGACCGTGTTCGGTTTGAAAATGTATCAGGTCTAATGTGGGATGGAATATCTCTTCTACAGGAATAAGCCACACATCACGGCCTAGCTTCGGCTCTACAATATATCTTGTCGACGCACATCCACAAGATATCAATGCTCTGGATGAAAAGCGTGATTCTGCTACATGCAGAAAAGGGACATCTGAGTGTTGCATTGCTCCTAGTGGAACGCGGTGCTGACAGAGGTCTCCGGGCTTTTAGAGTCAGCACCTAGTAGCTTTGTATCGTCGACACGCTAAGGTGCTGAGGTGCTGTCATTGTTAATCGGTCGCAGACTCGCAGTGCAGCAAAATTGGGAAACAGACAGATATCAGCTGTCGCACCACCAATATCTATCACGGTGTCAATTCGAATCCGTCACTGTTGATGTCCCGCAGTACACACACGTGTCTCACATCTAAGTTATTCCTGATGTTGTGGATGTCGGTGTTGATCATTATGATGTTGAGCCAGAGTGACTTGTCGGTGCCAGTCAGAAACCTTCAGGTTCAAGTTACTCCTCCGCCCATGCAAGATCATACGGATGTCTAAACCATATTATAGACTCGCTAGACTTCCGGTCCAACAGAACGGTCGGAAAAGAATTACAGGCAGTTACAAGTAGTCATTAAACAATACAAAAAAGACGTGTTGACCATTAATCTCCACAACCAAGGCAGACAGAACATGAGGTAAACAAAGCTTGGATAGGGTGGGGTGGGTAGGTGAGGGATGTATCATGTATGGTCTGTGCAACAATAGAAAGAGAAAATAGTTGTGAGACGGGATGTTCCCATAAGCCTGAGAGCCGTTACCCTAAATCATATAATTTGCATTGGGCAAATAGTATCCTGCGAAATGGGTCGTTTACACGACGATGCAGCCATTACCATGGGTACCGTATTCACCACTAGCATCAAAGGGAGTTACCGGTTCAGGCGGAATCACTGGTGGGCCTGGGCTCAGACTCTAACTCGGGGTTAGACATGACGGTGAAGCGGCATGACGCGAAGAAATCCATGGTGTAGATGTGTACTATGTCGTGCGTGGGTTGAGATTGGATAAAAATGTCTAGAAATCAAACAGCTCAAGCTCCCTTTATAATTTATACATTGCAAGTTTCTGAGCCGGGGATGCGTAAGAAGGAATGAATGAGGATCGAAATTAAATGATCATGACAATTGGGCCAACGGCCAACGTCAGGCCGGCCATGGCAATACTACAGTATTGAATAGCCGGAGCAAGGAAGTGGCAAATGACGAAGAGGACTCAGTCACTCTAAAAGGACAATGCAGTAGCACGAATTCCGGGCAGAAGATGACATCGATGACAATTGATACACTGGGACCAATACACAGCTGCCGTGGACAAGAACGCCATGTGATATAACACGTAACCGGTGAACCAGATTTCCACGCTCTGCGACGATGATGGAATCCACCAACAACCACACATTTCGAACATCCACATTTCATGCCATACCTGAGGAACACTAGGACCATGAATCCTGTAGAAACCGGTGGTCGTGAGACATGAGGTGGCAAGTCAGCCGGCCTGAGAGGAAGCATTCTGACAAAATGCGGGGCTTAAGACACTAAGGGCCCGTTTGGGAACTTTTCTCAAAAAAAGAATCGTCTTGTAAGACCACGGTCACGCCAGCGAGACCTCGGTCGCAGTTGTGACCCAAAAAAATTAATTCTTTTTACTGAACACAACTTCAAGATCTCGAAAAATAATTGATTTCTGTGAGGTGTTACATTGTCTGACAAAGCATGACGGCACATGATGGCACATGGCACGTGAGTCTGGTACCTCCGGTCCGGGTGCTCCTTCCTAATCGGGACACATTCAGCCACATGGGGCTAGCGATGCGCGCAGGGACGAGAATCGAGACTATTGGAGCTTGCACAGGAGCTCCAGAGTGAAGCCAACGGTATGGCTTCGGAGTGGGTGAGGCGGGGAGACGAAAGGGAACAGAAACAGAGAGAAACGAATGGGAAATGAAAGGGAAACAGGGGAGAACAGAGGGACACAGCCCTCATCGTATTCTGCTGGAAACTGAGCTACTGGGGAGTTTCTAAACTTTTCTAAGCTATCTACATTACATCCTAATATACTACTCTACTGGTCCGTGCGTTCTACGGGTCCTAACCCTCTTTTGGGGTGCTCCACGTCGGCCAAAGGTGTCTGCATTGTCCGATCCTCGTGCACGCTCCAATGCGCTCGCTCCTGGTTCCTAGGCTCTGGCACCGGCCCTGGGGTTGCGAGTTCGACGTGGCCACACTAAACCTCTTCGGGGGCGTGCTTTGTGAGGTGTCCGAGGTGCCCGTGCACGCAGTGTGAGTCGAAATGGGCCTAAGCCTCTTGAAGGCTTATTGAGGGGCAAGGAGCGCAGCAGCGCTCTTGATTCGCTGGGGCCGGCTCGTATGATGCATGCTCAATATTCCTACCAAGTTTGGTGGGGTGTTATGTTGCCAGAGGAGGCGTGCACAGTCGTAGGGGAATGGTGTGGTTGTGTGCCTGCAAGGCTCGTGCGTGTTGCCGCACCACCGGCCTTCCAGACCACCACTCCGCTGCGTGCTGTGGACGCTAAGTCAGTGCTGAGTACATATTCACGCGTGCTGCTGCGCCTCCGGCACATCAACGATCAAGATTTGATAGTTATCACATGAATCACATGCATTTATGGTGCACATGACGGTCATGGTAGCCACTTTGAGGCATGGTTGAGGCATGGTTTCAAAAAAAAAACGACAAAAAGATGTTTTTATTTTTTGGCAGGGCAACCACGTTTTTTCACATCCATCACTTTTTGAGACTGTGACCCCGAACAGCTCCCAAGTCTCATCTTGTTGTGCCAAACACTGTTTTTCTTTTTGGCTGGTGTCACATGCGGCAATTTGTTTCCCGAATGGGCCCTAAAATGCAACTGGGTGACTCGGATGTCATTGTAAACACTCTCCGATCCAATATGCAGCAGAGTCACCTTCATCATGTGGCAATTCAGCACATAGGGGACAAAGAGGATGACGGCGCTGCCGAGACACAGAGTCTGATGCTCTGCATTATCGAAATAGCAGTGGGGCACATTCAAGTTAATTTACGGGCATACATCTGGGCAGTTTTGTGCCAAGCAGCTGCTGCTCATTTTTGTTGGTATGGTTGGAATAGGCCAGTCATTCCCGATCAACACAATCCACAATCCATCAAGATCATGACACCTGCAGGAATCGCAGCAGCGAACATTCGGGGATCCAGTCTTTTTTCGCGATCGCTTTTGAATTACAACATGTCAGGCGGGCGGCTGTATCGACTTCAAAAGAAAGAGGTCAAACTACTTGTCATTGATGAAACTCTGTTTTTAGCATCGCCTTGATCGACATGTTGGATGGCCAACCCTCACAAGATATACCTGCAATCCCCTCAGCTGTTTGGCAGTCTCAATATAGTACTGTGTGGGGGGCACCAGTTTGGGCACAGCGTGTATATGCACATGATGATCGAGGGCTTGAGAATCTGTCAAGACAAGAATCCAGCTACATTGACACTGAAGCGTACCAAATAACAAAGATGAAAGACTTGAAACATCTGGATGTCTAACAATCATTGTTGAGTATGGTGAGACTAATGCACGGGAGGATGTGTAGGGTTGGGTTGCAAATCCGTGTGCACAGTAAGTGTACAGTAAGTTGCAGTAATAAGGGTCACACATTTTCCAGCCCAACAAAATGGTTGAAAAAGAATTACAGTACAGCTAGTGCAGTACAAGAAGTCATACAGCAATACAAAAGGTGTTTTGTCCATTAATCTTTGCAACCAGGACAGAAGGAACACGAGGTAGACAAAAGTTTGGATAGGGGTGAGGTTGGGATGCATGTGCTGCACAAGAAAAAATTGTTAGATGGGACATTCCCATGAGCCTGACAGCACTTACAGTGAATCACCATATTTCCAGTGGCGTTGGACAGATACTTGAGTATCCTGTAAAAGCAGACAGAAACAAAACAGTTTACACGACAACGCAGAAGGTACTGGTAGTGCCCTGAAATACTTCATTGCTGGCATCAATGGGAGTCAACGGCTCAGGCGGCTCAGGGGAGTTAGACATGATGGACCTGATGGTGAAGAGTGATGCGAAGAAATCCATTGACATGGATGTGTATGTGGTGTGTGGGTTGTGAGTGATAAGAAAATGTCTGACCTCAGTCTGAGGATCAAGCCTTTTATACATTGTGAGCCGGGACACACAAGGACATTAGGGTTGTTCACAGTAGCCAATTTTGGCCCATTTTTTGCTCATTTTTGATCTCATTTTTGGCCCATTTTTGCAAGTTTGGCAGGAAATTCAACAAAATGATGATGAAAATGAGATAAAAAATGGGCCGAAAATGGGCTACTGTGAAACCCCCAGAACGCAAAAATTGCAAAAATGATGTCAAAATGCATTTTTGATGTTCAAACTCAGACTTGACCTAACCCTAAGTCCAGTCCAACTACTTTCTGCTGCTGCTGTCCACCCCCACCCAACCCTAACTTCAACATGCCTCGACCAAGCATCTGCACAGTCATGCTTGATGAGCTTTCCGCTCACCACCGTTCCATCCAACGACAGTGCTTTCAGCGACACATTGCCGACATTTTTTCTGATCTATCTGAGACTGATAGCTCTGATTACTCATCCTGTCCCTCTTTTGGCTCCCCCATCTCTATCAATACCCCCGACATTTTCATTTCCTCAGATTTTTCAATGCACTCTGAGTCAGATCACGCCTCAGCCACCTCAATCAGTACCTCTGATTCAGACATGTCGATTACAGACTTTGAAGTGGAATACTATGGAAATTGGAGGTGTCGTTACAACGAGCTTCTAAGTCATATCACCAACTCATGCGCTCTTTCACAACCCCCTCCTGTTCTAAAATCCTCCCAGCTTCACCTGCTTGAAGATTGGAGGGTTAATAGTCCCAATTGCTTTTGTTGCAAAATTTGGGTCGAGCTGGAAACATTCGACAACCTCGTCACACTCATCATGGACAACCCTGTTTTTTCCAACCAATCCAACTGCCCTCAGCTACCTGTCCACATTTAGCTCTGCATTTTCCTCTTTTGTGCTGGCCACTATGGCAACACCGCATCACCTGAGGATGCTGCACAGTGGGCCGGAATTTCTGTTGGTGGTGTTGAAAAGTGCACTGACCACATCATCATTGCCCTCCTTTCACTTCATGACAATGCTATTCACTTCCCAGATGCTGGTGACAAGGAACAGGCCAAAATCGTTGTTGAGAAGCACACGTGCAAGGAGTGGCACAACGGGTTTTTACTCGTTGATGGGACCAAGTTCACACTTTTCCAGTGCCCTGGTTTGCACAGCGATGCTTGGTTCGATAAGGACGGTGAGTACTCCATTGACTGTCAGGTACGTCATCCAGCATATGCTATCAATTGGGGACAAGTGATTAAGTTCATTTAGCTTGTCACCATGCTGCATAACCTTATGATCGCTGACTACTCTGTCGGCCACACCGGAAGTGTTCATGATTCATGGGCATTTCGTAGCACATGAACTTTCAAGGAACATGATCAAGTCTTTGGGCCGGGGGAGTGGATTTGGGCCGACTCAGCATACCCTAGCAAGATGTGGTCTGTGTCTCCCTTCAAGAAGCCTGCACGTGGCGAATTGACCCCGGATCAAAGAACTTTCAATTACCACTTGTCGAAGGTCAGGTTGCTTATCACCCTAACTTCTTACTGACTGAGATCTCTTCCAGATCCGCATCTGAGTCGAACATGCAATTGGTCTGCTGAAAGGCAGATTCCAATCCCTCTTCCAGCTCCGAATTCAAGTCTACATGCATGACAAACATCTATGGGCAATAATGTGGATCTGTTGCTGTATCATCCTCCACAATCTAATCTTGCGAGTCAAAGCCGTGAACATCAACAACAAGTGGCACAAAGAACTTCAATGGGACTGGATTGCGGCAGAGGGGGGCATGAACAGGCGTAGGCAAGAACTTGGGCTTGATGGTGAGAGTGATGACGAGACAGATGTCCAGCATGCACGTTGCCAAGCCCTAAGCGATGGACAGAGATTTCGTTGCAAGGTTATGAATGATCTTTTTGACAGCCCCACTAGCAGGGCTGTCTGCTGTACTTAGTTGGGTATATACATGTCAAAATGGACTTCATGCATAAGCTGGCACAATAGAGGGACAGGATCGATTGATGGTATGGTACATAAGCTAAACTAAACAAATTGCATGCATAGTGTCCATTGTGCCAAGGTGTTCCTATCTGATCACGAATATACTGTGTAAAGCCCATGGATGCGAGAACTTCTAAGGATCTGCTTGCGAGGCAGAAGCAGGGGCAGCAGATGCAAGGGTTGGTCAAGTTGGGGTGGCTTTGATAGGGGTATTATGGGGGTATTAACAGTACATTTGATGCAGACTACATATGATAGTTACTGTTTAGGCCCATTCCTAGATTTCCGAACGCAGTTGTGTTTGGAAACACTTCTGCCCCGAATTGCGGTGCAGTGGCAGCCTGTCCAGTAACACCAGTGGAACCCGAACCTCCTCCTTGAAGCTGCAGGCGGAGGCACAGCATTTCCATATCATGCTGCTCCTTCTCACGCTCATGTTGATGCCGGGCAGCCACCAAACACTCTTCGGCTTCAAGTTGTTTTCCCTGAGCATCGAGAGCCATCTGTTGCTTCTTGATGTCCAATTCTGCCATCCTATGAACATGCTTGTCTGATGCGAGGTTAGCGAGGGCCGTGGCCTCAGCCTTGGTTTCATCTACGAAGGTGTCCTGATGAGAATGCTTTCCCTTGTTTTTCTGCGTTGAGGAGGCTGTGGTGTGAGAAAATGGTGTGGACAATTTCCTGGGCATGCTGTACCCAGACTTTGGGGTGCTGGACTTCTGCAGCACATTCCGGCTCTGGGATGGCCAGGGTGCAACGCTTCCCTCACAGCTGTCAAGCATCTGCAGCTCATCGCCCTAAATTAAACCTGTAAGTAAATGTAAGGAAAACAAATAAAAAGCTTACATTTCTGGCATCGGTGCAATTCCCAAGGCCAAGAGGGCCAGAGGATGTGTTATTGGGGGAATCAAGGTTGTCATTGTTGTCATTGTTGTCATCATTGTCATCATCGCCGTTGTCACCATTGCAAGTGACATGTGGCACTCTTCGGTTCTGAATGAGAGCCCTGGCTTTGCCCGCAAGGTCCTGTCCAGGCTCTGACAAAGCTGTATGGGGATTGAAATTTGGCAATGTGTGCCAAAACCCATGGAGGTGCTTCCAATATGGGAAGTCTGCTGAAAGTTTTTCTAGGGAACTGTTAGCGGAGATGACACAATGAAATCAGGTGTCATATGCTCACCAACCAAGTTCTTATTCCCCTCATGCATGTCTTCGTATCGTAAACCAGCACCACTCTAACCAAGCTTGATGTTGAACTCATGATACTCTTTTTGCAACCTGTAATAGAACATAAGTGTACAACATAAAATGGATATAAGGAAATAAAAACTCACCTTATGATATAGTTATCCACAGATTTCGTGTAGTTTGTGGGGTTGACTTGGAAATCCACACGAATATCAGTGTCGGAATTGACAGAGAAGACTGCAGCAGCAATCATCCTATGGAATTTGGACTTGCTGCCCTTTGCCACATGTTTGCGTCGGCCCTTGTCCTTGGCATCCTTGGAAGAATCACTGAAGAGTTTTTGACACTCTTCTGGGTTCTCCTCCAGCCAGTCCAACAACAGCTCTGTCCGATCCACATTTCAGACAATTCGACGTGGCTTTGCACGCTTGCCAGGCTTAAGTTCACCATTGGAGGAGTCAGTGCTTACAGAATTGGCAGCAGCCTTTGAAGTCGGCTTTCGAATGTGTTTGGAGGTAGGCATGGTGGGAAGATGAGCGAGGGTGAATTTGGGGGGTGGTGGGTGTGCAAAGTTTGGGGTGTGTTGGACAAACAATGGACCAAACATCGGGGGAGCGGAGGTTGAATTACCAAAAATGAGAAGTTGAAAAATGATGCTTTTTGCAAAATGGGGGGGGGGGGGGGGGGGGGGGTCCATTTTGCAAAAAAGTATCATTTTCAGCTTCATTTTTGAACACATTTTTGAATTTCAAATGAAAAATGAGATCAAAAATGAACACAAAAATGAGTGGAAAATGGCTACTGTGAATGACCCTATTACTGAGGACTGCATTATCATGATCATGACAATTGCCAATGGGGCCAATGGCCAACATCAGGCTGGTCGTAGCTATACAATAGCCAGATCGGGCAAGTGAGTAAGAAAGACAGTGTCAGGACAGTCGGGTACTGTAATTAGGGTTGTGCGAAGCGAAGTCAGAAAATGCCGACATGGCACAGCTGGGATCTGGGTGGCTAATTCTTTTGAACATAAGCCGGGACCCATACACAGCTGCCTTATGCCTGATATGGGCCCAGGCGAGCCTTCGGGCTTTGGCAATGCAATGAGTTCTGATCGGTGGGTTGGTCGGTTTTAGGGCCGTCTCTTTGGCCTTGCTTGTCCCTTGGACTGTTGGATGTGTTTGTTTGTCCCAACAGTAACATCAGAGTGGACATCACCAGCTACCCTTGCTCTCACCATACTCGACAATGGTCCTTGGACATCCTGATGTTTCAGGTCTTTTATCTTTATTATTTTGTATGCTCCAGTGGTGATGTTGCTGGATTCTCGTCTTGACAGATTCTCGAGCCGACTCCCAGCATATTTGCATTGGAGAAGGGTTACAACGACATCCACTTGTATTTACATCTTGAGCCCCCCTGTTTTCTCAGATTGCTTCCTATCACTTGCCACACATAGTGTCTCATGGCCACCAGCATTCGACAGTATTCATGGTCCCAATGGTGCTCCTCAACCATGGTGCCAAACATGGAACAGTAATCCTGATGTCGCCGACTCGGGTGTTGGTGGCGATCACTTGATGCGCAGCATGCACCGAGGTGAGGTTTCGGCACCAGTCAGGAGGCTTCAAGTTACTCCTCCGCCCAATATCATGCGCAAACTGATGTGTAAACCATATTATATAAGGTCTTGCAACTTGAATGCTGGACTCCCAGTCCAAGAGAACGGTCGGAAATGAATTTTAGGCAGTGTTACAAGTAGTTATAAAACAATACAACAAAAGGTGTGTTGACCATTAATCTCTGCAACCAGTGCAGACAGACCACAAGGAAAGCTAAAGCTTGGATAGAGGTGAGGTGAGAATCGTGGTGAGGGATGCATGAGCTACGCACAAGTATTAGAAAGAGAAAAAAGCTGTTAGGCAGAACGTTACCATAAGAGTGCTTTCTGTAAGTCACCGTAAGTTATTGGCGTTGTGTTCCGCAAAAGCTCTCATCGCTAAACAAGACACTATGCAGCTATACAGGCAGATGAGTCCATAATGCTGTCGCTGCTGGCATCAATGGGAGTTGAGGGCTCAGGCTCAAGCCCGAGGGTGTTAGACATGATATTGAAGAGGGATGCAAAGAAATCCATTGGCGTGGATGTATATGTGGTGCGTGAGTTGAGATGAAAATGTCTGAGGATCAAGCTCCCCTTTTATACATTGTAAGCTGGGACATGTAAGGACATTGCTGAGGACTACATTATCATGACAATTGGGCTAATGGCCAAGCCCACACAATAGCCTGGGCAAGTTAGTAAATAAGAAATAGGACCATCCACAGGGTAATTAGGGGGGAGTCGGGATTCGGGAAATGCCGACATGCTGGCCCTGAGGGGTGTCATTGCATGAGGGGTGTATGGGCTGCATGTAGAAAGAGTTAAGACCAAGGTCAAGACAGCCCATCCGATGTTCCCATAAGCCTGAAAGCGCTTACCGCATAAGTCACGTTGGGTGAATAGTATCCCATGAAAGTGCAATGATGCAATAGGTCCTGTCAATTGCCGGCATCAATAGGTGTTGAGGGCTCGGGCTCGGGGGCTTTACACGTGATGAAGGACAATGCAAAGAAATCCATTGGCGTGGATGTGTGTATGGTTCGGGGGTTGAGTGAGACCTTCGAGGTGCTATGAAAATGTCTGAGGATTCAGATCAGGCTCTCCTTTTATACATTGTAAATCGGGACGCATAAGGAGGAATAAATGAGGATAACACGACAATGGGGCCAACGGCCAATGTCATACCAGTCATAGCTGTACGATGGCCGGAGCAGGCAAGTGACTGAGAGGACAATTGTACGAATTCCGGGACCAGCTCTTTGACCAGCTCCGAGTCGGGACTAGGGGCGCCATGCAAAGGCCCACTGGACTACATTACAGTAGCAGTCCAGGCCACGTCGCACAGGAGGCCCTTTGCAAGCTGCTCGTCTGATGCAGTCGCATTTTTGTGAGCATAAATGTGCACGTCGACACTGTGCATGTTTTGAAGGAAGATGTGGACCATGAAGCGAGGTGAGCAGAAGCGACCTGTCATGCTACTGTCATGCTTGATTCTGATCGGGGTTTGTTTTGTAACCAAACAATGTGCGTCAGCGGTTCTCCTCAGAATGGCAGAAAATGTCGGCAATGTGTCGCTGAAAGCACTGTCGTTGGATGGAACGGTGGTGAGCGGAAAGCTCATCAAGCATGACTGTGCAGATGCTTGGTCGAGGCATGTTGAAGTTAGGGTTGGGTGGGGGTGGACAGCAGCAGCAGAAAGTAGTTGGACTGGACTTAGGGTTAGGTCAAGTCTGAGTTTGAACATCAAAAATGCATTTTGACATCATTTTTGCAATTTTTGCGTTCTGGGGGTTTCACAGTAGCCCATTTTCGGCCCATTTTTTATCTCATTTTCATCATCATTTTGTTGAATTTCCTGCCAAACTTGCAAAAATGGGCCAAAAATGAGATCAAAAATGAGCAAAAAATGGCCACTGTGAACAACTGATAAGCTCCATCTCTAGTACGGAGAGAGGTGAGGTGTTTTACGGACCGACAGACTGGATGGGATCACGTGATCCCATGACTCCTGTACAATACATGCGTGGCTCACCGACTGGACTGGCTGACTGAGATTCTTACTGTACCGCTGACTGATGACTGACTGATACAATGACTCACAAGCGCATCATGCTTACTGTACGATAAGACGGATGACTGATCCCTTACAAACCGGCTTAGCAACCGGTTCTGAGACCATTAGTCATACTAGATTCGACTCTGTATATATATGACTCTGTATGAACAGTTGAGCCTTAAGCTCGACTTTGCTTTGCAATTGCAGCCTCTTGTTCACTCCTGTTCACTGTGCGGCTCCCCTCTACTCTTTCATCTACGTTCTAAAGTCCTTAAAGGTGGACCTTGCCTTTGAAGCTTAGTGATTGTGCTATAGCAATCAACGCACATCTCAGGAGTCTAAATCACGTGCCTCAGTATGCCTCGGACCGCACACCTTCCTAAACCGTCAGGTGTGCACGAAGCCCCGCTGCGGGCTTAACACAAGTCGAGCTTCTCCTTAAAAGCCAACCTGGCTGACATACTACTCGACCTCGGAAGAAAGCAAAAGCTCTCAAAGAGCCCCGACATCAGGTTCAGAAATAGAACCACCGACGACCTCCCTATAGAAATACAGGGAAAAGCCTTCTGGCTAGAATCACGGACCGAAGGACGATCAGCATATCACCTCAAAGAAGGGTTATACACATACCCTGTTGAATACATCAACGGAACCTGGTACAAAATCAGTTGGACCATCGACGAGTGCTACGAAGTTAGCAGAGAAGACGAGATCAAAGACCCTCACGAATCAGGACTAGGAACTAAAAGCCAACCGTTCCTGCTTGCCCCGGATCTCGAACGAATCCACACAGAGATCACACAAGGAAGTGACGAAGCACCCGAAGTAAAAACCACTTCACCAGCCTCAGATCCAGACATCCCCACGACCGACCAGGCTCACACACCAGTCATTGAACAACTCACAGCAGCAATGGCAGCAATTGCTGTAGCTCACATACAACCGGCACAGGTGGCCGGACCAGCACAGGCTCCACAACCAGCTGGAGGACAACCAGCAGGAGGAGGACAACCAGCAGGAGGAGGACAACCCCAACAACCACCCGCCGGAGGACAACCAGGAGGAGGTGGCAGAGGTGGCGGAGGCAGCGGTGGAGGCAGCGGAGGCCAACCAGCAGCTGGACAAGCAGCAGCCGGACAAGCAGCAGCCGCACCACCCCATAACGAAGCCCTCAAAGGAATGATCCCCCAGATCTTCCAAGGAGACAGAAAAGACGCAGAACGCTTCATGCAACAATTTGGAGCATATCGCTTCCTTAACCGACATAACTCCACCTTCACCAACAAGGCAGAACAAGTGGCTTATGCCATCACCTTCATCAAAGGACCACTGGTCGACGATTGGTCATACGACATGGCGGACCAACTATCCATCAAAGTGGAAGGAAACCCAGCCACAGGAGATCCCCTGACACACGCGGAAAATGACCCAGCCCTCTGGGAATGGTTTGCAAGAGCATTCAGAGATGCTTTCACCGACTCCACCAAGAAACAAGACGCATATTCCCGTCTCACAAAAATGGAACTGGACGTGGACAAAGTCAACTCCTCCATCACACTCTTCAAACGTCTCATCAGGGAAGCAGGGTGGGGACCAGATGCAGAAGGAACAATCAAACTGTTCCAAGACATCCTGCCGGTCGGACTCCATCGCGTTATCCGCCAACGAGAAACCCTACCAGCAACCATGGAAGAATGGTATGATGCGACCCGAAAGACAGTCCAGAGGTGGCAAGACCTAACTGACAATATCGGACCCAAAGGAGGGCCTGGTCACATCTCGACCAGAGCCAACAGAATGCACAGCTATCAAAAGCCCTCTCCGCCAAAGCGACAAAAGGATCCCAATGCAATGGACATCGACACCATCTGTACCACTGGGAAATTAACGGATGAAGAGCGAACCAAACTCATGAAAGAAGGAAGATGCTTCCGATGCCGCAAACTGGGACATATGTCCAGAGCCTGCCCCGACAAGGGCAAAGGAAAGACCCCAGATAGACCCCGCAGCTCCCAAGGGCAATACACCAAAGAAAAGCCCAAGGTCCGAGCCGCAGTAATCAATGAAGACGAGGAAGAGGAACCGCCTAGCGAAGCTGAAACCTCGACCACCGCACCTCCCTCCTACACCAAAAAGGACGTCCTCCAGTACATTAGGGGGATGACTATTGAAGACCGAGAGAACCTCTACGAGGAGCTATTGGCCAAAGCGGATTTTTAGGAAGCTTGAAGCCAACGGTCTGGCTTAGAGCAACTGGATTGCAAGATACGATGTACATTAGGAAACTATCGACCCTGAATATGAATGTTTCTTTTCGCACCTCGCAATCCAAGGCCGACGAATCTGCTCTCATAGATAGCGGTGCTACCGACAACTTCATTGATGAAGACACCTGGAAACGACTTGGGATAGGATGCAAGGAATTGGCCAGACCAGTTACCGTCCACAATGTAGACGGTACAGAAAATAAGCAAGGAAAAATCACTCACTACTGCTGGCTCTGCATTGTCAAAGGAGAGAAGCACACGCTCCAACGGTTCTATATCACGAGCCTAGGAAAAGATCGCATCATCCTGGGGTACCCCTTCCTATACGACTTCAACCCAAAAATCAACTGGAAAACAGGAAAGGTCTCGGGAGAACCAGTACAACTCCAAAGCAGCAGATATATGCATAGCGCCAAACATATCTTCTTCATGCAAAGGGAAGCGATCAAACAACTGGGAAAACCTGCGGAAGACGAGGCAATCTACGTGCGACGAACCAATATCGCACAAGAATGGGCACAAAAGGCAGATAAAGACAAAATCCATCTTACAGTGGACACCATTCCCAAGGAATACTGACGACACCAAAAAGTCTTCTCTGAAGAAGAGGCACGACGCTTCCCCCCTGCAAGATCAGAAGACATGACTATTAAACTAACTCCAGACGCACCCAAGGAGTTGAATTGCAAGGTATACCCCCTATCAAAGGACGAATGAGAACTCTTACAAAAATGGATTCTCGAAGAAGAAGAACTTGGGCGGATCTATGAAGGACCATCGCCCTACACGGCACCTGTCACCGCTGCTTACGCGACGATAACGAGTAGACTCGGAGTGGTAGTGTCAAGGCTCTTAGCGGCCACCTTCTGGCTAGGAGTGGGGAACTGTGATGCTATTGCCGTCGTAAGACGGACAGGAGACTCAACTTAGCGACCTAGAGTCACTAGAGAGTCGTACTTATACTACTACAGGGTACAGGGTACGGGGTACTGGGCACAGGGCACGGGGCATGAGGATACGGGGCTGCGAGTCACGTACATAGGGGCTGAGTCACCAGGCAACTCATGTAGTCCATCCACATCAGGTGAGGCATACACTAATAACACTAGTCCGATCTTACCACTACTCGGGGTCATCCAACTCCATCGGGTCGTCCGCGCGGCTGATATCCCCGTCGATCGAAGGGGGGAAGTCCCAGGGCCGAGGGGACGGTAACATCACCCTCCGGTTAGATGCGAGCGCGACCACGCGTCGCGTAGCGGATGATCCCCGCCCCATGACGTTGGTCGTGGCGATCGGCATCGTTGCCGGCGAGGTGGGCGAGGGTTTCCCCGGCGTTGGCGGCGCGGAGGCGGCGGCGGCAGTTGGCGAGGGTGTTGCAGGTCTCGGCCTCTTCAGCTTCGAGGGCACGGAGGCGGGAGGCGATGTTGGTGAGTTCGACGTCGGTGTGGTGATAGCGGCAGATGTCGGTGTAGAGACCCCAGTCCTGGGTCGTATCTTGGACCTCCAATGCGAAGGCATCGAAGATCTCGGAGTCTCCGTCGATGGCACGGAGTAACCACTTGGGTACCGGCGGATTGGCGACACCGACATTGGAGCTGGGCTGGGCGTAGACCTCTGTAGTAAAGACAGGGTCGTCAGGGCCTCCCAGGGTACCAGCGGCGCGGGGAATGGGGCCGTCGAGAAGTTGGATGTAGGGGGCGATGCGGCGGTCGTTGCTGCTGCCTTGGAGGGGGATGGAGAAGTAGTGGAGCTGGCCGTTGTTCTCGATAAAGCCCGTAGGGGGTTCAGACTGGATGCCCTGGTGAATATCCTCCCTCGGGGGTTGGCTGGCCAGACGGCGGATGGTGAGGTCGGCGAGGCGGAGGGCTTCGGTCTTGGCTTCGCAGTCGAGTTGGAGGGTCCTGGCGCCGAGGGCGAGGACGTCGCGTTGGTCCCGGCTCTGCTCGAGTGCCGCGGCTTGCTCTTCGGCCGTAAACCTAACGGCTTCCATCCGGTCCTCGGTACGCTTGGCGGTGATGATGAGACCGCGGACCATGCGGAGGAGAACTGGAGCCGTGAGGGCGTCGGCTTGTCCTTCGACGATAGCGCTAACGGCTCGGGGTGATAGGGGTATGGCTGGCTGCGTAGTGCCGACGGCGAGGTCCACTGCAAGGACCCGTGCTGAGTTAGTGGGCGCGGGGTCCTCAACAAGAGGAAGGGCTCCATTGGAACCGGTCGTCTGGTAGGGGGTCCCTGGGGCGGGGATGAAGAGGGCCTCGGTGGAGGCATAGGAGTCGGTGGGCGAGGCGGGAATGTAGCTGGCATCTTCGACGGGGGAGAGACGAATGGTCTGGTGGGACATAATGGTTTGGAGTGTGGGGAGAGAATGTTGCTTCGAGTCCTCAGACCGGTCCTTTTATGTGGTTGGTCGAGCGGGCGCCTTTGGTGGTATTCTTCAATCAGTGCGGGGGCGTGTACTTGGGGGGCTGGTTCCCATGTGTTGTCTGCGTCTGGGTATCCCTTCCATTTGAGGAGATATTGCAAGGCCTTCCGTTTCCCGTAGAGACGGTGATTAACGATGGCCTCGACTTCGTACTCGTGTTCACCCTCGATCAGTTCGGGGGGTGGTTTGATGTAGTTGGGGCCGTGTTGTGGGGTCTCGCGATAAGGGGTGAGGAGGCTGGCGTGGAACACGTTATGGATTTTCCAGGCGTCGGGTAGTTGGAGCTGATACGCCACCGGTGACACCTGTTTACTGATGCGGAAAGGTCCGTGTCGCTTGGGGGCTAGTTTGGGGGTCTGGTAAGGTAGTCGGAGGTTCTTGGCCTCGAGCCAGACTTCTTGATCCACGCTGAACTGGGGTGGTGGCGTTTGATGGGCGGTGCGGTTGATAGCTTCGATCGCTTGTGCACGCCTCTCGAGTGCGGTCTGCTTCCTGTCCTCCATGTGTTGATTCAACGATGGAGGGGGGTCTGTAGGGTGTAGGCGAGGCATGTAGCCGAGGAGTGCTTCTGATGGGGCGATGTTGATGGTGGCGTTTTTGTGATTGTTGTGCACCGTGGTGGCTATTCCCAGCCAATTGCTCCAATCGGTTTGGGCGCTGTTGGTGGTCAGGCGGAGGTACTGCTCTATCCACTGATTTGTTCGTTCTGATAGTCCGTCTGTTTGGGGGTGGAACGCTGAGGACACATTTTGTTTGATCCCCAGTTGTTGAGCGAGTGCCTTTGCGAAGAAGGATGTAAATCGGGGGTCTCTGTCGGATATGACCTTATCGGGCAGGCCGAACCATCGGTAGACGTTGTTGTAGTATAGTTTGGCCACTTCTTGCCCGGTGATGGTTGTTTTGCAGGGGAGGAATACGGCCGCTCTCGTGCATCCGTGGTCTACTATCGTGAGGATGGCGTCGTACCCTTTGCTGGTCGGGAGTTGGGTGATCAGGTCCATTGCTACGATCTGGAACGGGAGTGCATTGGTCGGTGTGGGGATGCGGTAGAGAGGGACCTTCGCTCGTTTTGTAAGGTTCTTGCCTTGTTGGCATTTGGCGCACCCTCTTATGTATTGTGCGATCCATTCATTCATGTCTGGCCACCAGAAGTGTCGGCGGATGATTGTGATGGTGGGGTCTCGTCCTGGGTGTCCTCTGATTTCCAGGTCATGGAATCGGTGGAGGATTTCCTTTTTCAGGGTGTCGTCTGGTGGAACGGCGATTCTGCCTTGTACGCACCAGTGCTTTAGGTTATCGTCATTGTGTGAGTGGGTCATGGTTGCCTTATGGCGTTTGATCCACCCTGCGATCTCGGCGGGGTACTTTCGTTGCATTGTCCCTATTCGTCGTTCTAGTTCCCACCATTCGTCTTTGGGGTCTTCGGTGGTGGATAGTCTGATGAAGGCGTCTGGGTGGAGGAGGGTTAGGTCTTGGTTATCGGCTTCGCCTCTGTCCACTCCTGGGGGTCGGGAGAGGAGGTCTGCCGAGGTATGGAGTTTCCCTGGCACGTGTTGGATCTTTAGGTGGTACTCCTGGAGTTCTGCGAACCATCGTGCCACCCGGCGGTTTACCTTACGTGGGGATTTCCAGAAGGTTAGGTTTGCGTGGTCGGTGAGGACTGTGACTGGGATCGTCGATCCTGCCAGGTGGGGTCGCCAGTGGGCTAGGGCTTTCATTAGTGCCAGGAGTTCTCTCTCGTAGATGTCGTAGTTGCGTTCGGTTGGGGTGAATGTTGCGGAGTAGTAAGCTATGGGGTGTTTGGTTGGTGAGGTTTTCCTGGGGTGTTTGTCTCCCTCCTGTAAGAGTACGGCTCCCACGCCGTACGCGGACGCGTCTGTGGCTAGGAAGAATGGTTTGGTGTAGTCGGGTTGGCGTAGGATCGGGTTTTGACACATGTGTTTTTTGAGGGTCTCAAAGGCTTTAATTTGGGCTTCTCCCCATGCAAATGGTGTCGCCTTCTTGGTGAGGTGGATCAGTGGTCTTGCGATCTTCGAGTAATCTTTGATGAAGTATCGGTAGTATCCTGTGAATCCCAGGAAGGCTCTGACGTCTCGGACTGTTCGTGGGGATTTCCAATCCGCTACTCCTTGTACCTTGGCTGGGTCCATCCGTATGGTGTTGTGGCCTAAGATGACACCTAGGAATTCGACTTCCTTTTCCTCGAAGACGCACTTCTCTGGTTTGAGGAAGAGGTCGTGTTTGCGCAGCTTGTCGAGGATTTGGTGGACCCTTGTTCGGTGGTATGGGAGGTCTGATCGGGTGTGTATGAGGATGTCGTCCATGTAGATTGACAGCCAGTCTTGTCGGAGTTCTTCCCTGAATAGCGCGTTCATCATGGTCTGGAAGGTGGCTGGGGAGTTGGTCATCCCAAAGAACATCACTTGTGGTTCGAAGAGACCATGATTTGTGACAAACGCCGCTTTCCATTGATCTCCGTCACGTATCCGTATGTTGTTATACCCCCAGCGAATGTCAAATTTGGTGAATAGGCTGGCTCCTCTGACTCTCGCGATGAGCTCGGGGATGAGTGGGAGTGGTGTGGCGTTTCGGCAGGTCCATTCGTTAAGCTTTCGGTAGTCCTGTACTGGTCGGAGTTTCCCGTCTTTCTTTTTGACGAAGAAGAATGGGGCTGCGAATTGGCTTTTGGACTCGGTGATGTATCCCTTGTCGAGGTGTTCTTGAAGGAACGTTGCGAGTGCTTCTTGCTCTGGTTGGGTCAGGGCGTATACCTTCCCTGGCATGTGTTCTGGGTGGCCTGGTTTTAGTTCTATGGCGTGATCCCATTCTCGTGGTGGCGGGAATCGTTTTGATTCTGCTTCGCTGAACACGAATGAGTGTCGGCGGTACTCTTTCGGGATCGGTGAGGGTTGGACCGCGTGTTTCTCGGCTAGCTTTGAAGCTAGTGTTTGTCGGTCTGTTGCTGTGGCGGTATGGATTTTTGTCGTCGTTCGCTTGATTCTAGCTTTGATGACGACGGGTAGTTGCTCGTAGGCGATCCATCCTTTTGCCCAGTCGATGACTGGTTGGACTGCAGCGAACCATGGGTAGCCTAAGATTACCTTTTGTTCGCCTAGGTTGGTGAGGAAGAAGCGCATCGTGCGTGTTTGATCGCCCGTTCGTACGTCTAGGTCGGTGTAGTGGGTGATTTGTCCGTGGCGGTTCTGTGTCCCATCTACGTTAAACACTTTGCGGGGTTCTGCCAATTCTTCGATCGGTAGTTTGAGTTCTTTTGCATAGTTGGGGTTGATGAAGTTCTCCGTGGCGCCGGAGTCTAATAGTGCAGAGGTTTCGGCCCTCTTGAACAAGGAGTTTAAATATACGCGAATTGTCATTGATCGACGGTTCGATAGATACACGCTCCTTGTACTTAATGCCCTAACCAAGGCCGAACTGGTTAGGCGTCCTGAAAACCCTCTTCCTCGGCTGCTACTATTCCTCCTCCGAAATGCGCCGCTACTTGGTCTCGTTGGTCAGTAGACATGGCCGCCAGTCTGGTGGCTATTTCGTCTACTGGGTTCTCGTTAGTGGTCGTGGTGTCTGACATCCAGTCGACCAGTTGTGCCGTGGCTACGCGCGGTTTCTTCTTCCGGTTGGGGCAGTTGCGCGCGAAGTGTCCAACTTGGTTGCATTCGTAGCAGGCGCCGCGGGGGGCTCGGTCGGCGCTGCGGGGGTTTCTGTCAGTCGGTTGGGTTTGGGCGACGTTCACTTGATAGACGTTTCCTTGTTCGTCCTGCATTTGGACCGTCCTTCCTTGGGGGTTCCGGTTCCTCCAGTTGTTGTTTCGGTTGGCGCGTGCTCGGTCTGCATCGACGTCCATCGGGACGGGGGCGTTGTTTAGGTGGCGGGGGGCGTTGGTGGAATTATATCCTCTGATGTTGGGGCGACTGGGTTGTTGATTGGTGGGATTGGGCTGTGCGAATCGATTCCATCTCGATGACGGTGGTCGGTTCGTGGTGCCCTTATCCTGTTTGAACATTTCGTAGATGAGGAGTTGGGACACCACACTGTCGATTGCTCGCTGATTGATCTCTGCATAGGTATTGACCTTAGGGGGTTTGACTATGTCGTTGACGATGGACTTGGTTAGTCCTTTCAGGAAGTACCTGACGGTTGCGGGTGCCGTGAGCGGGTATTCGGCCTTTCGGGCGACTCTCTCGAAGTCCTGGATGTATTGATCGACTTCGGGCCATTTCATCTTCATATTTTCGATCTGAAGACGTGCTCGCTCTTCGGCTTGGGTGTCTTGGAATTGATTCCGGAACTCGTTCAGGAAGTGTATCCAGACGTCAGGGACGTCTTCAATGAGTGGGTCCAATCGGTCCACCCAGTCTCCTTGGTTGAGGGCCCATTCGTCCACGGTTGGGCCTTTGATGAATGTCAGTGCTATTGCTACACGGCGGATCCAGGATTGGAGGCCGGGGACTGTGGCGTTTACGCGGAAGTAGTGTCGTAGTTCATTTATGAATTGGTCCGCTTTCGCTCGGTCTCCGTCAAACTCCGTGGGGGCGCTTCCCATGAGGCGGGCGTCTTGGTTTGCTGGGGGCATTGGTGGTGCGGCCGGGGGGTTGGGGGCTCCGGGGTTTCCTCCGGGGTTGCCTCCTCCTCCTCCGGGGTTGCCTCCTCCTCCTCCGGGGTTGTTTCCTCCCCCTCCGGGGTTTCCTCCTCCTCCTCCGGGGTTATTACTTGGCTGTCGCTTCATTGCCGTGTCTAGCTTCTTTTGCACGGAGGCTACTATCTTGGGTTTGGTGGTTGTGGTGGCGGTAGTGGTGGTTGTTGTGGCGGTTGCCATGGCGTGTTCATGTATCAATGAAGCGAATGGTCGGGTGTCGATGAGTGGAGAGTTTCTGATGATGGTGTTGGTGTGGTCCTCTGTGGGTTCTTCGTCAGTAGTAGGTGAGTTGGGTTGTTGGTCTGTGGAGACAGGGGACGGGGGTCGAGTGTTGTCCTCGGCATCGGAGTCGGAGTCAAGGGGAATGGGTAGGAATGTTCCTCCTTCGTGTCTACGTCGGTGTCTCTCTTGTGCGTTTAGCTCGTTGTGGGCTTCGATGTCGGGTCTTCTGGGCCCTCGCACTAGTTTAAATTTGTCTCCGTCTTCCTCGAGGTAGACTTGGGTGAGGAATCCTTTCTCGTTGTGTATCCAGACGTGGGTTCCGTCTATGCAGTCCTGTGCCTTCTTGGTCATATCAGGATGATATAGTATCGCTACCCCGTCGTATCCGGGGATGACTCCTTTGTCGATTCTGTGTAGGTGCGTGTTCTTTGGTGGTTTGTTGTTGTCTCCAAAGTCTGTGAGGTATTCCTTGGGTGAGGCCTCCGTGATGATAAGAAAGTTGAGTCTAATGTCACCGCTGCTTACGCGACGATAACGAGTAGACTCGGAGTGGTAGTGTCAAGGCTCTTAGCGGCCGCCTTCTGGCTAGGAGTGGGGAACTGTGATGCTATTGCCGTCGTAAGATGGACAGGAGACTCAACTTAGCGACCTAGAGTCACTAGAGAGTCGTACTTATACTACTACAGGGTACAGGGTACGGGGTACTGGGCACAGGGCACGGGGCATGAGGATACGGGGCTGCGAGTCACGTACATAGGGGCTGAGTCACCAGGCAACTCATGTAGTCCATCCACATCAGGTGAGGCGTACACTAATAACACTAGTCCGATCTTACCACTACTCGGGGTCATCCAACTCCATCGGGTCGTCCGCGCGGCTGATATCCCCGTCGATCGAAGGGGGGAAGTCCCAGGGCCGAGGGGACGGTAACAGCACCAGTCTACTTCATCAACAAAAAAGATAGCTCGGAGAAGAGAATCATCATGGACTACAGGCAGTTGAACAAGTACACAGTCAGAGATAACAATCCTCTGCCCAATATACAATCCGCGCTGGAGAGACTACACGGCAAACTACTTTTCTCCAAATTCGACATCTGCTGGGGATACAATAACATACGCATCGCCAAAGAGGACCAAACTAAAGCAGCAGTTTAAAACCCCCCAAGGCACCTATGTTCCCCGAGTCATGTATTTTGGCCTCACCAATGCACCACCCTTCTTCCAACAAACGATGCATCGAGACTTTCGCCCCCTGCTTCAAAAATATCCTGAAAGCCTAGGAAATTATATGGACGACTGGTGGGTGGCCACTGCCAACGACGAAGAAGGCCGCCAACTACACAAACAAATTGTCCACGACTTTCTCGACAAAATGGAAGAATGCTCCTACTTCCTAAAACCAAAGAAATGTCAATTCGAAAAGGAAGAAATGGAAATTCTTGGATGGCTAGTAGGAGGAGGACGAGTGTGCATCGACCCAGCTAAAGTAAAGGGGATCTTGGAATGGCCACGAACGCTCAAGTCTGTAGAAGAAGTAAGGAAAACCCTAGGTGTGCTAGGCTACCAGCGACCCTTCATCCAAGGATTCGCATCCATAGCCTGACCTCTACACGACCTTACAAAAAAGGGAACTCCCTTCATCTGGACTGAAAGGTGTACGGAAGCGCTAGACGAACTCATCACACGAGTAACCACTGAACCGGTCCTCTGGCACCCAAACCCAGCCAAACCATACGAACTAGAAGTCGATGCCTCTGCCTTCGCACTCGGCAGCATCCTTTACCAAAGGGACGACAACAACAAACGACGGGCAGTGGCCTACCATTCAAAAGCACTGAACGCAGCGGAAAGGAATTACTCTATTGGAGATCGAGAATTCCTGGCCATCATTGAAGGCCTCAAACGCGTCCGACACCTCGTGATGGGATCACCCCACAAACTGACAATCTATACAGACCACGACAATCTTCGCTACTATCGACACCCTCAAAAGTTGAACAGACGTGTGGCCCGCTACATCGCGTTTCTAGCAGATTTCGATTTTGAATTAGTCCATCTACCGGGAAAGAGGAATCAAGCCGACCCCCTCTCCTGACGACCCGATCACAATGATGGGTCGACAGACAACGAAGAGACTACAGCCCTGCCGAACAAACTTTTCGCCAGAGCAATTGAAATCTCTATCCTGGAACAACAAGTCCATCAACTACAGAAGACAAACAGCGAACTATGCCAAAGGTGGAAGAAGAAGCACGGTACCTACCAAGACGAATGGAAGGTCTGGTGGAAAGCAGGATCATTGGTGGTTCCTGAAGATGTACAACTCCGACGTATGTTCCTCCGGGAATACCATGACACTCCGACATCGGGACATCCCGGAGTCTGGAAGACCTACCTAGCGCTGAAACGAGACTATTGGTGGCCCACTATCCATAAGGATGTGGAAGATTACATCAAAGGATGCGCCACCTGCCAAGCGGTAAAAACAATTACACACCGAAACGTACCCCCTATTGCGCCGATCGGTCCTGGTGAAGATACAACACCCTTCGCCACTATCACAGTCGATTTCATCACGAAATTACCCGAATCACATGGCTGTGATACAATTCTCACCATCACCGATCACGACTGTACAAAAGCCGTAATTCTGATCCCATGCCGAGAAGACATGGGGAGCGAGGAAGTCGCGAGGCTCTTCAGAGACCATGCATTCCCCTACACAGGCCTACCCAAAAAGATCATATCGGATAGAGACACACGGTTCACGTCGCAGTTCTTCAAAGAACTCTGCGCCCAACTAGAAATCAAACAAAATATGAGTTCCGCGTATCATCCTCAAACCGACGGACAATCAGAAAGAACGAATCAAACGGTGGAAACCATCCTGAGAATCTTCTGTAACCACCAGCAGGATAATTGGGCAGACTGGCTCAAAGTCGCCCAATACATGATAAATTCCCGTCCCTCCTCTACCACAAAGAAACCCCCGTACGAACTATGGATGGGATTCATTCCCCGCACCCATCAACCCACGCGGGTCGGAAATGTACCGGCAATAGAAGAACGGAAGTCCCAACTTCTAGAAGCCAGGAAAGATGCCCAAGAAGCCATCAGTAAGGCGCAATCCCTCTGGACCAAGAACCCACACTTCCAAAGATACTGGGTAGATCAGAAGGTCTGGCTAGAAGGGACCCATCTACGAACAACACACCCCACAATGAAATTAAGGGCCAAACGCTTTGGACCCTTCAAGGTAACAGAAGCACTCAGCGCCGTAACCTACAGACTGGACCTCCCAGCCGTGTGGAGGATCCACAACGCATTCCACGCGGCTGTCCTCCACCCATATAAGGAAACGGAATTACATGGACCTAATTTCCCTGAAGCACCTCCTGACCTGATCGAGGGACACGAGGAATGGGAAGTGGACAAGGTGTCAGCCTCGAGGCGAACAGGAAAGGCGAAAACGCTGCAATATCTCGTCCGGTGGAAAGGATTCTCCGAAGCACACGATTCCTGGGAACCAAAGCGGAATCTAGGCAATGCCTCCGCAAAAGTAAGAGAATTCCATGATAAGAACCCCAAAGCCATTCGGAGAATGGTTATAAACCCCCAAGACCTGACCATGGAGTCTTCACCACTCCCCGACATCACTACACTTTGCACACAGTTCGAAAGCCTATCCCTGATGTCCTCACAGTACAGTTCTCCCTCCCCTGCCACCCGCGACGCCATGCTAGCGGTCGACACGGAAGAAGTAGCGATATTAGAAGCAATGCTTCATCCTACTACAGAGCCCCCGCCGGCCTTCCCAGAAGAAGCAGAGTACACCCCACCAACAGACACACCCCCCAGCTTCGGACTCGAAGAGTATTTGCGCCTCTCGCCTTCACTATATAGCGTACACGGACCCAGCCGAGTCCCCATGATAAGCTCCATCTCTAGTACGGAGAGAGGTGAGGTGTTTTACGGACCGACGGACTGGCTGGGATCACGTGATCCCATGACTCCTGTACGATACACGCGTGGCTCACCGACTGGACTGGCTGACTGAGATCCTTACTGTACCGCTGACTGATGACTGACTGATAGGATGACTCGCAAGCGCATCATGCTTACTGTACGATAGGATGGATGACTGATCCCTTACAAACCGGCTTAGTAACCGGTTCTAAGACTATTAGTCATACTAGGTTCAACTCTGTATATATACGACTCTGTACGAACAGTTGAGCCTTAAGCTCGACTTTGCTTTGCAATCGCAGCCTCTTGTATACTCCTGTCTACTGCGCGGCCCCTCTCTACTCTTCCATCTACACTTCAAGGGTCCTTAAAGGCGGACCTTTGCCCTCGAAGCTTAGTGATTGGGCTATACCAATCAACGCACATCTCAGGAGTCTGAACACGTGCTCCGGCACATTTCGGACCGCACACTTTCCTAAACCGTCAGGTGTGCACGAAGCCCCGCTGCGGGCTTAACACCCCAGTCCCAAACCACTGCCTATCCCACCGCGCACCAACACGCTCCCCCAAGACGACCCAGAAGACCCGCGAAACCTCGTCCGCGGTCTGAGCAGCTTCGCAAGGGACAGACTCTTCTATTCCCCAAATGGCCTGGCTGCAGCTCAACTCATGATAGAGCGACAGGAAGAGGCCGACCACCCTCTAGTGTTAAACCCCGAGACCAACGAGATCCATCGCGCAGCCACTCCCTTGACTTCAGTAGCAAGCACAACACCGAGCTCCTCCCCGGCCACGTCCATGCACAGCTTCCCATCACACTACACCCTTGAGATCGACGTCGACGACCTCGTGCAAACACATCCCGGCGATGACTGGATTAGATTCCAGTCAGAAATCCACCGGACCTCCATCAAAATCCCGACAACCGAGGCGGAACCAGCGGTCAAGACGGATGCGAGGTTTGTACGCTTCCGCATCGATGACATCACGGGAGAGCCCACCATCTACGGAACCATGGGAGCCGGGCGACCCATCTATGCGGAGGCCCTGGAAGCCGCTCCAGCATCTTGGGCGGCACCTGCCGACTATCGGGATGACAGACATTTCAAACTAATGACAGAAGAAAGGATGATAGGAGGCCCGATGGAAAGGGCGATCGAGGACCTAGGGGACTATGGGGTGAAGGCGGACATCATCCGTCTTCAGAACTTGGAAGCCGACAAACGTAAGCTGGCTTTCTGCCTCCGCGAAGTCCAAGCTCTGGAAGCCTACGCCCAGAAGAGGAGGGCCGAATTCGGCATTTATCAACTCGCCCACGTCGGTCGGACCAAGGCAGTCCGCCAAAGGCTCATTCGAGCTAACGCACGAGACAGACTTCTGGGACTGATAGAGGAGGACGACGAGAGAGGTGAACTGGCATGGCGACACCGACGCGTCAGACGGAACTCGGCACCTTACCGCACCAATATTGTCACACGACCCGACTCCCATTTAAGAGGAGGGGCGGGCAGCAGAGTTTCCTGGAACAGCGAAAACGCCACCGACGACGCCCTGGCTCAAGAAGAATTCGAGGAGCGCAAACGCTGCTCTTATTGCCCGTGGTACAACCACCTCTCTACCCATTGCAAAACGCCCCACCATCTCTGCTCGATCTCAGCATCCGGATGGTGCCGAGTCCCCGCCACCATCGCTTCTTCCGGAACCAGATGCCGGACACCTGTCCCTATGGAGGTCGCCGCTGCCACGCTAACGGCCATTACCTCACCTGCCAATGCCACGCCTGCTACCTCACACTGGAGGAACGGGAGATAGAGTACGACCATAACAACGCGGGATGCGACGACCTCTGCAAAGGGGAACTCAGCAGCGCGGGGATTGCCATGTGCCAGGCAATCACCCAGGTCGTCCTAGACGAGTTCGAGAACGCGGGCCCCTCTTATGCCCCTCGTTCCCCTTCCCCCGACTACGACTATATCCCCGGCGATAACGAGGGATCAGATTAGCGCGTGGAAGCGCTTCTTTGAGGGGAGGGTGGTGATAAGCTCCATCTCTAGTACGGAGAGAGGTGAGGTGTTTTACGGACCGACGGACTGGATGGGATCACGTGATCCCATGACTCCTGTACAATACACGCGTGGCTCACCGACTGGACTGGCTGACTGAGATTCTTACTGTACTGCTGACTGATGACTGACTGATACAATGACTCACAAGCGCATCATGCTTACTGTATGATAAGATGGATGACTGATCCCTTACAAACCGGCTTAGCAACCAGTTCTGAGACCATTAGTCATACTAGATTCGACTCTGTATATATACGACTCTGTATGAACAGTTGAGCCTTAAGCTCGACTTTGCTTTGCAATTGCAGCCTCTTGTTCACTCCTGTTCACTGCGCAGCTCCCCTCTACTCTTTCATCTACGTTCTAAAGTCCTTAAAGGCAGACCTTGCCTTCAAAGCTTAGTGATTGTGCTATAACAATCAACGCGCATCTCAGGAGTCTAAATCACGTGCCTCGGTACGCCTCGGACCGCACACCTTCCTAAACCGTCAGGTGTGCACGAAGCCCCGCTGCGGGCTTAACAACAACCCTAATGTTTGCACTTACATCATTGACATGGTGCCACTCAACTATGCTATATTAGAGTGACTCACAATAGAGTGCATTACTTCCAGTCCAACAGAACAGTCAGATTACAGGGAGTGTGGTATAAGCAGTCATAAAACAATAGGTGCATTGACCATTAATCTCCACAACTAGGGCAGAGGGAACATGAGTAAACAAAAGTTTGGATAGAGGTGGGGTGGGACAAGGGTTGAGAGATGTATGGGCTGCGCAGCACACAAGGATTATATGAAAAAGAGTTTGTTAGACGGTGTTGATGTTTCCATATGCTGAGAACGCTCACCATATTGGTGTTGGTGAGTAATAATTAGCAAAAACGGTCAAAAACAGGACAGTTTATGTGACGGTGCAAGCGAATGTGTTGATATAACTTCCGCTGGCATCAATGGGAGTCGAGGGCTCAGGCTCAGGCTCAGGCTTGGAGGCGTCAGATGTGATGGTGAAGGGCGATGCAAAGAAGTCCATTGGCGTGGGTGTGTGGTGCGGGGGCTGAGAACTTTGAGATGATATGAAAATGTCCAAGGATTCATATTGAGCTTTTTATACATTGTAAATCAGGACATGTAAGGAGGAATGGATGAGGATGACATGACAATGGGGCCAACAGCCAATGTCAGGCCAGTCATAACTGTACAATGGCCAGAGCGGGAAAGTGACCGAGAGGACAATAGTACGAATTCCGGGACCAGCTTTTTGACCAGCTCAGGACTAGAGCCCGAGGCACCATGCAAAGTGGCGACAGGACCCACTAGACTACAGTACAGTAGCAGTCCAGGCCATGTCACACAGGAAGTCCTTGGCAAGCTGCTCGTCGGATGTAGTCGTGTTTTTGTGAACATAAATGCGCACATCGACACTGCACATGTTTTTGAGAGAAGATGTGGATCTCGCCTTCGAAGACTCATTCACGAGGTAACTCATCAGATGGATCAGAAGCGGTCTGTTGATCTGATCAAGTAAGCGAATTGAGCAATGTGCATCAGCAGTTCCCCGCACTCACTGACCGTTTGCTACACCACGAACGGCGGGAAGAGGTTGTGGCATGGGCATTGGTACAACTGCTTTCAATGTTCGAACCGTGACAAACATCGGAGGCGGCCCTGCCCGAGATCAAACCGCGCCTCGAACACATCGGATGTGTCAGCAAGCAGAGTTTATTAATAAACTATGGACTTCAGACACACATGTGAAATCTTCAATTCTTACTGCCTACATTACTGCACAACAAAGCCCTAAAACATATATCAGTGCTACATTATGAGTTGAAATATGGTTCCCCAAGCTCTATAAACGGTTTTGTCTAATTTTGTTGAGTTTCAAGCTTTGTGACCCACTTTGAACCGTCAAAATACTGTACTACAATACCCATTCAAAACACTGCTCCGAAGCCATTCCTGCATTGTTTTTTGTCAAACAAAATTTCAGAATATACTTTCCATATGCCTGAGATCAAATCCCAACAATAATATTTGGCAAAGATCTCCAGATTGTAGTGCCTGAGGCGATTTTGAATGTCTGTCCCATTTTGAAAGCCAATGCACGTGATAGAATGGGTGGAGTGGACACTTTTCAAGTTACTCCTCCATCCATACTGTACACGTTGTAAACTATGTTTTAGAGTGGCTCACAACAGATTACATTACTTCCTGTCCAATAGAACAGTCAGAATTATGGGGAGTGTGGTAGTCATAAAACAATCAGGGCAGAGGAAACACAAGTAGACAGAAGTTTGGATAGGGGTGAGGTAGGGTGAGAGAAGAGTTGTTAGACGGTGTCGATGTTCCCATATGTTTAAGAGTGCTTACCGTAAGTCACCATATTGGCATTGAGTATTATCCCACGAAAACGGTCAAAAACAAGACAGTTTATGCAACAATACAGGCGAATGAGTTGATGAAGCTATCTCTGGCATCAATGGGAGTTGAGGGCTTGGGCTCAGGCTCGGGGGCTTTAGACGTGATGGTGAAGGGCAATGTGAAGAAATCCATTGGGGTAAATGTGTATGGCACGGGGAAAGTGTCCGAGGATTTAGATCAAGCTTTCCTTTTATACACTGTAAGTCAGGACACATAAGGAGGAATGGATGAGGATGACAATGGGGTTAATGGCTAACATTTGGCCAGTCATAGCTGTACAATGCAATGGCCAGAGTGGGCAAGTGACTGACTGAGAGGACAATAGTATGAATTCTGGAACCAGCTCCTTGACCAGCTTGGGACTAGGGGCGCCACTGTCTGCTGCCATGCAAAGTGGCGACAGGGCTCACTGGACTACAATACAGTAGCAGTCCAGGCCACGTCGCACAGGAGGCCATTCACCAGCCCCTTGGCAAGCTGCTCATTGGACACAGTGGTGTCATCGTGAACATAATTCGACACTGCACATGTTTCTGAGGGAAGATGTGGACCTTGATGAGGAGGATCTCGCCTTCAAAGACTCCTTTGCGAAGTAACATATCAGAGGCAACCCTGTTGATCTGACTGAGTAAGTAATTGGACCTCAAGCAATGTGTGCCAGCGGTTCTCTGCAATCACTGACTGTTTGCTTCTACTCTGGTGTGCCACCACAAAAGGTGGAAAGAGGTTGTAGTGTGGGCATTGGCATAGCTGCAGCTGTTCATGCCATTTGAATGCCAGGCAAACTTTGCATACCAACTGTCAGAGATGTCTTTTGGCAACAACTTGCAGGTGATTTTGGCACATGCTGAAGGAGGACAATGCTGCCAAACCCGACCATGGAATCGGATGCGAGTCGAACCTTGAACACATCAGATGTGTCAGCAAGCGGAGTTTAAACCATGGGGACCCTGCGATGCTCGGTTTGAGCAATGTGCTTCAAATTCCTGAACTCTTACAGTTATATCCACTCTCATAGGTGTGTTTTCTTGCTTGCTTAGCAACAGGCTGAGATTGAATATCGCTCCGGCAGCACATGCTGAATTTTTTCTCACATTAAATAATTGTAGTAACTAGGGAAAAAAGTAAATTATATAATCACTACAAGTCATTTCGATGCTGAGTCGAACTCGCAGGTGCAAAGGTGTACAGTATGTGTACCAGCAACAGAGTTGGGCTTGTGATCTGTCACAGAATGTAGGCATACCGGGAGCGCACCATCTTTCTGTTCCTTCCCTTGCATAACACCCCAGCAGCAGGCAAGAAGACTGGAATAAGCACAGTGGAGATGTGAACGGCAGCAGCACCATTCCATGGAGATATATTGACACAATCAGACGAAATCACTGCCATCCCAAGAAACGAGTGCAAAAGGATCATCAGCCTCCTAGGCTCAGTCCCGCCCCATGTCTCTTTCCCAGTAGGAAATGGTGATAGGGTGCCTGGAGAGCTGTTGTGCAGCAACAAGTTTGTAGTACAAACTGCCAAACCACCGAACCTGTAAAAAAAACTAAACACAAGCTAACTCGGTTGAACCCAAGATAGAAAGAAACACTGCTATCAAGCGCCACAGATATGGACAAGTCCACCGCACCAGAGTGCACCGTGAAGTGGCAGGTTCATGCAGATGGGCCCGAGAGCTGGGCTGCTCGGCGCGAATGAGGTCCGTCTGGAATTTGGATCCTTCATGGGTTTTCACGATCTGCCAATTATCTGAGTAGAAATGAAGGGAAAAGGACAATACATTCACCGAGAGAAGGGGCAGGAAGTCAAGGGAACATCGTCTCCCTCAAAGGGTACCACCCACCACACAAGATGCAGCACAACCAGGGTGGGGACAGTAAAATCCCCTGTCCCACATTGGAGCTGCAATGAAGTGAGAGAGGGTTCGAGGGAGGGGGGACAGAGACAAGAAAGCCCCCTTCTGTCTCGCACTTGAGTTGAAAGTGGGGTTGGCAGCTTGAAAAAAGACGAAAACCTGCCTCTGTTTGTGATTAGAGCGGGGGAGGGGGTGGCACTGGGGTGGCAATGTGAGAACCACATCTTGCTTTCGGGCTAGTGAGGGGGTGGTTGGCGGAGAAGTTGAGGGAGGGCGAGCACCAGTGTGGTGTGGAGTGGACGAGAGGTGGACGGGATGAGTACACAATAACCTTATTTTTGTTGCAACGTGAGAGGCCGAGACTCAGCAAAAGCAATAACTATTTTATAACCTCGTATTTTGCAAGATAACTAATATCTCAAGAATGGCACAACTACTTAACTATGAACTCCGCTGTCAAACTTTACGCCACTCAGGTGCAACCATTAGTCTATGGGAGTGGATATCGCTGTACAGTACTTACTGCACTTGACTACCCAAGATGTATACAGTAACTTGCTTTGAACACACCATTGACTCAGACATTATCACGTGACTTTATTTGGGAGAGACAATGGGACACTTTCAAGTCAACTGTCTGCCCATCTACATGTTGTAAACTATGTTATCATGTGACTCATAACAGATTGCATACTTCCTGTCCAACAGAATGGTCAGAATTAGAGGGGGTGTGGTATATGCACACTGCAGCTAGGGCAGAGGGAAGATAAGTAAACAAAAATTTGGATAGCGGGTGAGGTAGGGTGAGAGAAGAGCTTGTGTCGATGTTCCCATATGTCTGAGAGTGCTTACCGTAAGTCACCATATTGGCCGTGGGCGAGCCGTATCCCGCGAAAACGGTCAAAAACAGGACAGTTTACGCGACGATGCAGGCGAATGGGTCGACATAGCTGTCTCCAGCATCAATGGGGGTCGAGGGCTCAGGCTCAGGCTCAGGCTCGGGGGATTTAGATGTGATGGTGAAGGGTGATGCGAAGAAATCCATTGGCGTGGATGTGAGTGAGATCTTTGAGGCACTATGAAAATGTCGGAGGATTCAGATCAAGCTCTCCTTTTATACGTTGTAAGTCTGGACGCGTAAGGAGGAATAGATGACAATGACAATGGGGCCAACGGCGTCGGGCCAGTCATAGCTGTACGACGTCCAGAGCGGGCAAGTGAACGAGAATTAAGGGACAATAGTCCAAATTCCGGGACCAGCTCAGGATAATAGGGTTGTTAGGGTTGTGCAGAACAAGCGCTATCGGGAACATGCTGTGTTGTGCACATGGTCCAAGCGAGCCTTTGAGAAGTTATTCCGAGCGTAGCCAGAAACTGGCAAACAAATAAAGTCAAATTTTACGCCACAAAGAGTCGTCGAGCCTCCTAAAATAGGTCGTCACCTGATCCGAACCCCTTTCAGCTCTTTATCCGGTCCTCGGCTTTCAATTCAATTGTACAACCTCCACGTCCTCCAACTTCGAGACGCTTTCAATTTCAAATGCCACCTTGGCGAGGACCGCGAGGTAAGTTACACCAAGCAAGTAGAGAATGTCTGGGCTGATTAAAACGTGTCTCACGACCACCGGTTTCAACACGTTGGTGGATCCCATTGCACATTACATCGCCACGTGGCAATCTGGAGATTGTGGAACTCTTACCCAGGCATGGTGGAAATCAACAGGCATTACACCTTTCCGAACAAAAACCGCCCGAAGGTCACGCGAACCCTATCGGATTCATTATATCTAGGTATGCTGCAAATTTGGGGAGCTACATCAAACTCGTGGGACGAGACCACGACTACTGTATAGAAAATCGAAAAAAATAACGTTACACAAAAAACTGGGGAAACACTACACCGCCATATAACGCGTTAAGCCGGGCGGTTAAAATTACAAAATAAACGAATGAGTGTTTAGTTGGTGTCCTGGTAAAATAAACAAATGAAGAACGAATGTGTGACGAAAGGAGCCGGGGTCGACTCATCAGACTGCTTCAACTCGGAGTGTGGGAGAATGGTCGTTTTGGTCGGTGTCAGAGGAATAAGACGGAACAGAAGCAGAAGAATCCGTTGGCATGATCTCCTCAGGCTGGGTTGACTGGCGCTTCATCTCGAGCTCAAAGTTTTCCACATACGACGATGTGACCGAGTTCGAAGGTGAATACTGCTCGATTTTGAAGTCGGGCTTCAAGTCACTAGCAATGGAAATGGACGGGACAGTAGAAGGTCGGTCGATGGATGAAACGCTTGATCTGCGCTTGTCTCCAGTCGTTGTAACCACAGAGACAATGACGCCGTTCTTGCTCCTCAGATAAGGCACTGACGAATTACTGCAAAAAACAAAAGTCAGCCCCCAATGTGTTTAGACGGACCAACATGAATTACGCACCCATGCGATGATGATCCGTGGAGAGTGAACGTCGAGTAGCCTATACGACTTGCAAGCGACGTGTACACGCGACGATAGTTCATGCGCGCCTCATCCGCAAAGCCAAAGAGAGCGAAAAAGATGAAAGCGCACGCGACAAGCGACCAACGGTATATCGCGATGCGTTGAGCAAAACTTGGTTCATTCTCCCAAATGAAGCCTGCGACCTGCTCGACCTCGGAGTAATCGCTGTGCGTGTAGGCCCAGCCTTTCCAAGGATTCACACCGTCCTTCACATAGGCCACGATGAAATACGTCCCCAACGGAATGGTCCCGAGTACCTCGATGGCGCCAATGGCCATCAGGCGGAGGTACCGGCCACGACTGAGACCAGGGGAAGCCAACATTAACTCGTTGAGCTGACGTTGGCGCTTGTAGAACACGTAAGTGGTTCTGACTTGGATTAATGAGCCAGGGCACCAAAGGGCGAAGGAAGGCCATGATACTCACCACAATAAGATAAAGATACCATACCGATAATCACGGGCCACGTGAGTAAGAGGGCGAAGGTTAGTGGGGTATTCACGATAGCGAATATAGGGCCGAAATCCTCCAATATGTTGTAACGATTCGACGAAACAACGTACTCTGGATTGCATCCTCGTAAACGACTCATTGGCAGTGAAAGACCAGGCGCACTCACCGGAAACCATCTGGAGAATCGGAATGCCGACACAAATCACCAAATCTTGTATCACCGCCCGGCGTTTCTCCTCGCGTGTGATCATCACAGCTTTCACAGTAGCGATCTTGTAGAGGCGGCGGTTGATGCAAAGTGAACAAGCCGGGATAGCAACATTCAATGCGACTTGAATACGGGTTGCTGTGAGGTGACGAAGAGTAAGTGGACGCTCAAGAGACTGTGGATCAACGGATTTACAAATGTCACAGTAGACCGGAACCCTGTTGATCATATTCTTGTTCCACACGATCGAATTGATGCATTGCATCAAGCATCCAAGACCGGTCCAGATCATGTAAAAGCAAGTGCCCGTGTTCCAAGCTGTGCACGTACATTTTAGAATAGGGTACTCGAATCGCGCAAATAGACCCACGTACCTTCAAGGTGCCAGTAAAAAGGAATCATACACAAAACGAAACCAATGAAGGAGAAGGCACTGTAAAGCTGGTTCTGAGCGGAGGACATCGTATATCTCGATGCGGTGACAAGAAAGACGGGGATGGGAGCCCTCTTGAGCTTATAAGCTATAGCTCAAGCAACGGTAGAGCGGGCCCCATCACTGCCCCATCTGAGTTAATTTCAAAGGTACCCGATGGGTACGCGCATGCCACAACCAACTAGGGTACAAAGGTCGGCACGTTACCAGTGACATGTTCATCGTCCCTTGTACTTTGCGATCCACTGAAGACGTCGCGATAGTCCGCAGAAATGGGTTGCCTTTTTGGTTTTCCTAAACGGGAGCGCCACGTCTATAGCCGGAAATGAACCTCCTTGATGCTACGACCGCGTCACCGCGAATGCTTCCTAAGGGTACTGTAGCATGGTAGTCCCTCAGAGTCGATGTTTCATTCTATGTGCTGGCAGAACCACATTAATCCACCTTTCGGACAACAAAGGAATAACGTGCACGACAGACCTTCCAAGGGACTTTCCTACACCCCTTCAAAAAATGGGAACGGTATTTTTTTGGTGATGGGACCAGGCCCAGGGGAGTGTCGGATGCTGTACGTCGGATGAATCCGGGATGATGGCCCAATATGGCAGTGTTTGTTCGGCGGGTGATAATTGACGCCTTGATTGACGAATCCCCGCACAGACAAGGCACCCGTACAGTAGTGAACTTGAACTTACTACGTAAGCGAATGTCCTGCTGTAAAGCGGTTACTGTATCTGAAGCGCTGGCTCTTCGTCACCAGAGCTGGAGCAGCGGATCGATTACGTAATGTGCGGTTTATATGCTCGACTCGTTCGGCGGTTGACGTTGGACCACTGGCACCCATTTGACCATTTTCCGCCTCTCCCGTGAAGGTCACCTTATGCGTGGCTTCATGGTGGGTGTGTGACGCATCGGGTGCATACTGTACCTGCAATCATTAGCTCGCGGATAACGTGCCGCATTCGCAGTCATATCTTGTGAGCCAACGAGCCATATCAATGGGCAGCGGAAAGAGGGAGTTCCATTCCGGACGCATCGTGCGTGCAATGAGCGTCACTGCAATCGATAGCTTCGTCGCGTCAAGTGATTACATCAAGTGGTGAAGTAAGAATGTACTGTATCACTTAAGTTCGTACATTGATCCATTTTTCTCAGTCATCTACTACATCGTGCGCACCGTACTCCGACAACAATCGCCTAATCTCCCGCTCTCCACGCATTACTGCTACTTGAAAGGGTGTCCGGCCTTCGGTATCCTGTTCATGAACATTTGCTCCCCGTTCAAGTAGAGCCTTGACAATGTCGAAGTAACCAAAGTACGATGCGAGATGCAACGCGGTCAAGTGGTTCATATTCTTCGCATTCACATCAGCGCCATGATCGAGTAACAAGCGGACAATGTCAAAATGTCCACGTCGCGATGCCACCTGCAACGGTGTCCAGCCAACCCCGTCCGTGGAATTCACATCCGCCTTGTACTTGACTAGTAATCGCACAACTTTGAAATTCCCTCCTACCGATGCCGCAAGTAATGCAGTCCAGTGGAACGCGTCCCGATCATTGACATCCGCACCGCTATCGAGTAATGACCGCACGATTTTAAGATTCCCCTCCGCCGATGCGGTATGCAGCAAAGTACCCCCGTCAGGAATATATGTGTCTTCTCCGTGTCTAACTGATGGCGGCTCGACATCGGGAAAGGAATCCTGTGGTGATGTGTCCATGAGGGTCATTAATAAGTTGGCGCGATCCTGAGGGTCCATCCCCTCCCTCCATTTCACCAGAAGCCTTTCCACATTGGGTCTTTCATGATCGCGTGCCACGTCTAAGGGTGTCATGTGTTTGATATTCCGACTGTTGACATCTGCACCCGAGTCAAGTAATAACCTCACGATGTCGAGACGCCCACTTTGTGCTGCTTTGTGTAAAGGGGTCGAACCATGGCAGTCTTGAGAACTTGCATTGGAACCAGACTTGAGCAAGAGGTGCACAATTTTGAGTCGCCCATGGCCTGATGCAAGATTCAAGGGGGTTTGTTGATCCTGGTTCGGCTTGTTAATGTCTGCGCCGTGCTGGATGAGCAACTCAGCCACGACGAGGTGGCCATTGGCGGATGCAAGATGGAGAGGAGTACAGAAGCTCTGTTTGTCTGAATTCGAATCTGCGTTATAGCCATGAAACGGTGGGACATGTATCAGGTCGAATATGGTGACTGACCACTCGATGGAGTCCACCTGCCGTTGTCACAAGAGTCCACGGTCGCCCCACTCTGAATTAGCAAATTCACAACGTCCGCGTGTCCTTCTTGCGATGCTAGCATCAGTGAGGTCCAACCGTTCTTGTCACTGGAATCCACGACTGCGCCACTCTGGAGTAATAAGCGCACAGTATCCGTGTACCCATGTTTTGATGCTAATGCCAATGCGTTCACACCGTCATTGCCACGGGAATCCACAGCTGCGCCACTCTGAAGCAACAAATGGATGACATCCAAGTGTTCATCTTGGGATGCTACCATCAATGGGGTCCAGCCACCGTTATTATGTGATTCCGCCGCTGCGCCACTCTGGAGTAACAGGCGAATGATATCCGCATGTCCTTCTTGCGATGCCGCCATCATTGGGGTCCACCCGCTTTTGCTACGTGACTCCACGGCCGCGCCATTCTGAAGTAACAAATGTACAATGTCTGCGTGTCCTTCTTGCGATGCCAGCGTCAATGGAGTACAGCCGTAACTTCCACGGGGGTCGACGGCCGTACCACTCTGGAGTAACAAGCACACAATAGCCATGTGTCCATTTAGCGAGGCAAACATCAATGGGGTCCAGCCATCGACGTTATGGGAGTCCACGGCTGCGCCACTCAGGAGTAAAAGGCGAACAACATCCAGATGTCCTACTTGCGAAGCTGTCATCAATGGGGTCCAACCGCTATTGTCACGGGAGTCCAAGGCGGCGCCTCTCTGAAGTAACAAATGCACAATGTCCGCGTGTCCTTCTTGCGATGCTAGCAGCAATGGGGCATAGCCGCAAATGCCACAGGAGTTCACGGCCACACCACTCTGGAGTAACAATCGTACAATATCCATGTGCCCATATAGCGAGGCCAACATCAATGGGGTCCAGCCGTCGTTGTTATGGGCGTCCGCAGCCGCGCCGCTCTGAAGCAACAGACGAATGATATCCGGATGTCCTCCTTGCGATGCTGTCATCAATGGGGTCCAACCCTCCTTGTCATGGGTGTCCGCAGCCGCGCCACTCTGAAGTAGCAAGCGCACAATGTCCGCATGCCCACCTCGCGTTGCGGACTCCAATGGGCTCCAACCATAGTTGTTACGGGAGTCTACGGCTGCACCTCTCTGGAGTAACAAGGACACAATGTCCATGTGTCCGTGTAGCGAGGCTAGCATCAGTGGGTTCCGACCATCGTCGCTACGGGAGTCTACACCTGCGCCACTCTGGAGTAAGAGACGCGCCATATCTAGATGGCCATGTTTTGACGCCGATAACAATGGGGTCCAGCCGTCGATGTTGCGCGAGTCCACAGATGCGTCATGCCGGAGTAATACCCGCGCAACGTCCAGTTCTCCATCGGAAGACACCCAGGACAACGCGGTGACCCCGAACCCGTCGCGAGCATCCACATCTACGTGATGTTTGAGCAACAACTCCACAATGTCAAGATGTGTTTTTCGTAACGCTTCGTGGAGCGGTGTCTCTGTATTGTAGTTCCGTGCGGTCACGTCCGCATCGTGCTCGAGGAGCAACATCGTAATATCGACATTTCCCTTGCCGACAGCAGCGTGTAACGGAGTGTCGTAGAACCCTCCCCTGGCATTGATGTCCTGCGGACAAGTATTGATAAGGTGTTTTACAAGGCCACTGAAACCACAGAGTGTGGCATAGTATAATGGAACGGCCTTCGGTTGTGTTGGGCGCGGCGCAAATAAGATTTCTCGGAATGGATAGTCGATGTCGTATACCCAGACCCATGTCGCGAGGTGTGGTTTGGTGGGGTCAAAAAGACGCTCCATTTCATCTTCGATGTTGGAAGATACATCATCAAATTGGGCATGGTCGACCCAGTACCGAGCGGCATAAATAATGAGGGGAAATTTCGTCACGTTCTCCTTATCGACCTCGACGACCTGGCTGTCTATTGCGAGGAGGACACTCAGGGAAGCTTGCGCGAGGATTGTGTGTGCCGAATTGGGAAGAATGTGGTACCGAGAAAGGTGCTTCTCGGCATTGGCGAGGCGTTCTGATGTCAAATATTCCTTGACGGAATAATGCGAGAACTGAACCACTCGCGACCCATCCACGGTGACTATGGTGATTAGACTCGAGCATGCGAACAGCACCGCCTCTTCAGAGTTTACCGGGCGCAAATTCATGTCGTACTTGGGAGGAGTTCCCGCATCGAATTTAATTGCGAGGATCTCTGCGAGTTCCTCAACGCGAAGCGGTCGGATGGATACGGCAAGGCAGTGGAGGAGACGACGCGCATATTCCTGTCTCTCTCGAGCGATGCTGAGCAATATGCGCTCATATGTCTCGTCCAAACCCTCTGGCAAGTCATCCAGAGCGCGACGAATTGTTGATGGAAAGCAGTTACGCAGGGCTTCAAGTTGGCAGACAATCCATTGAAACCTGCATGAATGCATGAGAACAGTCGTAACCTGGCTTGATAATGATGGCTTACATCCCGCCACCTCTCTGAGAGAGGCTATTTACGACCATTTCCTTGTCTTCTACCCTCCAATTCCGCATCTGCCTATCTGAATAGACAACAAATCTGATATAGTCGTCAATATCCTTCTTCTGTCCATCTTCGTCGTGAAGAGAGACTGTGTGAGACGCCAAAGGTGCCAAGGAAGCTTGGATATCTGCTTCGGGGCGACTGGTTGCGCAGAGGCGAAGGTTTGCATGGCGCAAGTCGACCACTTTCTCGACTAGCTTAAGAACTCGCTCCCGAGGGGGTACCACACCAGAGACATGGGGGCATTCGTCGAGACCATCTATAATAATATAAATTGTTGGCAGCCCATCGGTTTTGAGCATCGTTTCCAAACAATCCAGCAGCGCGCGGTCGCCGGGCTGCCGAGATCCTGCCTTACAATTCGAATATAGGGCGGAGAGAATGTTGTAGCAGGCATCGGATTCGGCGGCGAGCTGGGAAACAAGGGAGGACAGCAAGCCACTAGCCTCCCGCTTTTGGGGGTCCCTGAAATCGCAATAGAAGTATGCCATCAATGCCAATCCCATATCGCATAGACCTTCTATTTCTTCGATAATGCTGGAGCTGTTTGATAACAGTTGATTGTTGGAACATGCTGAGAAATGTTCTCGGGCAACTTACCATAGGACACTCTTCCCCGCACCAGCTACAACACCATGTGAGAAGCAGTAATGAGAGAGCGGAAAATATGCGTACGTTTACCGAAGATCCATAAGAGAGAACCCGTTGCTTTCCATTCCTTAAACATGCGGCTTTGAATGAACCATGAAGCAGTTCCATCGAGGTGGTCTCTGCATGCTATGTTGTGGTTAGTCGAAGGATCTGGGGGAAAGAGCCAATTTCGGATATCCTTTTGGAATAGGTTCCCTGTGAAGCACGTTCAACCTCGAGAACTACTAGGATTAAATGTCAGAACTAACGCTCTATCTTGTTGATTCTATTTGTCGTCTCTTGCATCATGGCTAACGCCCGTCGTTGATTTCAGGAGAATCGGATGCCCCATGCAAGTTGAGCCTACCTAGTGCCTGTTGTATGCCAGCCGTTGATGTCTTCCCGTCTATCCGAACAAGTCTCGTCAATCGTTTGATAACCCCCCAATTCAGGGTTGCGCACCATCCATGACTTCCTTCAGATTGTTGAAGAGTCCGTGGACAACTTCCAGCGTGTTGGCCACGGTCATCTGAGCTTCCTCCTGGGTAAGTCGGTCCAATCTCTGGAGGATGGCTTCAACGTCGTTCTCTCCCAGTAACTTTCTTGCAAATTTCTCTGCAGTAACGCTTAGCCAGGGAAGGTCTATGGATAGTGGACCACTTACTGAGCCGTCCCTGTTTGATTTGCTTCGTGGCAAGCGCAAGCACGGCGAGTACTTCAATCATGATCTTTACCACTATATCTGACATGGTAGGGGATAACGGAATCCTCTCGGTGTAGATATGGAGGCGGCTAAGGAAATTCGCGACGCATTCAAAAAGGTCGAGAAGTGCGTCATAACTTGTACTGACGCCAATAGCTGCCTGCCAGTGGCGCGAATAGGTGTCATTTAAAGATCTGAATCGTCTGATGGACAAAAGAAGGGCGACACATACTGAGAGAAGAACATCGATGCCTACAAAAATCGCTTTCGTCGGCTGGAATGCCTCGCCAAGGACACCAGAAAACGCATGGACAACTTCAACTACGGGGCGAAGGCGGTCGATCAGGTTGCGATAATTGTCCCGATAGTCTTTGAACGCTGTCTCTCTTTCTAAGAGCAGGTGAATGACGTCATCGGGAGAATGGCAGCTCTGGAGTTTCTCTGCAGAGGGATGTTTGGTAAGGTCAACTCCGGTCTGCCTGGCATAGCTGTCCAAGGCGGCATTGAGGATGGATTGAAAGTTGGCGGAAGATGCTATCGGTAGGGTCATCAAGTCATCAATGTTGGGGGCCAGGTTGGGGGGATGTTCGAACGGAGGGGGAAAGATACGGACCACTCTAGTTGGAGTCTTTCTACGGTGTACAGCCTACTGATAACCATATAACTCGATATGGAATAGATTAGCGCCCCAAGCAGGCCTCGTGAGTACGAAAACTCAAACAGTACATTGGGCGCAAGCTGCGCTGATCCGTGAGTCTGCTGCAAACCCAGAACTCACTATACCCCAATGAATGATTCTTCACAGCCCGGCTACATGCGCGTTGGAGGCCATGGTAATTGCCAGTCGCTCTACGCCACGCAAGGTTCTTTGTGAAGGTGCGTGTGCGCACTTGACGCTAGGAGCCACAGAGTTGGATGAGCCAATCGTTGGGTCACCGCGACCGCGAGAGTGATGATCCTCACACCCAGCGGCCCGGAAGGGTCGGGATCGGGAATGGGACCACGGTCGTTCCATCGGCCGTAGTGTGAAGGCTTTATGCAAGCACTATCGGTCAAGTGCTCAGTAGGACATTTCTACCAACGAACATCAGGCAAGTCAGAGACCGATTCGCTATAATCTGAACGAGGCATAATACATGCTATCGGAATTAATCTACCCACCACTCCTCCCGTTTCTCGCTTCGATCACGACGATCGTCGAGCATCACCTTGCTTCCTTCTTACCTCACGGCGATCATCAAACATACACTCGCTAGAAGTACGTCATGGATGCGACAGAACGATGTCCAAGTGCAACGTGCAACACTCACGTACTTGAGGGTACCTTGACCGCTCAATCACCCATCTTGCACATATCTTGTCGCCTGTCCCCCCTAGATGGTGGTGTCGCACAGTTGCTTCTTCGTGTGCCTCTCTCTTCCTACAGGATATGCCGAGTGTCAATGATCGTGATCACTTTCCATCGCCCAAGGTTCGGTGGTAGATCCACTTGGAGATTGCATCAAGATGGTAGTGATGGGTTGCACCGTCGCGAAGTCTGTCGGCCCGTTGTTTGTGCGACTCTTACATACGCACTCTTCCCTGCTTGCAGCATGACGTATTATGAGAGACTGTGTGGAGTGGACGACATTTAGTGGGAAAAGGGGAGAGTGAAAGAGGAAGTGGGGCGCCGCGGGATGGACAATCAAAGATGGTGGAGATGGGAAGAGTTGCTTAGTCAGGCGGACAAGGCACCAACCAACGACGGTTGTCAGTGGCCTCGCCTCACCTCGCTCCTTTTTGCTTTTGACCGCCGTCCATGCCCAGCCTATTCTCCCGTGCCCGTACAACCTCTTCTCCCCACAAGACACACAGACAAAGCACTGATCACCTAGACGAGTTTGGCCGCGTACCCAGCCGAGGTCTCGACACCTTCCCTCCAAAGAAGGACAAGCATGTCGAAAAGACCCGCACACGCACCCTGAGTGCTGCCAAGGGTCGAGCACCGGGTCCCCTTGTCAATGAAGAGGAACCCCTCATCCCCGATGGCAGTTTTTTCCCCCTCAACCTCGATCCCCCAGGTGGTGGTGACCCTGCAAGTCACCCAGACTCAGAACGGGGTTCGTACTCTCTTTTTATCACGGGGCTTTCACTAGCCGTCCGCTGTAATCTCGCGCGTTTTCCATTTTGGCGATCGCTAATGTAGTGCGCCACGGTCGCGTGTCGCTGGAGTACCACCCTTCGGGGCCTCGTGCTTTTAACGCTTTCGGCCAGCGCGGACTATGCTGACATCAACGATCACACAGGACACCACGAGCGCGACCAAGATTACGGCTACCTCTCCTATCAGCATCACGTTGTCCTCGGTCTCGACGAGGTCAACCGCCTCGTCCGCACCGTCACCGACGAGCTCGGCACACGTGGACTCACCACTCCTTTTCTCTTTTCCAGTCTTGCCATCGATATCAACTCTTCCCGCGTTCGTCGCCTCATCCAAGCTTTTCTTCGTACTTGTGTTTCGTTTCCTGCGCCGGACGCGGAATATACGTGGCGCGAAGAGGCCCGCTTTGCTGCGCCCCCCGAACTTGCCATGTGTCTCCGTTGGGGTCTTGCCCGTGTTTTGCGCGTCTCCGGGGGAAGTGCCGTTCGCGGGTTCCTCTCTTGGGATATGTACGTCGAATGGAGTGAGGCCGAACTCCGTAAGCAATTTTCTCGGCTCTCCTTTTTACCCTTACCCACAATCTTGATTCTATTTTATAGTCCATGACTATCCAGCGACCCATTTTGAAGCACTCCTTGCATCCTTACATCAGCCTCTACCTTCAATCGTCATCAACGTTCTCTCCCTCCTCGCCCGCCTCACAGCCCACTCGTCGTCTTCAGGTCACACCCCTCCGACTCTTTCTCCCCTTTTCGGTTCTCTTATTTTCGGCCTTGGCCCCGCTGCGCTACCATTCCACCATACGTACCTCCAATATCTCCGTGTCACCAACGCTATGGAGCACGTCCTGCTCGCTTTCGTTCGCTGGCAAGATGCACCAAGCAACGAGTCATCTAGTACATTTGGTCGCGGACCCGGCAGCGCTGCGTCTCTTGGCGTACCCACACGTCTCAAAGATTGGATTCGTGGTTACCCGGCCATGCTCCCGGAACCGGCAACCCGCTCAAGGAAGCACGACAGACTGCAGCCCCGGCGAGGTGCCCGCACTATGCGCGTCGTCAGTGTAAGGCGGAATGTACGCATGTATACACCCGATCTCGTCAAGACTGCCGCGACTTGGGCCTCTCGGGTTCCGAGCGGAGTGACACATGCTCCAAATGCATTTGCCCAATCTCGTGATTGGGAACGAGTTGCCCCACCCACCCTCAAGCTGGTGCCGCGTTATGCAGACAGCTTTAAGAAGCGCATGGACCTCCCGCCTAATTTTCATCCTCATATGGGTGTTACGTCGTCGAATGCGTCCATTGCTTCTTCTACTACGGTATCCACTCTTGGGGATAGTCCGACTGACTACTTTGGCCTCGGAAAACCTGCAGTCGCAGGCGAAGAGCGATTTCGCAGTCTGACGGACCTCAAGTGGGGCGAATTTGAGTCAATGGGCTTCGGAGGTTTGGAATCGAGTGAGAAGAAACTCCAGTTTGACCTCACGGAGAGTGCGCGGACGGTACGTCACATTTCCGCTCTGTTGTATTACTCTTGTTTATCACGCCGTGTTGCAGTCCCGGGCAGCAAAACGAACGACACTGACCTGGACCGATTTCTCATCCAGTGGATTCTCGCGCATGGATGCTCCACTTAGCGCTACGCTCCAATTCAGCAGCCCCCTCGTAAATTCGATCTCGTCTTGGCCGGAACAGCAGGCCGACATCACCCGCAAGGTGAAGAAGATGCAGAAGTCCCTCCCACCATTTGGGTGGGACACGGAGCCTGTCATGGGCACAGAGGGGATTATCGAGGAAGCATTCATCGACGTGTTCTGTGATCTCGTGTATGGTGGCGGATGGATAGACATAGGACGGGAGGAAGTCGACAAAGAATGTAGTTGGGCTCTGGTGAGTACTGGTGTTGACAGGATTCGTGATCGCCGCTCTGAGGTTGTCGCCTCCGCAGGTCGAGTTTAAGTCGCTCCCGCTGTCAAGGTCGACTGTTTCTGGCGGTTCAGACCCACGCACTTCCTCCACCGTCTTCCTTTTCGAGGAATTTGTGCCGCTTGAATACCGCCAGCAACTCTCTGCGGGTGTTCAGAACAAAAGAACGTTAGCGTCTTTCTTCTCACCTGGCAAGTCAAAGCAATGGAAGCAAGCCGCGACGCTCAATGGACGCCCTTATGTTGTCGGGCACGTGCCAAGAGGCCTTAATTATCGTGAAGCCGAGTTCGAGGGTCTCCTTCAGGGCAATAATAGTTCTACGAAGGTCATCTCACTGGGTCGCGATGGTCCCGTAAAGCGAGACGTGACCCACTCTGAAGGGTTTGGTTCGTCATTGAGCCCAGTATCAAGGCGTACCCGCCCGGAAGCCATTTCTTCTCCACTGTTTGTAGGCTCACGAGAGGACACCACGCCTCGTCCATCCACCCCGGTTGTCCCACCAGCCCCAGCGAGTACAAAGCGGCGTTTCCGTCTGCCCCTTACCCCGAACACACGGACTTCTGGCCTGACTCCCTCCCAAGCTGAAGACATCGACTTTGAGACGCGTTTGGCGAGCTATAGCGATGACGAACTGAATAGTGTCAATACGAATTCACGGAAAATGTCGAAGGAAGAGCGCCGTCGGTCCAAGGATGATGCGTGGGTGGACATTCTGGTTGCGAGCCACTCGCGCCGCGCCGGTAATCAGGATGCAGAGCTCCGGCGCCCTGGCGGTCCGCGACCACGCAATGCTAACCGTCAGGACCCTGAACTGGCGAGTTTGGAGGTCGCGCAGGTGCTCGCGGGCGTTCGTGGCCCTTCGCCCCATTTTGATGGAGACAGCGTCGACATTGAACCGATGAACGTTCCACACCGTTCGAAGATTGACGACCGGGGGTCTCCGATGATGGAGGAGTTGTACGCCCCCACGATCCCGGGAAGTGTTGACTTGACGGTGCCTGAGGAAATTCAGGAGGCATCACCACCGCGTCCAGAGCGGCGGATGGGATACTTTGACATTCACCCGGAACGTCGCCGGATGCGGATGGGAGGCGGCGGGGAAGAAGACATCTTCGACGAATTTGCACGTGCTGCGGATGAGAGCGACGATCTTCCGAGACGGAGTGACGTCACCGAGAGTGTCTATTCTTCAGGCGCCACGCCACCCGCCTCGCCCCACCCGCACGCTGAACATCTACAACCCGAACCCGGGCCCGTGTCCTTCCCTTCCTCTTCCATCCCCGTTCCCTCTTCCTCGTTGCCGGCCCCGACCCCGAGCCCGCAAGCACCGACGTACTCCCCGCGCGACTTGCAGCGGCAACAGGAGGTGCGCGACAGGCTATCTGGAAAGCCGGGCGCCAAGGCGAGCTCGCTTATTGAGATGTACCGTGAGAAGGAGCGCCAGGCGAGTGGTGGGAGTGGGAACTCGCCAGGCAAGTCCCCTACTGTACAACAGCAGCGGTCGACGTTGGCGGCGAAAGAATTCACACCCTTACCGCCGCCACCGCCGCCGCTGTCTGAACCGTCTTTTCCCCCCGCTGACATACCAGTACTGGGTCAGGAGGACGGGCTTGAGGGTGTTGAATGGGAAGGAGAAGGGGAGGGGGAAGAGCTCACCGAGCCGCCCCACCATGATTTTGACCACGGACGGGATAGCCCGTATCGGTACGTGCATGGGGCGCCGCTGCATAACGTCGTCGAGGAGGAAGAGGAGGAATAACGCAAAGCAAAGTACGCACATCATGGTCTCTTGAAAAAAGGACACTCTCGAAGTCGCTCTTCCATTTCCTCCACCGGGTCCACCCTTATTTCCAAGTCTTTTAAGACGCTCTTCCCCGCTTTTGTCTGCTTCCTGCTGCCTTTTATCGATGAGCTCAATGCGATGATATCCCCAGAGACGGAAATGGTCTATCGATACTGGTACTTTTTATCTCTCCTATCTCACCCACCACCACGCTCTCTTTTTTCCTCGTTTTCTCAACATTCGAATACCCGCCAGCGCGTACAATGTAGCACGACCTATTTTTTTTCCTTTCCCCTTTGTCGTCAAACAGGTCATTCCCTCATTCTCAGTTTTTCCACCCCCAAAGTTACTACTATCTACCTCCCTCCTTCTCGCTCTCGCTTATCTCTCATGTTGGCCATTGGCAGATCCCGAAACCCTCCTTTCCCTCCCGTTTTTTTTCACCGTTTATGGGCGCTCGATACGTTCTTCCCACTTTCTGCTATTAATATGACCCAGCGATGCTGTTATCTTTCTCCTTCTCTTCTCTTCTCTCTCGAGCGCTACCATACACTAGTTACCCCCGTCCACCCCGCCCCACCACACATACACCCATCCTACCAAGCCTGATGATGCTTTACAAGTCCCGCCTTCCTACTACCGACCTGGTATTCTATTCTATAGTCGAAATTAGCATGATACTGCAGCGAATCCAAAAAAACAATCTTTTTCAAAATTTGAGAACATATTTTGCGATTTTTTTGTATCGCGTATGAATAACGAAATGACCACCACGTCACTCATCCCTTGAATCAAAAATGTGATTAGATTCGCCTTCGACGTCACACTCTTGGGTATGTGACCCCGCAGCGATGCAAGATGTACAGTAAGGGAGTCCTGCCCAGTTTGTCCGGGTGACTCGCGGCCGCGCCGTGGTCGAGTAATAGCTGGACGGTGTAGTCGTGACCCCGCAGGAATGCATGGTGTCAAGCCACGTGATTCGCGTCCATGATCGAATAGTATCTGGACGATCTTGTCGTCACCCCTCTCCGATGCAAGATGCAGTGGAGTTCTCCCGGTTGAACTCCTCGGCATTTAGTAGATTCGCACCGCGGCGTTCGATTTACTGTAGCAACGATACGGCCTCGGCGTATCCGCGATACGAAGCTGACGGGAGTCTCGTCGTCCCGAGACTGCACGTTAGCACCACGAGCTCCACTAGGAGCATCGCAACATGCATAACTTATTTTCCGTTGTCTACAGCTGCATGTAGAGGAGTCAGTGAGTCACGGACATTCCACCCCGAGCGTTGATACTGTATCTTGTGGATGCGCGTAGACGAGATGCTCCACAATGCCATGGAAACCGCATGGTGAATGGTGGTCATGAAAAACATGGGTGGGTTGTTTATATTGTAGAGCTGGAGACAGGCCGCGAAGTGTGGCTTGTTCCAGTTGAAGAGGCGTTCCATCCCACGTTGGATACGTTCTCAAACTGGGCCGTGATCAACCCAGTACTCGACTGAATACAAGGCCAGGGGCAAGTTCCGAATGTTGTCCCTGTCAACGTGGTCGTCAAATCTGAAGGAGTACGCTCAGGCACGCTCTCGCAAGAACAGTAAGTTATGAGCCAGCCGTAACGTGAAAGTGGACAGCATGCTCGTAGGGATTGTTCCCACATTGTGTTGAATTGCAGAACGTCCCGCAAGCTCCTCGATACGTTCAAATACAGTATATCAATTAGGGCATCATAACTTGCCCTCAAATGATGATTGGCCTTTTGGCAGTCCGGAATGTGACAAGGAGTGGGCCGAGGATCACGAGGGAAATATCATAGCCTACGCACGGAAAGAAGGATCCCGATACTGGAGAAAAGAGCCTTTTTCCGGCGGAAATGCCTTGGGGATAGAATTTCAAGAGTCCACGGAAAGAATAACAACGAACCTTACAGGACTTACGTGATTCGCACTGGGACTAAGAACTGCATTTGTAGAGAGGGCATATAACACATTGACGACAGGTTTGAGCTGTTTCTGAGTCCTTCAAACACCCAGTCTTGTTCCTGAAATATATCAAGGATAGAATCGGGGCTGTCGCAGCTATCGGTCCTGCCGGCGAGTGGGTGATCTTTCCCAGTTTGCTTGATGTATATCGCTAAGGCAGCATTTAAAAGTGTCCCAAAGTTGGAGGAAGTCAAGTCTGCGTTAGAAGTCGAGGAGGAAATAGCAAGTGGGATAGTGGGGGAGATGTCGGACGTTGAGTGGACAGGACGGGGGGATACAGTGGCGGAAGTGAACCCTTCCGTAGCATGATATAGTGATAAGCAGACGCTCGCGCTGTTCTCGGCCGTTCACTGCATAAGTAATTAATCAGGGCAAAGCCTTGGTTCAATGTTTCATATCCTAAGCTGCATCACTGCATGGCCCCTGTGCAAGCAGAGAAGAATGCCGGCAAAATTCAGATACCAGCGCTTGTATCACTCTTGTCGGGACTGCAGCCCAGCTTGTACTAAGTTAGTGGTCCTAGTGGACACCCTACCAGCGCAACGCGCCCCCAATCAGAATGAGAAGGAACGTCTTCCCCGCTGTGGAGTATACTCAAGGTAATACCATCTTGCTACCTTTTGGTTCCTGCTGTACCGCGAGTGGGATAGGGCAGACACGTCTGGTTGTACTATCGCAGCACGACGTGATCCGAGAAAATTTGTGAAATATGGAACATGTCGTCGACTCGTCGAACACCAGCTTTGACCAAGTCGCGTGACAAAAGTGTGACAAGCGCGTTTTTGTCACGGTGTATGAGTAACGCTAGCGCTGTCCGCACCTGTCTAAAAAGTACCTACATGGCTTCCTTCCTGCGCCGTTTCACAACCTCTGCTTCAGCAACAAAATCGCCTCTGTACGTATTTCCCCGCCTCATGTGCCACAATTGACGACAACTATTCTGTGTAAAAACAGGGCGAACGTATTCGTGCGCATCATAACATGTTCAAATTGCGTGCTTTCCGAAAATGGCTGATGGCAACCCCTACGTTTGCAGTTCAACGTCGCGATCAACTCGAAACCGGCTGGCCGGATCGTGTTTCGCTTGTTTGATGACGTGGTGCCCCGCACGGCGCAAAATTTTCGGGAGCTCGCTACGGGACAGCACGGATTCGGATACACCGACAGTTCTTTCCATCGGATCATCCCCAATGTGCGTGTTCCGCCTGGTCTTTTCTCTCTATTCTTACCCCGATCTTCTCGTTACTGTCTGAATTCTGCCGGGGCCGATAACCGACAAATCACCGGATAACATAGTTCATGGTGCAGGGTGGTGACTTCACGCGACACGATGGGACAGGCGGACGCTCGATCTATGGTGAACGTTTTAAGGGTGTGTACATGACTCGTGGCATGGACAAAAGGGTTCACCCGTTCGTTTCGTAGATGAGAACTTCCAGCTGAAGCATCACAAGGCGGGACTGCTCTCCATGGCCAATGCCGGTTCCGACACCAATGGTTCGCAGGTGTGTTTTGGAATTGTTGGTAAATGTGCATGAAACGCTGAACGTGCGTGCTATAGTTCTTCATTACAACCGCTGTCACATCGTGGCTCGATGGGCGGCACGTTGTGTTTGGCGAAGTGGTCGACGGGATGGATGTTGTTAAAGTCGTTGAGGCAGTCGGGACAGCGTCTGGCGAACCGAGGCAGAAGGTGATGATCACGTCCTCGGGGATTGTATCTTGACGTCTCCGAGGATAAGACTACGTGCACGGTCCCTAGGATGCGCACGTGAGTCCCGGAAAATAGAATTAGCGCTTAAGGTTTGTCGATGTCGAAAAGAAGGGTTCGCTCGCTAAGATAGGAGGGAGGCGAACAAGCTACTTCGGATAAAAGAGCTGAGAACGAACGTGGAGCGATGTCCGTACAGACTCGGGTGTGTACACGCTCTGGATGAGTCGTGGTGGTTTCGCCTCATGCAACCCGCGGAGAAATCGGTTCCATTCTGGTCTTCTCACATCGTCATTTGACGAACTAAATAGTTGAGCGTAACTTGCAAGATGATCCGGTCATTTGATTATTCAGTCTGCTGGACAGAGCAACTAGATCCGAGCGACCTGCAGCGGCCTTGCCTCAAAAGGCCAGATGCATCTTTCAGACATCTGTTCATTTGCCCCCACCTCCCCCCCTCCAAGTCCCCGCCGCCGTCGTCCACATGCAGCACCACCTCCACCCAACAGAGCTTCCCACACACATTCCCCTCGAGAAAGTCCCGCCGCTCTACGACGGCCACCGCGCCGCGCTCAGCCTCAACATCATAGTCGTCGGCGCAGGCCTCGGCGGCCTCGCAGCAACCTACACGCTCGCGCACGCCGGGCACCGCATCACGCTCCTCGAATCAGCCTCCGTCCTTGGCGACGTGGGCGCCGGAATCCAAGTCTCGCCCAATGCAACACGCCTCCTGCACCGCTGGGGTCTCGGGCCCGCTCTAGCAGCCGTAGCCGTCGAACCTGCCGCGATCGTCTTCCGGCGGTACGATACCGGTACGCGCGTGGGGTACACGCGCTGGGGTGCGCGCATGGCGCACGAGCATGGGTCGCCGTATTACCATGTCCATCGCGCGGATTATCATGCTATGTTACTCCGTCTGGCGCGCGCTGCGCCTGGCGTGCGCATTCGCCTTGGCGCGGCTGTGCGTGATGTGCAGCCTGATCCGGCGGTGGTTGGTGGGCCGAGCGTCACGCTTGCGTCGGGGGAGGTGCTGCGTGCGGACGTTATTGTTGGCGCTGATGGCGTCAAGAGTACGTTGCAGAAGGCCGTCACGGGGCGCAATGACGCGCCGGTGCCGACGGGCGATGCGGCGTATCGCGCTATCATATCCACTGATCCTATGTTGCTGGACCCTGAGCTACGCCCGTTTGTTGAGACCCCCGAGATGTCCGCGTGGATGGCGCCCGGACGTCATCTGATGGCTTACAACATCGTGAGTGGGTATTTTACTTTTTAATTGATGCCAAGTATATCGCTTGGCATGGCATGGCGCGCTGGGAATATCGGGAACGTTGATCTCTGTCTCTGTGTTGTGCAGCGTGCGAAGAAAGAGTACAACCTTGTGCTGATCCACCCTGATGATGGGTCCGTCGAGTCTTGGACTGAGGAAGGCAGCGGAGACAAGATGCGTGCTGATTTTGCGGACTTTGAGCCACGGTGCGTAACCATCTGTCCGTCTGTCCTGCAACGCAAATTTAACGGCTCAACTATTGTAGCGTCCAGAAACTGCTTTCGTTCGTCAAATCCACGCTAAAATGGCGGCTCATGGACCGCAAACCGCTGAACACGTGGGTGCACCCAAAGGGTCGTCTAGTCCTGCTGGGAGACGCATGCCATCCGATGCTCGTAAGTTATGCATGCGTGGCATGCCGCTAAGTGTAGTAATAATAAACCCCCCTTGCAGCCCTATCGCGCCCAAGGCGCCGCGATCGCCATCGAAGATGCAGCGGTCATCGGTGCCTTGTTCTCTTACGTCTCTTCAATCTCACAAGTCCCCGCTCTTCTACACGCATACGAACACCTCCGGTTCGTACTCTATCCCACCTTTTCCCTTGACCACTAATGAGCGTAAAAAAAAAAAAAAACAAGGTTACCGCGCGCGACGGTCACGCAAGAGTCCTCCCGCCTGAACCAGAAGATCTTCCACCTACCCGACGGGCCCGATCAGCGCACGCGCGACGAGGCCATGCGCGCCGCGATGGGAGCTGAGCTCGAGGGAAAGCCCATCCCGGATGGTAACCCGAATCAGTGGGCGGACCGCACGAAGAGCCGGGTCCAATTTGATTATGATGCGTATGCTGAGGTCGAACGGTGGTGGGCGAGCGGCGGACGACAGCTATTGGAGGCGCTTGCAGGCAGCGATGGTGGGCATAAGTCGTCTGTGAAGATGATGGTGAAGAGCAGGTTATAATTTGGGGGCAACTTGATATTATTGCCACTGTATATACCAGTACTAGTAAGTTAGTAGTAGCGCGTGTTGAGCGTGCCAGTGTATGATCGATTTGTACTTTTACTTTTTTTTTTGGCTCGACGCTGAGCAGGACCTCACTCAGTCATCCCATCATTTTCACAAGTTATTTTTATGAGAAAATTAGGATTTTTCCGGTGTATATAAAGGCGGTTGCGTAGTACCAAGAGACGCGGTTTTCGGATCCGCCGCGGCGGGGGCTTTCCCGTGATCCGGATTCATATCTCTCGTTCTCCCGCCGCTCAGATACGAAAAATCAAGGATCGGAACGTGCTTCCGACTCCAGTCGACGCAACTCTACACACTCCTCAAAAACTTGCCAACTACTGTAACACGAGAGAGACAGGCATGACTGATGCGGACGGCGGCGGAGAGGAAGACGAGGGTCTCGCGCTCGGTGCGATCTTCACGGTGCGTCGCAAGTTCATTTGACCCTGAGTACAGTAGTGGCATCAATCGTGCAATCGGTATGACAGGATCCTCCTCGTCCACCATCGCCCGAACCGACAATCGCAGTATATGAAAACATCGTTAATTTTGAGGATAGTCCGAGTCCGAGTCCATGGAGCACCATCTCCGTCCGACTCGTTGGCAACCATCCCCTCTGGGGACACCACCTGTACGTTTCAGATATGCCGTCACGCGCGGATACAGTGCAGTACTACGCACCAAAGAAAGAGCCCACCCAATCTAACCCCTCTCCTTCCCCTCCTCCGCACACACCTTTTTTTTTTCTAAAAACAAAACAAACAAACAACTTAGGTGGAACGCTGCGCGCGCGCTGGCTGGCTTTCTCCAACGTAGTCCAGAACTGTACTTGGACCGCAACGTGCTGGAATTGGGCGCAGGTGGCGGCCTGCCAGGTCTACTCACTGCAAAGTGCGGCGCGCGAAAGGTACGTACTCTTCATGCGGAAGCGGCGCAATTGAATTTACTGTCGTCTATATGCTGCAACAGGTGGTCCTTACGGATTACCCGGACAAGGCGCTCCTCGACAATTTGACCTACAACGTAGCGCAGAACTTGAACGTCCAGCCGCCGCCCGGCTGTCCCTGTCCGGCCACCGCTACCGTGTGCAGCGTGCTGGGGTACGTGTGGGGATCTCCCGTTGATCCGCTCCTCGACGCGCTGCTGCCAGTGCCAGACACAGGTCCGGCGGGTACAAGCTTCGATCTGATCCTGCTCTCGGACCTTATCTTTAATCATTCTCAGGTGCGCTACCATCATCATCATCATCACCTTTCCCACCCACTTTTCGTCTCTCGGAATGAATGAATACATATACCTACATATATTTTTGTGGGTGCGTGTGTGGATAATTTTTGTTTTGGGTGCGATAAAGCATCGTGCGCTGCTCACGACGTGCGAGCGCACCATCGCGCCCGGTGGATGCGTGCTCGTATTTTACACCCACCACCGACCGCACCTCGCCGCGCGTGACATGGACTTTTTCAAGATGGCTGCTGAGACGAGCTGGAAATGCGAGGAGGTGTTAACCGAGCGATTCCCGGTACGTCTCCCGGGTCCATTTTGTTCCGATGTTTCACCCTTGTCTCATCATCATAATTTTTTCATATTGTAATTACCGTCGTCATCGTTATCCATCAGCCTATGTTTCCCGAGGACTCGGGCGAGGAGGAGGTGCGGTCGACTGTGCATGGGTGGAAACTCACCCGAGTGTGACCCTAGGAAGATTATTGGTACGGAGAAGACGATCGTAGTTCTACGTGTTAATGCACACGATTCCGTTCATGCGGACTGTCGCAGAGCACACCAACTATTGTCGCACTCAAACTCGCGCTACACACAACTTCTGGTACTAAATATCTGGAAGCCACAGAAGACAAGTGCTAGCGCTCCAGGGGCAAGTTGAATGCCCGGGTTGCGTTAACCCAAGCCCACTTCATCCTGTTACTCAAGAAGAGTGTAATAACCCAAAGTTAGGAAGCTTAGGATATTCTTACGACTTAGTGTAAGTTGGTCGATCCGATTGACGAGATCTCTGGAAACCGTGCTGCGATAATGGCTAAGCTCGAGGGCAAGCCAATAACAGATGGGAATCCGGACCAGTGGGCTGACCGTACGAAGAACCGGATCCAATTGGATTGCGATGCATATGCTGAGGTCGAGCGGTGGACGACAACAGATGGAAGCGCTTGGATAGCACAGCGATGGCGGGCATAGTTCTTCCGTGGATGGGGTCGAAGAGCGATTATACTTGGGGGCACTTTTTCAAGTTAATGTTGTCTACCAGCAGCGCGTGTCGGGCGTGTCAGTACAGTATACAGTAACTTAGTGTTTGTGCACGTGTTCGCATGTGGTGATCACGAGTTCATCGTTGAGTTCACGTGATGGGACCCCATACGCGTTCGCGGTTGCCATTTCTTTCAGTTATATCCTCCACAGCGACTGAGGTAATTGGTTAATCTCTGAAACAGTTTATGGGCTCTGCTGCTCATTCGTGAGGATGATGGCTTTGACCTTAAATCATGCCTGCCAAGCAATCGCAATTTTGGTTGCGCTCCTGTATCTTGCCTATGTCATACATTCTCGTACCTGGCCTCTGGAACTGCCAGCCCACCAAGCGCCCTGCTCACAGATACAAGCGCACATTTTCCTACCCCAAACACAGCAGTAACCGTGCAGAGGGCTGAATTCTCAATAATGACAGGCCGTGGGAGTGCTTTAGGGCGCGCGTAACTTCTACGTGATATCTGAGCATCTTCGGACCACTCCTAGCGTTCTTCGTTAGCCTCCTACATTGTCCAGCAAGCTTCTCTCCATATCCTCCCCTCTTTTCTATGTTTTAACTTGGGACGACACTTATGCCCTCCCACCAACAGCGTCCAGGTGGATCACGCTTGAGCGCTTTTTTCCCGTTATCCCAGGAACTCCTAGCGCTACGCCGCTATCGCAATCGATAGCTTATTAAGTACGAACCCTTGTGGGAAACTTTTCTCTGCGAATATCCTTATCGATTGCAGGGCAGTGCGCCCCCCCTAACCCAACCCTTTCTAGCCACCACCGTCCGGCGTCCTCCTTCTCACCGCGGACCACTCCTCTTTCCTTGGCCATATTTCTTCCATCTCTGATATGAGTCAATCCACCTCATTCTTTTTCCAAAGCCTCTTCTATGCTGCTCTCCAGGACTACGAGAACCAGACGGGGACCAGATTGGTTGATCATCCCCTTGCCAAGAGACTTCAAGCATGCAACTCTGTTGAATCCATCGCTGCCATTCTTAAATAACAAGCACAGATCTTTTGCGAATTCAGAGGAGGCGATGGAAAGATTATGAAATTGCTCAAGCCTACGGTTGATGTTCTGTACACGCTCTCTGACACCACCGTTCTTGGAGAGGGTATCGGTCTAGTACATCCAAAATTATTCATCGGGGTTCCTTGTTCCTAATCGTCATTCTACAGGCATTCCCCCCTGCCAAAGCAATATTTGCTGGCATCGCCATCCTACTCGCCGTACGTCCCCTTCTCCGATCCCATGTACATATCTCCGTGACATCTAAGTCCCACAGGCGGTCAAAGACATCAGTGCTAGCTACGAAGCACTCGTCAATTTGTTTGCGTCCTTCGAAAACTTCCTCAGCAGACTTAGTATTTATACAGGGATCCCCCCTACGCCGGCCTTGACAAACGTTTTGGTGAAGATAATAGTAGAACTCCTCTATACCCTCGCTCTTGCAACCAAGCAGGTCAAGGAAGGACGATTTAGTGAGTTTGAACTGGCTGATAAGACAATTGACTCAGTGCAACACAGAGAAATTTATGAACAAGCTTCGGGGAGAGAAGGACATCGAAGCAACCCTCCAGAGGTTGGATAGGCTCACCCTGGATGAGGCTCGGGCGACTGCCGCTCAAACACTCGATGTTGTCTACGGTCTTGTCCGGCATATGAGAGGTGTCATGGATGGTGCGAAAACCCGACCTGCCCTGTTCTTCGCGTGTTGCTGAATGTTCAAACGTCTAGACTCAGAAGGAAATGAATTGGCAGCCCGTATCTCAGGTGCCCTAGGTATGTTTCATGTTGGCTGGCAATAAAGGGCAGATACAATGTCTGGGCGATAGAATCTATACAAGAAATTGTGAGCAAAATGAACGAGGCACAACGTGGGTTATTATCTATGTGTAATGTTCTTGCAGACGACCGGAGGTACTGAGCGCGATTTGGCATTTGCAGGTAAGAAAGTACGACAGGGCGCCCGGAAGTGGCTTTCACCTCCAGACCCCTGGAAGAATCACAACGTTGTTCATGAATCAAGGCATAGCGGATCCGGAACTTGGTGGATTCAAGGTGACACTTATATAAAATGGAAATCTTCTGGCCCGAGTTCCCTCTTATGGATTCATGGGAAAGGTCAGTTTCCACACCCATATTTTTTACTCGAGCTGATAATTCCTGCCAATTCAGCGGGCGCAGGAAAGAGCGTCATTTGGTGCGATAATATCCCAATAGTCCATATTCGCGAGCTTATGCCGTCGGCTAGTTCTGCAGTCATCGAAGATATCCGCACATTGCAGAAATATGGGCTCGCATCAGTCGCATTTTTTTATTGTGACTTCAGGGAGGACCAAAAGAAGGACCAGCGTGGGCTACTCTCATCACTCTTGGTCCAGCTTTGTGAACAATCTGACGCCTACTCCGCCATTCTTTCCGACTTCTATGTGGCCCATGGTGATGGCTGTCAACATGCAAGCGACAGCGAACTGGTAGCGTGTCTCAAAGACATGCTTAATCTCCCAGGGCAAGCTACAGTCTATATCATCATCGATGCTGTGGACGAATGTCCAGTAACAACTGGTTTGCCATCCCCTCGTGAGAAAGTCTTGGAGCTTGTAGAGGATCTGGTCAATTTAAACATCCCGAATTTGCGGATTTGTGTTACTAGCCGACCTGAGGCTGACATCCTACCCGTCCTCGAGCCTTTGTCTTTTCGTTCCGTTTCCCTACACGGCGAGAGTGGGCAAGTCCAGGACATTGCCGAATATATCAGGTTTGTCATTCACACGAACCGTGAGACACAAAGATGGAACGACACGGTGAAGCAACTGGTCATTGATGAGCTCATAAAAAGAGCTTACGGGATGTAAGTAATTCATACTACAATTACTTATCACTAATTCGCGTCTGTAATGTAGGTTCCGTTGGGTCGTCTGTCAGCTCGCCTACCTCCGCCGCTGCGTTCCAGGGCGTATTCCGCGTGCTCTGGAGGAATTACCCGAGACTTTGGATGGGACATATGCACGCACTTTGGAAGAAGTCGACGAGCCAAACTGGGAATATGCGCACCGCTTTCTTCAGTGTGTCGCAGCAGCTTCCCGCCCACTTCTCGTCAACGAGCTTGCGGAGTTTCTCGCGTTCGATTTTGAGGCCGGATCGACACCCACATTTCTGGTCGACCAGCGTCCCGAAGACCCGGTACACACCGTGCTATCCGTGTGCTCCAGTTTGCTTACTGTTGTCAAGCCGCGCGGTGGTTCCCCAGTTGTCCAATTTGCGCATTTTTCGGTAAAAGAGTACTTGACGTCGGCACGTCTTTCCAAAGCAAAGGACACTATTTCCCGTTTCCACATTTCCATGACACCAGCTCATACCATCGTTGCGCAAGCCTGTCTAGGTCTTTTGCTGCACTTTGACGAAAGCATCACCAGGGGCAGCCTCGGGAACTTTCCTCTTGCCGAGTATGCTGCCAAACACTGGGTGGATCATGCACAGTTTGAAAATGTGTCGTCAAACGTGCAAGATGGGATGAAACGTCTGTTTGACCCAAGAAAAAACCACCTTTCGATCTGGGTCTGGTTGCGCGATCCAATGGATCCCTGGCGCCTATGTGAGCCACCTGCACGCCCTGAAAGGGCCAGGGCAGCACCTTTGCATTATGCCGCTTTCTGTGGCATGCACGACGTAGCAGCGTTCTTAATCGTCCGGCACTCACAGGACGTAAACGCTCGGGGCTTCGACAACGAAACGTCGTTGCATGTGGCATCGCGCTACGGACATGCAGGTGTTGCTCGGCTGCTCCTTGAGCATGGTGCCGATGCAGAGGCCCAGGATGATGATAAACGCACTCCATTACTTCTAGCGTCGGACGAAGGGCACATGGAAGTTGCTCGGGTCCTCCTCGAATACCGCGCGGATACGAAAGCCCGGGACAAAAATGGCTGGAGCGCATTGGAGCTAGCGTCGTTTTTCGGACGCGTGGAAGTTGCTCGGGTTCTCCTGGAGCATGGCGCGGATGTGAAAGCAAAGGACATGGGTAACCAGACTCCATTACATTTTGCGCGAGGAGAAGAGATTGCTCAATTTCTCCTCGAGAACGGCGCAGACGCAGACGCCCTAGACATCGATGATCAAACTCCGTTGCATCAGGCATCGGAAGACGGACGTGTGGGGGCTGCTCGGGTCCTTCTCGAGCATGGTGTAGATGCAAACGCCAGAGATGCTAACAAAGCTACACCGTTACATCTGGCATCTCGCCCCTCGTACCGTAGGGCCACGGGACATCCTGACGTCGTACGGTTGCTGCTCAAACACCGCTCTGATATTCACGCCCGCGATAACCAGGATCAGACTCCATTTATGAGGGCAACAGCAGAAGGAAATCACATCATTATGCAGTTACTATCTGACCACAGAGCGGAGGATCATAGGTTGATGATGACGGACTGACTCAGCGATTGTCATGGTATTTATATGGTGCATGTATCAGTAATTTTGGTTATTGTACACAGAAATGCACAAAGAACTAAGTATAGCGATTCAAGAGCCCAAGCGCGAGGATGACCCATCACGAGAGGGAATTGCAGTAAAACTGCCAATAAGACAAAATAAAGAGATGACTCATGCCACTGTATCATGATGGGGAGAAATAACGACTCGGAGAACAGCTCACAACTACAGTACTGTAGTTATATTTGAACAATCGGAATATTTATCCCCTTCCCTATGTGCACGCCTATTGTGCTCGAACAGCACCGACACAAGACTGAGATATCAAACACAAGGCGAAAGTAATAGTGAGTGTTTAAAAGACAAAACCCCCGAGGAAACCCCTCACGATGTCATAATGCACTGTTACTGCCAGTGGTCCCCGACAACCTGAGTATCCAGTAGTCCACACTGCCTTGGGAGGCCGCTCTGAAGGGTGGTTCGGAAGCTTCTGAACCCATGAACAATTGCTGTTGCTCGGTCATGGCGTCTTGTATAACACTTTTGTTTCATAGGATTCTTGATAAGATCGTGCATTGGCCAAGGATTGTAAATCAAAATTGTCTTTCTGCCCCCCAAAGGGCAAATGGAATACTATTGTCATGTATTCTAATTTTTGGCGGTGTTTTGTCCGAAAACTAGGGGGTTGGTCTCGTCTCCCAACTCGGAGAATGAAACGGAGATCGAAACATTCTTATTCTCTGCTCAGAATTTTCGCATTCCGACATAAATTCCGAAATATACCATCTAAACCGTATCGTACATTCCTATCGCGTTTTCTGACTACAAATGTGTTTCTGTTTGAAAGGTCACCCTTTGTTCCGGGAATGGATTCCCAAAGTTCTGAATTGACACTCACGGGTTAGCCCTCCTACGAAAAAATATGTAGTGCAGTCTAGTCAAACTTGTCCGAGTGATTCGCAATTGCGCCATGATCGAGTAACAACTGGACGGTGTCATTGTGACCCCGCAGCGATGCAAGATACAGCGGTGTCTTTCCAGAATTGTCCGGGTGATTCACAACCGCGCCACGATCGAGTAATAAATGGACGGTGTCGTTGTGACCCTGCAGTGATGCAAGGTGCAGAGGAGTCCTGCCACGATTGTCTGGGTGATTCTCGACTGCGCCGTGATCGAGTAATAACTGGACGGTGTCGTTGTGACCCCAGAGCGATGCATGATGAAGTGGAGTCCATCCATGGTTGTCCGTCTGATTCGCGCCGTCACCGATTAATAACCGGACGATGTCATTGTGACCCCGCAGCGACGCATGATACAGTGGAACCCTGCCAAGATTGTCCGGGTGATTCGGGTCTGCGCCGTGATCGAATAATAACCGGACAATCTCGACGTGACCCCTCTCCGATGCAAGATGCAGTGGGGTCTCCTTGTTGAAATCCTCGGCATTGAGATCTGCACCGCGGTCGACCAGCAATGACACGACCTCAGCGTGTCCACCATACGATGCTATGTGTAATGGTGCCCAACTACGGGAGTCCCGATACTCTATGTTAGCACTATGCTTCACTAGGAGCTTCGCAACACTCAGATGCCCCCTTTCCAAAGCTGCATGTAGCGGAGTCACGCGCATACCACCCAAAGCATTGACACCTTGTGGATGCGCATCAACGATATGTTTTGCGATGTCTTGAAAACCACATAGCGCGGCGTAATAGAGAGGAGCTGCATAAGGTCGCGGATGGTCAACAGCGGCCATGTGAAACCTGGATATGTCGTCTATATTGTAAAGCCGGAGCCAGGTCGTGAAGTGCGGCTTGTTCTCGTCGAAGAGACATTCCATCCCATCTTGGATATCTGATGATACGTTCTCAAACTGTGCATGGTCAACCCAGTACTGAGCTGCATACGAGGCCAGGGGTACGTTCCGAATTCTGTCTTTGTCGATGCGGTGGTCAAGTTGAAGGAGTACGCCTAGGCATGCTCTCGCAAGAAGAGCATGCGCCGGCCGTGGGAAGACGTGAAAGCGGAAAACATGCTCGGAATTTGCGATGCGATCCGAGATTAAGTATTCTCTCACAGAAAAGTGTGAGAAATGCACAATGTTTTGGCCATCGACGTTGACAACAGCGACCAAAGTGGAACAAGTCGATAGTACAGATTCTTCTGGATCACCGGGGCGCAAAGAAGCATCGAATGTGGGGATCGTTCTCATATCGGGTTGGATTGCAAAAAGTTCGGCAAGCTCCTCGACGCGAAGCGGGCGCATGGATACGACGAGGCACTGAAATAGACGATAGGCATAGTCGCGTTTCTCCTTATCAATCATCCGCAGGCTCTGTTCGTATGTTGCATCCAAGGTCTCGGGTAATTCATCCAGAGTACGTCGGATACTCGTCGGAAAACAGCGACGGAGAGTTTCAACCTGGCAGTAGACCCACCGAAACCTTCGTAGCGGTGTAAACATCAATATGGAGGTAAACACAACGGTCATGGCTTACATCCCGCCAGCTTTCTCAATTAGAGTTTTGATGACCAATTGTTTATCTTCGTCCCGCCATCGCCGCATCTTTGGGTCTGAGTAAACAACAGACGTGATATAGTCGGAAATATCCTGTTTTTGTCCGGCTTGCTCATGAAGTGACACGTTGTGATCTGCCAGAGGCTCCAGGATATCTCGGATGTCTACTTCAGGACGGCTCATGATACAGAAGTGTACATGTGGAAGGCGCAAGTCGAAAAGCTCTTGCATGATCATGAGGACTTGTTGCCGTTGTGTAGGCCATCCGGAGAAATTGGGGCACTCATCGAGCGCATCCACAACAATGTATATGTCCCCTTGTCCCGGAAGTACGAGCATATCCTTTAGGCATTTTTTAAGTGCATTTTCGCTAGGTTGTTGGGATCCTGGATCGTGGGCTGAATGGAGTTTGTAGAGGATTGTACAGAAATTGTCGGATTGATAGGAGAGTTGGACAAGGAGGGAAGATAGCAGGCTGCGGATATCCTGCTTGGCGGCATCACGGAAATCAAAATAAAAGAAGGCGAGGGTAGCCAATCCAGTTCGACACACGTCCTGGACCTCTTGGATGATTGCTGAGCTGATAGATAATGTGAGTACCTGAAAAGAAATACAGTACTTGTGGTGACACATACCAAAGCACACTTTTTCCCGATCCAGCTAACCATAGAAGAGACTATCAGCAACGGCAAAAGGCACGAAGGGGATATACAAACGTAGACCATGGACCCACATAAGCGAGCCCGTCGATTTCCAATTATTCATAACGTCGCCTTGCGTTAACCACGTCGCCGTGCCACGGTGATGTGCTTTGCGGGCGATGTTGTGATTTATCGATGGATCTGCGGTAGACAACCAACGGCGAAAGTTCTCTTGGCGTTGGTCGCCTACAAGGTCATTTCAGTACATATGCCCAGAAATGCCGATATCATGAGATTACTAACGTTCGAACTTCTTTACTTTAACTGCCAGTTCCTGCATCAGAACTAGCGTTCAAGTTAAAGTCATCTCTGATTGCGCAGGTCAGCTGGACACACCGAGGGACTGTCGCATATTGTCTGTTGATGCCTTGCCATCTACCAGATCGGCGTCTCGTAAGTTACCCCGCACATACTCATGCGAACTGGCCACGCGTACCTTTCATTACTACCTGGATATTATTGACAAGGCCGTAGACAACATCAAGAGTCTGCGCAACAGTCGTCTTCGACTCCTCGAGAGTAAGTCTATCGAGTCTCTGCAACACCGACTCGATGTCCTTTTCTCCCAAAAGTTTCTTTGCGTATTTCTCTGCCACAGGTAAGCTATGGGTGATTATAAGCAAGGACAGACATACTGAATCGTCCCTGGTTGATTTGTTTAGTCGCAAGGGCGAGCACAGAGAGCAGTTCGACCATTATCTTGATCACCATCTCAGTCATCGCGGGAGTAGGCGGAATCTCGGTATAAATACTGAGTCGTCTGAGGAAGTTCTCGATACATTCAAAGGTATCGACTAGGGCGTCGTAACTTGCCCTCACATATTTGGCCGCCTAGCAGCCCCGAATGTGACAAGGAATGGGGCGGAGATAAGGAGGGAGATACGCACGGATAAAAGGATCCCGATACCGGAGAAAACAGCTTTTGCGGGCGGAAACACCTGGGAAATAGAGGTACATGGAATAAATGACGAGGAATGTTGCGAGACTCACGAAACTACCGCTGTCGCTAAGGATTGGTACGGTAGAGAGGGCATGTAAAACATTGACGACAGGTCTGAGGCACTTGAATAATTTGGTATCGTCCCTCCTGAATTCGTCAAACGCTCTGGCTTGTTCTTGGAATATATCAAGGATAGAATCGGGGCTGTCACAGCTATCGATCTTGGAGGCGAGTGGGTGATCGCGGAGATCATTCCCAGTTTGTTTGGTGTACTTTGCCAAGGCGGCATTTAAAAGCGTCTCGAAGTTGGAGGGTGTGGAAGACGGATTAGAGTCCGAGAACATGGGATGGGGGAGATGTCGGACGTTCCGAGTGGAAGGGAAGAGGGATAGCAGAAGTATAACGTGCCTTGATGTAGGACGACGATAAGGACTGCCCTCGTCAACCGTGACTCGTAAGTCACGGTTATGTAATTTGACCACACGTGATTGGCGGCTTGCCACTTCCAGTTCCGTCAATAGGCGCGATTCTAATCTTACCACTGCACTACCTTTTTCCTACTGGTTCGATCCAACAAGGTGATGTAGTTATACACTTACCTGAGCTATATGACATAGCGTGGTTGGCCGAATATACTACGTTTCACGTCCGTAGACGCCTCCAGGCCGGTAACTGACAAATCACCCGGCGGCAGCCACCGCGGCCGCGCTCAGCCCTCAACATCATCGCCCTTGGCGGCTTGCTGTATCCTACACGCTCGCACTTGCCCGACACCATATCACGCTACTCGAGTCTGCCTCAGTCCTCGGAGACGTAGAGTCTCTCTCGATGCGATCCGACTCCTACACCGCTGGCGCAGCGATCGTTTTTCGCCGGTACGATACGGATACCCGCTTCGGGTACACGTGGTGGGGCACACGCATGGCAGAGGATCTTGGATTGCCGTACTACCACATCCACTGCGCGGATGACCACGTCATGTTCCGCCGCCTCGCACGCGCAGTCCCCGGCGTGCGCATCTGGCTCGGCGTGTGCGCGACGTGCAGCCTGACCTGACCCTCCCAGGTGGGCCGAGCATCACGTTCGAGTCGGTCGACGTTCTTCATGCGGACGTCATCGTCGGCGCCGATGGCGTCAAGAGCACGTTGCAGAAGGTCGTCATGGGGCTCAATGACGCGCCTATGCCGGGCGACGCGGCGCATCGCGCTGTCATATGCACTGATTCCGTGTTGCTGGACCCTGAGCTACGCCCGTTCGTCGAGACCCCCGAGATGGCCGCATGGATGGCGCCCGTGCGTCATCTAATGGCTTACAACATCGTGAGCGGTATTTCTTTAGTGCCAAGTATCGCTTGGCACGTCGCGTTTAGAGTCTGAGAAACGTTGATCTGTGCTGTGCAGCGAGCGAAGAAAAAGTACAAACCTTGTGCTGGATCCACCCTGGCAATGGGTCTGTTGATCCTGGACTGAGGAAGGCAGCGGAGACAGGATGCGTGCTGATTTTGCGGACTTTGAGCCACGGTGCGTACAGTAATCATCCATCCGTGACCGGCAACGGCTCAACTATTGTAGCGTCCAGAAGCTCCTTTCATTCGTCAAATCCACGCTAAAATGGCGGCTCATGGACCGCAAACCGCTGGGCATGTGGGTGCACCCAAAGGGTCGTCTGGTTCTGCTGGGAGACGCATGCCATCTGATGCTCGTATGCCATGCCCAATAAATGACAGCCAGGTCAAGCCAGGTGGCATGCCGCTGAGTTAGTAATACAGTCCCTCTGTAACAACCACTGTGGCTTTAGCCTGAGTCGGTCCTAAGCCGGCCGAAAGCGCTGTTGTTGCCTCAGCCGCGTTCGGGCCGAGATGGGCTGTCACAAGGCCAGATGAAGCCATCGAATGCAGTGACCGCTCATGGCATCGTCCGGAATACTTCGCTATTGTAGCTGGTACTGTACAACGGCCCATCTTTTTCTCTGCTGATTACTAGTATATGATCTGTTACTCGAATTTTTGTGATGGTCTGTTTGCGTTCATTGTGGTCTATTTGTGTTTGACCTTTCTTGGCTGCTGTCGCGTTGCTATCTAGGATCCGATGTGCTTGATCCGATGTGCTTTTCCATCCGGATCAAGCTCCTATTTTGCTTTTCTATTGTTCTTCGGTTATGTTCCGACTCCCACTGTCATATAAAGTGCGAGTAATCAATCATTCAATCATTATCGTTTCCCTTCCTCCTCTCACTCATGTCTTCTCAAGCCATGGTGGTGCTGACACAGCTGACCGCTTCTCGGGTCTCTCGTCACCACTCTTCATGCTGGAGAAAGTGCCCACCTGTCTATTCCTGATGTCTCACATTTAGTCTAGGCTGACAACCGTGTCGGATCGCGTTACAGCTCGACCTACAGTGGCTCCAGTTTCTCCAGCTCACCTGTTGGTTCTCCGATGACACACATTTGCCTATTGTGCCAGCACCACCGCTTTCGGGTCGGACACCATCTCCTCGGGCTTCGCAGTTCAAGGCTTGGACTATCTCCCAGGCTGTTTAGTCACAGTCTATTAGGGTAGCGGTGATGCGCTTGAGGCGCAGCAGTACGCACGCGGCACAGACCCCGGGATGCTGGTGGCACGGTACGAACCGACAGCGTGCGGGAGCAAAGCACACCGCATCTTCCACTATCGACCGCGCGCCCCTCCAGTGGCAGGCCCATCACCCACTTCAAATGATCGAATCTGGAGCCATGCAATGCAGCAAGAGCAAATCAGGACGCAGCAGAAGCGATCAACCCCTCAATAACCCCCCAAACATGTCTGGGATGTTCCAGGATGACTGACCGCGCTCCAACACCTCGGACAACCCCAAAATGTGAACAACGCATGCCCCCAACGGGTTATAGCACTGCCAGGTCGACCTCACGTCCCAAAGATAACGACAGACAACTGACAAGACTCAGGCCCTCGAGCGAGCGTGCTAGGGCGCGTGCAGAATCGGCCGACGCAGGGCTGCCTGAAATCGCACAGGGGCGACATGTTAGGACGCATAGGGCCCGGATCAGGTTTTCCCCCAGCCCCGCTTTCCCTTTCATTTCATTTCTTATTTTCGTCACCATTCTCATTTCATTAACACCATGGATCAGCGTCGGACCATCAGCTCAGTATATATCATGAGCTCCTGTTATAAGCACATGTCTTTCAGACTCAGACTCTTTCTTCCGATATATAATAAATTTGGTGTCGCTCTTCTTTTACTCTGTCAATGTGCGAAATTCCCAATCTTCGAGTTGAAAAGACGCCGGAGCGATGCGATGGCTCCATGTCTTGTGGATGTGACTGGTTATTTCACAGGGTGTGACTCTGCTAATACTACGTGTAACGTGTTATCCCAACTTATCCGCAAGCAAATGACTGTACGAGGGGCATGCACCCGGTATATCGCACGCTTGCCTCGCACTTACTGTAAGCCACGCAAAGGGTGACCTTTACTCATCGGAGAGGCGGAAAATGGCAAATGGGTGGCTGACGACCGATTTTGAGTCGGCGACTCGCCGCTGTGCGAAACATTTTACAAACATCACGTAAATGATTGGAACAGAGTCGTTCTTTTTTTTTGTTTCCCGCTTCACCGTATCAGCTGATCTTCTGCCTACAGCGGCATGCTCTACCCGCCTACAAGACGAAATTTGACCCTAATCCGCCCCCTAGTGCTCCGGCTCCGGTGACGGGGAGTTTCTATAACTTGGGATGGTCGGCCTCAGGCTGTCAGTGTGTCACTGTCAGAGAAGGGTGAGTTAGAACCGCTCTAGCACCTTGGCGCAAGTACGAGGTCACTGCTGTATTTCCTTGTCTGTCCATAGATGCGTCACAAACAATGTGCCGTATTGGGTCATTATGGGACATCTTCCAGTCTTCTGAGAAGTTGAGAACGCAGCCCAACTCGCCAAGTCTTCTGAGAATATAACTCACCAAGCCCGTTCCCACCACCAAAACCGTTCCAATTTTAGCAATGGGAGTGGGAAGGTTTGCACAACATGATATTCCTTCGTTGTCCCGAGCTGGATTGACTTGGTTCTGCTAGCATTTAGAATGAAGCATACAGGGCTACTGTACCCTCAGGAATCACTCGCGATCGGACTTAAGCATCAAGCTTGCATCAAGGCTTTCGTGATTAAGTTTGTTCCCGTTTAGGAAAGCCAAAAGGCCTCCCATTTCTGTGGACCGTTGCGGCGTTCTCAGAGAAGCCTCGCATTCCGTACATTCAAGAATCACCCAGACTCTGTTCCACCCTCGGGCTAGTTATAAGCTCAAGAGAGCACCCGTTCCCATTATTCTCATCGGTCACTCCCTACAATGTCTGCCCCTCCGAACGAGCTTTACACAGCCTTCTCGTTTGTTGGCTTCGTGTTGTGTGCCATTCCTCTTTATTGGCACCTTGAAGGTACATGGATCTATTCACGTGATTCGAGTACCCCATTCTAAGAATGCATGGCCCAGCTTGGAATACGGGCACTTGCTTGTACATGATCTGGACCGGTCTTGGATGCCTGATACAAGGCATCAACTCGATCGTATGGAACAAGAACCTGATCAACAGGGCTCCGGTCTACTGTGACATCTGTAAATCCGTTGATCCGTCATCTCTCGAGCGCTCACTCATTCTCCGTCACCGTACAGCAACCCGTATTCAAGTTGCGCTGAATGTTGCGATCCCGGCTTGTTCACTTTGCATTAACCGACGCCTCTACAAGATTGCCACGGTGAAAGTCATGACCACCACATATACCGAGAGGCGCCGCGCCGTCATACATGATTTGTTAATTGGTGTCGGCCTTCCGATTCTCCAGATAATCGCCCGTGAGTGTGCTTAGCCATTCGGTGTCAACAGGTTGTTTACCAGGATGCAATCAAGAATACGTTGTTTCGCCGAATCGTTACAACATATTTGAGGATTTTGGCCCTATCTTTGCTATTGTGCTTACGCCGCCAAGCTTCATCCTCTTCTACGCGTGGCCCGTGGCGATCGGTACTGTATCTCTCTTCTATTGTGGTGAGTATCCTGGCTTTTTTTTGCCCTTTGGTGCCCTGGCTCATTAGTTCCAGCCATGACAATTTACACGTTCTACAAACACCAACGCCAGTTCAGAGAGATAATGTCGTCTTCCCAAGGTCTCAGCAGTGGTCGGTACCTCCGGCTAATGGCCCTTTCTGCCACCGAGATATTTGGGACCATTCCGTTGGGGACGTATTTTATCGTGTCCTGTGCGAAGGCGGGTGTCAGACCTTGGGAAGGCTGGGCCGACACGCACCGCCACTATTCAGAGGTCATCCAGGTCCCAAGCATCGTTTGGAAGAATGACCCACATATGGCTAGCGGCGTCTAGATGTTCCGCTGGTTGATTGTCGCGTGCGCGTTTATCTTTTTTGCATTCTTTGGCTTTGCGGATGAGGCGCGCCAACATTATCGTCGTGTGTACACGTCGCTCGCTAGTCGTATCGGCCACTCGACGTTTACTGAACACGGATCATCGCATGTGTGCGTAGTTCATGTTGGTCCGTCCAGACTTATTGGGGGCTCACCGTTTTTTTTTCTTTTGCAGTACTTCTTCAGCCCATTACGTGAAGAGCAAGGGCGGCGTCACTTTCTTCGTAGTCACAGCGGGTGGAAACAAACGCAGTTCAAGCGTCTTGTTCATCGGCCCACCTTCGACCCCGTCCATTTCCGTCGCCGGTGACCTAAAGCCCGATTTCAATATCGAGCAGTATTCGCCTTCGAATTCCATGGAATCGTTTACTGTGGAAAGCCTTGACGAGTCCAGGATGCAGGGCCAGCCAACACTGCCGGTGGTGATCATGCCTGCGGTTCCTCCTCCATCTGTTCCGCCTCATCTTCCTGACACGACCAAATCGATCATGCGCGCATACTCTGGCGTCGACGCGGTCTGAAGAGAATGAACTCGGCTTCTTTCTCATTAGGAAAAACCCAATCCGCGAATTGGCTTTTTTTCCTATTCCAGGAAAAGCCACTTCTTGTTCACGAATTTTATGGAAAAGCAACAAGTTTAAATATTATTCTTGCAAGTAAATACAACGAGCATTATATATATATATATATAAATTAGAGTAAGAAAAAACGGTCTGAAAAGGGGTTCACATAGAATGTCTTGCAATGTCTTGCGTAGATTGAGCACTTGACGAGATACAACAGGTCTGGATCTCGGAAGAAGGCGCACATATCAATCAAGGAACCTGTCAAGGAATCAATTCAATTCAATTCTACCTGGACGAAGTTGGCCTGTTGTTCGCAAGGTTGTTCGACCCCTCTCTTTCAGCATTACCGTGGGGTTTTCCGCACCGCAATTAGCCTCAAGGCTTCTTGATACGACGCCCTTACAGTACATGATCCGATAATTCCGAATCCGAGGAATTTACGTGAGAGCATGAACCACGTGATTGGCAAATTAAGTTAGCCTCCGACACTCCGTGGCCCGGCCGGGCCGCCCCCGTCGTAACCAACCTTCACCACATTGTTCTAGTTCATGCTGTAGGGTGACGATGCCATGCGGCATAAGGGACGGGCGCCGGACCCATGTGGTGAATGTTTTAACGGTGCGTACTTGAATCGTGCAAGGCCTCTGGACCTGTAGAGGTAGAGGTTTACCTTGTGTTCACCCGTTTGTTCAACGTCGTTGATTAGAACGCTCAAGGTGGCAAGTCACGGTCTGGCTCAGCTCCGCTTGTCCAACATAAGACGAGCGGAGCCAACTTGAAGCGGAGCGGAGCCATGGCGGCACTGGTAGCACTACCGTAGTTCGGGGCCACGAAGGCAGCGGCACATCAAGGATTTCCTTTTCGGGCCATAAACGTTCGGTCCCGTTTAAGAAAGCCAAAAAAGGCGTCTCCTTTGTGCAGACCTGCTGCAACAGAATGGATGGCAAAGTACAAGGAGCGGTAATCATGTCAACGTCGTCAACCCTTGTACCGTAGTTGGCTGTCGCTTTTACTTCTTGACAGTAAAGCTCTCAGGCTGCATTGGGTACCTTGGGGATTCATTCAGAAGTCAGGTGCCGCTCTACCTCAGGCTAGTTATAAGCTCATGCGAGCTCCCATTCCCATGTTCCTGTCGATTGCACCGCCATGTCTCACCCTCCGAACGAGCTTTACACAGCCTTCTCCTTCATTGGTTTCGTGCTGTGTATTATCCCCTTTTACTGGCATCTTGAAGGTACGTAGACTTATCCACGTGGCTGGAGATTTGGAGTTCCCCATTCTAAGGATGTACGGTGCACAGCTTGGAATACCGGCACTTGCTTGTACATGATCTGGACCGGTCTTGGATGCCTGTTACAATGTATCAATTCGATCGTATGGAACAAAAACATCATCGACAGGGCTCCGATCTACTGCGACGTCTGTAAGTCCGATGATCCGTTATCTCTCGAGCGTCCACTCACTCTCTGTCGCCGCACAGCAACGCGTGTTCAAGTCGCACTAAATGTTGCGATCCCGGCTTGTTCACTTTGCATCAATCGCCGCCTCTACAAGATTGCTACGGTGAAAGCTGTTGTGATCGGACGTGAGGAGAAGCGCCGGGCTGTGATACAAGATTTGCTCATTGGCGTCGGCCTTCCGCTTCTCCAGATAGTTGCCCGTGAGTCTGCTTAGCCATTCAATGTCAACAAGTGTTCACAAGAATGCAATCCAGAATATGTTATTTCATCGAATCGTTACAACATACTTGAGGATTTCGGCCCTGCCTTCTCTTCTACGGTCACGCCGCTAACCTTCGTCCTCTTTACCACGTGGCCCGTGATTATCGGTCTTATATCTTTCTACTATTGTGGTGAGTATCGTGGCTTTCCTTCGTCCTTTGGTGTCCTGGCTCACTTTTTCCAGCCATAACCACTTACACGTTCTACAATCGCCAACGTCAGTTCAGCCAGTTAATGTCGGCTACCCCTGGTCTCAGTCGTGGCCGGTACCTCCGCCTGATGGCCATCGGCGCCATCGAGGTACTCGGGACCATTCCGTTGGGGACGTATTTTATCGTGGCCAATGTGAAGCAGGGTGTCAGACCTTGGGTAAGCTGGGCAGACACGCACAGCAACTATTCCACGGTTGTCCAGGTCGCAGGCTTCATTTGGAGGAATGACCCATATTCGGAAAATGGCCTCGAGATATTCCGTTGGTCGCTTGTTGCTTGCGCGTTTCTCTTTTTCGCGCTCTTCGGCTTTGCGGATGAGGCGCGCCAATGCTATCGTCGTATGTACACATCGCTCGCCAGTCGTATCGGCCACTCGATGTTCACTCTCCACGGATCATCACATGCGTGCGTAGTTCATGTCTTGGTTCATGTTGGACCGTCCAGACTCATTGAGTGCTCACTTTTTCCCCCGTTTTGCAGTACTTCTTCGGTCCCTTTCGTAAAGAGCAAGGTCGGCGTCACTGTCTCTGTGGTCACAACGACTGGAGACAAGCGGAGATCGAGCGTCTCATTCATTGACCAACCTTCAATCCCGGCCATTTCCATCGTACGTGACAATAACCCCGATTTCAAAATCGAGCCGTTTTCGCCTTCGAACTCCATGGCATCGTCGTCTGTGGAAAACTTTGAGCTCAAGATGCAGGTCGAGTCAACCCTTCAGGCGGGGATCACGCCAACGGGCCCTCCTGCATCTTTTACGCCTTATTTCTCTGACAAGTCGAGGCACCCATACGCCGGCGTTCACGCGGTCTGAAGAGCCGAACTCGGCGCCTTTCGTCACACTTTCATTTCTTCCTTTCTTTCTTCATCTCCACCAGGACACCAACTGAACACTCATTTGTTTTTATGTGTATTTTTTACCGTCTTGTATACCCCCGGGCTGACGCTTTGGATGGCAGAGCAGTGTTTTCGCAGTTTTTTGTGTAACGTTATTTCATGGCATTATTTTCTTCGATGTTTTCATGCAGTAATCGTGGTCTCGTTCTACCACTTTGATGTAGAGCCTCCCCAACTTTGCAGTATACCTAGATATAATGAACGCCGTGTTCATGTTACACCGAGTGACAGCTTTCCGTTTGCCTTTCCACTCGTGTCTTCGCGCCGTATTACCATAAGCTCCTTCAGCTGAGAAGGACCTCTTACCCAACATCTCCTGACTAATCTGTTCTTCTGTTCTTACCGTAGGCGGGCCAAGGCCGCGCCTGAGGGGCACCATGACACCCCCATCATACCCGTTTCCGTACTACTAATCGATCAACTTGAAGTGTGACAGCAAGGGGCTCAGGTGCTCTGTCTAGCATGGCATGAGTGTGCCCTGCCACTGGCATGTGGTACAAGCCCGAAATTTCCTCATCTTTCTCCCTTTCTCTCCCACTCCCACCCTTTGGCTGCTTCGTATATAGATCATTGATCAGCGATGCTTGAAAATGATTACTTGGATCTAGATAAAAGCGGGCATGCTAGTAAAGTCCGACAGATGGTCACATCTGATCATTCTGATGGTGTAACAAAATTAAGCAACAAGTTATGACGCTCGAAGTCGTTCGGCGCACGAAATGCCACAATAAGCCCCAAGAAGCAACTCAATAGTGACGCCACGTCAACTCGGAGGTTGCGTAATAACATCGTGGTACGACACCAACGACCTCATCCCATCACTATCCCATCCTTCGAATCAAACTGCGGTCACGTGGTGTCCATTGAATTCTGTCACGTGCAACTGAGTCCAGCCTTCTATCTCCCGGTAAACTCTCCGGATTTCCACCACTTTTCCACCTCGCGACATAACGTGCAATGGAAGACACAGATGGCGTTTCCAGAATCCACATTCGCGCCATGCTCAAGGAGCACCGTTATGGCCATGATCCTGTCAAAAATAAGACGCTATGCAACAGGATGTCGCATTCCCAACCAAGGCTCTAAATTGACGCTCCAGAAAGGCCATGGGATGATAACGTCGTTGTGGCCCTTCTACGATGGAAGATGTAGTGCGGTCTATTCAGGATTGTCCGGGTGATTTGCGACTGCGCCGTGATCGAGTAATAACTGGACGATGCCGTTGTGACCTAGCAGCGTTGCAAGATGCAGTGGAGTACTGCCGTCTTTGTCCGGGCTATTCACAACTGCACCGTGATCGAGTAATAACTTCACGGTGTTGTTGTGACCCCGCACTGATGCATGATGCAGTAAACTCCTGCCATTGTTATCTGGGTGATTCGCGTCAGCGCCGTGATCGAACATCAATCGGACGACCTCGTCGTGGCCCATCTGCAAAGCAAGACGCAGTGGAGTCCTGCCACGCATGTCTGGGTGATTCAAGTCTGCGCCGTGATCCAATAATAACCGGACGATCTCGACGTGACCCCTCTCCGATGCAAGGTATAGTGGAGTCTCCCGGCAAAACTCCTCGGCATTTAGATCTGCACCGTGGTCGATTAGCGTTGACGCGACCTCAACGAATCCGTAATACGACGCTATGTGCAATGGAGTCTGACCCCAAGAGTCCGGAGACTCCACGTCAGCGCCGCGCTCCATTAGGAGCATCGCAACACCCAAATGTCCCTTCTCCAGAGCTGCATGTAGCGGAGTCACGCGCTTTCCACCCCGAGCATTGATACCTTGTGGATGCGCATCGACGAGATGCTGTGCAATGTCACGGAAACCACATAGCGCCGCGTAATAGAGAGGAACTGCATAAAACTGGGGGTGGTGAATGGTGGTCATATAAAGACTAGACGAGTCGTCTATATTGTAGAGGCGGAGCCAGGCCTCAAAGTACGGCTTGTTCTTGTCGAAGAGACATTTCATCCCATATTGGATATCTGATGATACGTTCTCAAACTTGGCATGGTCGACCCAGTACTGAGCTGCGTACAACGCCAGGGGGAAGTTCTGAATGTTGTCCCTGTCAACGCGGATGTCCAACTGAAGGAGTATCGCTAGGCACACTCTCGTGAGAAGAGTATGGGCCGGCCGTGGGAGAATGTGAAAGCGGGAAACATGTTCGGAAATTGCGATGCGATTCGAGATCAAGTATTCTCTCACAGAAAAGTGTGAGAATTGCACAATTTTTTCGCCATCGACGTTGACAACAGCAACCAAAGTGGAACAAGCCGATAGTACAAATTCTTCAGGATTCTCAGGGCGCAAATAAGCATCGAAGGTGGGGATCGTTTCCGCATTAGGTTGAATTGCAAAAAGTTCTGCGAGCTCCTCGACGCGAAGCGGGCGCCTGGATACGACGAGGCACTGGAACAGACGATAGGCATAGTCCCATTTCTGCTTATCTATCCCCCGCAGCGTTTGTTCGTATGTTCCATCCAAGGTCTCGGGCAGTTCATCCAAAGTGGTTCGAATGCTTGCCGGAAAACAGCGACGTAAAGTTTCGATCTGGCAGTAGATCCATCGGAACCTTCGGAGAGGTGTAAGCCATTCGCGTGGAGGTAAATACAGCAGTTCTGGCTTACATCCCTCCAGCTTTCCTAATTAGCGTTTTGATGACTAATTCCTTATCTTCTTCCCGCCATCGCCGCATCTTTGGGTCCGAGTGAACAACAGACTTTATATAGTCGGAAATATCCTGATTTTGTCCAGCTTGCTCATGAAGTGACACGTCGTGAGCTGCCAAAGACTCTAGGGCATCTCGAATGTCAATTTCAGGACGGCTCGTGATACAGAAGTGTACATGTGGAAGGCCTAAGTCGACAAGCTCTTGAATGACCATGAGGGCGTGTTCCCGTGGCGTAGGGTATCCGGAAAAATTGGGGCACTCATCGAGCGCATCCACAACAATGTATATTTCGCCTTGCCCTGAAAGTTTGAGTATTTCCTTCAGGCATCCCATAAGAGTTTCCTCGCTGGGTTGTTGGGAGCCATCACCATGGGTCGAATATTGGGCGGAGATAACCTCCGAGAAGGTATCAGATTGTTGACAGAGTTGTACGAGGAGAGAAGACAGTAAATTGCGTGTATCTTGCTTTCCAAAATCACGGAAATCAAAATAAAAGAAAGCAAGGGTAGCCAATCCAGTTTGACATATGTCCCGGACCTCTTCGATGATTGTTGAACTGATTGATGACGTAAGTGGACCGAATACTACATTACTTGTGGTGACACAGACCAAAGCACACTTTTTCCCGATCCGGCTAATCATTGAGGAGACTATCAGCAATGGCAAAACACACGATGGGGATATACGAACGTAGACCATGGATCCACATGAACGAACCCGTCGATTTCCAATTATCCATGGTGTCACTTTGCGTAAACCACGTGGCTGAGCCACGGTGATGTACTTTGCGGGCGATATTGTGATTTATCGATGGATCTGGGGCAGACAACCAACGGCGAAAGTTCTGTCGGCGCTGGTCACCTACGAGGCCGCTTCAGCATATACTATATGCCCAGAAATGATGATATTAAGAGGTTACGAACGTTCCAATTTGTTTACTTTAGCTGTTAGTTCCTGCATAAGGACTAGCGGACAAAGTTAAAAAGTAATATTTGATTAATCAGGTCAACCAGACACACCTAAGGTCTGTCGAATATCGTCGGTCGATGCCTTGCCATCTATCAGATCGGTGTCTCGTACCACGCACATACTCTTATGAACTGGCCATGCGCACCTTCCATCACTACCTGCATGTTATTGACTAGGTTGTAGACAACGTCGAGAGTCTGCGCAACGGTCGTCTTCGACTCCTCGAGGGTGAGTCTATCGAGCCTTAGCAGCACTGATTCGATGTCCTTTTCTCCTAAAAATTTCTTTGCGTATTTCTCTAACACAGGTAAGCCATGGGCGGTTGTAAGCAAGGACAGACATACTGAATCGTCCCTGGTTAATTTGTTTAGTCGCAAGGGCGAACACATGAAGTAGCTCAGCAATTATCTTGATGACCATCTCAGTCATCGCGGGAGTAGGCGGAATCTCGGTATAAATACTGAGTCGTCTAATGACGTTCTCGATACATCTGAATATTTCGACTAGGGCACCGTAACTTTCCCCCGCATATTTGGCCTCCTGGAGGTCCCAAATGTGAGGAGGTGTAGGGCGGAGAAAACGAAGGAGGTACGCACGGATAGAAGGATTCCGATGCCGGAGAAAACCGCCTTTGCGGGAGGAAACACCTGGGTAGAGAGTGTTCAAGTACACGTGATGAATGATGAGGAACGTTGCGGAACTTACGAGACTACTACTGTTGGTAAGGACAGCGTTGGTTGAGAGGGCATGCAACACATTGACGACAGGTTTGAGCCACTTTAATAATGTAGTATCGTCCTTCCTGAATTCATCAAACGCCTGGGCTTGTTCTTTGAATATATCAAGCATAGAATCGGGGCTATCGCAGCTATCGATCCTGTCAGCGAGTGGGTGGTCGCGGAGATCTTTCCCAGTTTGCTTAGTGTACTTCGCCAAGGCAGCTTTGAAAAGAGTCTCGAAGTTGGAGGACATGGGATAATGCGGGAGATGTCGGACGTCTTGAGTGGAAGGGAAGGGGGATACTGTCGCAGAAACGAGACCTTTTTGCGCAGCCTTGCGCCGAGTGATATACTGTACTGTACTGATAAGCAGACGCCCGTCACCTTGTTTTCCGACAGCTGAGTGAAACGTGGACAACATGAGGCCTGCATGAGTAATCTGGGCCACGTGGTCCACGTGATTGGAGGACCGCCGCCTCGACGTCGAAGTCCCTCAAACTACACACCACCCCTACAAGCCAAAGCCGTATCGCTCACCAACCGAAATGACCTCTAGCGTCTCCAGTGCTATTCTCCGGCGGCATCCAAGCACCCTCTCCCCACTCCTCACCTTCCAACTCGGTATGTCCTCCACATCCCCGCTTCTACGGAAGTTCTACCTATGCACCGCCTTACCACACCGGCGGCCAAATTTTGATTTGTCGTCACAAGCTTTTGACACTGCTCTCTGTCGCACGCGTACACATGACAGCATATGCTTCAACATCCAATTGTGAAAGTTCCCGGTTGCCTTTGTCCCAACTTGCACTTGAATCACTTCTATTGGCGGAATATCCCTATGTATACTACACCCGATCTCATCAAGAGTGCTGCGATTTGGGTCTCCCGACTTCCGAGTAGAGTAGCACACGCTCCAAGTGCGTTTGCTCAATCTCGTGACTGGGAACTATCCTCAAGTTGGCACCGTGTTATGCAGGGTGTTTTATGAAGCGCATGGATCTTCCCCGTGCGAATGTTCTGTCATCGAATGTGTCTATCACTTCCTCAACTGCGATATCCACACTCGCGAATCGTCTGACCTACTCCATTGGCCTCGGAGAACCTGGGGTCTCAGACAAGAGTAATTTCGACGTCTGAAGGAACTCAAATGCGGTTTATGGGCTTTAGAGGCTTGGGATCAGGTGAGATCAAACTCCGATTTGACCTCACTGAGGAAGGTCCGCCGACGTGTTTGCGCTGTGTTGACTCTTGTTCACCACGCCGCGTTGCAGTTCAAGGCGACAAAATGGACAACGCTGACCTGGACCGATTTCCTATCCAGTGGCTTCTCGCGCGCGAGCTCCCCACTTAACGCAATGCTTCAAATTGATCCGGGAGCGGCAGGCCGATGTCACCCGCAAGGTGAAGAAGATGTAGAAGCCCCTCCAACCGTTCGGATCGGACACAGAGCCTGTCATGGGCACGGAGGCGATTACCGAGGAAGCATTATTGATGTGTTCTGTGATTTCGTGTACGGCGTTGGGTGGATAGACATATGCCGGGGGGATGTCGACAATAGAGCTCTGGTGAGTGCCAGTGTTGGGAAGATTCGTGATCGTCGCTTTGACGTATTTTCGCAGGTCGAGTTTAAGTCGCTCCGGTTGTCAAGATCGCGATGCAGACCCGCGCACTTCCTCCACCGTATTACTTGCCGAAGATTTTTTGGTTCGAATACCACCAGCAACGCTCTGCTCGTCAGGCCGGTCAGGCTTTATTCTCACCTTGTAAGTCAACGTAGTAGAAGTAAACCATGACGCTCAATGGATGCCCTTGTGTTGTTGGGCGTGTGCCAATGGGCCTTGATTATCGTGAAGCCGAGTTCGAGGGTCTCCATCAGGGCAATAATAGCTCTACGAAGGCAATCCGTGATGGACCCGTAAGATGAGGCGTGACCTACTCCGAAGGCGTACTATTTTTGGCACCCCAAGCTCGGTATCAAGGCATGTCTGCTCGGAAGATATCTCTTCTTTATTTGTAGGCTCACGAGAGGACACAACTGGCTTGTCCCTCACCCCGAACGCGCGCCTATTTGGCCCGACTTCATCCCAAACGGAAGTCATCGACTTTGTGACGCGCTTAGCTAGCTATACGACTATGGGCTTAATATGTTTTGTATGATACAGTACACAAGATCGTGCTTGGTCCTGATTCTTGATACGAGAATAGAAGTGAGTTGAATGATGTGACGAAACTATTATAAGCAACCAGCTATAATGCTAGCTGTTCGGCGCACCGCGACAAAAACCCAAAAAATGTCCTCAAGACACTCGACAGTGATTATAATAACTCTGAAGTTGCATAATAACATCGTGATAGCTTCGTATACCTCCTGGATAATGAATTCCACGTTCGTAAATCGTATAATACATTCCCTCGCTGGTGCTTTCCGTTCGACGCCGCCTGGAAAGATGTCTCACCATCTTTATTCCAGGAACGCAGATCTCTACCATGCTTGAGTAGGAGTTCCACAACTTTGAGGTGTCCATTAAATGCTGCCACGTGCAACGGAGTCCAGCCATCTATCGCCTGAGCGTTCGCATCGGCGAAGCGGTCTAATAACGGCTGTACAACCTCCAGATTTCCGCCTCGGGATGTACGTCCACCGATACGCAAATGCAACAGGATGTCGCGTTCCTAAAGCTCTGGATTTGACACTCAAAGGTCATGGGATAATAACCGGATGATGTTGTCGTGACCCTTCTCCGATGCAAGATGTCGCGGAGTCCTGCCATGATTGTCCAGGCGATTCGCGTCTGCGCCGTGATCAAGTAATAACTGGACGATGTCGTTGTGACCCTTCTCCGATGAAAGATGCAATGGCGTCAAGCCATGATCTTCCGGTCGATCCGTGTCTGCGCCATGATCGAGGAATAGCTGGACGATGTCGTAGTAACCCATTCGCGATGCATGATGTAGTGGAGTCCAGCCAATATAGTCCGGGTGATTCGCGTCTGCGCCATGATTGAGTAGTAACCGTACGATCTCGCCACAATTCTGCCTCGGCTCATTACGCGGTGGAGGCGGTGGACCCCGCGGAGCCCAACAATCAACAGGGTTATTCTCGTGTAACCTGGGATCGAATAATAACCAGACACTCTCGTCGTGACCTCTATCTGATGCATGATGAAGTGGAGTCCAACCGTTATTATCCGGTTGATTCGCGTCTGCGTCGTGATTGAGTAACAACTGGACGATCTCGTTGTAACCCCACTGTGATGCAAGATGCAGTGGAGTCAAGCCAAGATAGTCCAGGTGATTTGCGTCTGCTCCGTGATCGAGTAATAACCGGACGATCTCGTCGTGACCCTTCTCAGATGCATGATGCAGTGGGGTCTTCCGGGTGCTCTCCTTGGCGTTCGGATCTGCACCGTGGAAGATAAGCGATGACCCGACCTCCGTGTATCCACGATACGCTGCAATGTGCAACGGAATCTGACCGATGGAGTCCCGAGACCCCATGTCAGCACCGCGATCCACTAGGAGCATCGCAACACTCGGATGTCCCTTTTCCAAGGCTGCGTGAAGCGGAGTCACGTGCATTCCACCCGAAGCTTTGACGTCTTGTGGATGCGCATCGACGAGATGCTCTGCAATGTTGCGGAAACCACATAGCGCAGCGTAATAGAGAGGGACTGCATAAGGCCGCGTACGACGAACGGTGGATGGGTCGTCTATATCGTAGAGCCGGAGCCAGGCCGCGAAATGTGGCTTGTTCCTGTCGAAAAGGCATTCCATCCCAGGTTGGATATCCAATGATATGTTCTCAAACTGGGCATGATCAACCCAGTACTGAGCCGCATACAAGGCCAGGGGGAAGTTCCGAATTTTGTCCCTGTCAACGCGATCGTCAAGCTGAAGGAGTACGCTCAGGCACGCTCTTGCGAAATGAGCATGCGCCAACCGTGGAAGAACGTGAAAGCGGGAAACATGTGCGGAATTTGCGATGCGATCTGAGATCAAGTATTCTCTCACAGAAAAGTGTGAGAAATGCACAGTTTTTTGGCCATTGACGTTGACAATAGCGACCAAAGTGGAACAAGCCGATAGTACAAATTCTTCCGGATCCTCAGGTCGCCAACCAGCGTTGAATGTTGGGATCGTCCCCACATTGGGTTGAATTGCAAAAAGCTCTGCAAGCTCCTCGACACGAAGTGGGCGCTTGGGTACGACCAGGCACTGGAATAGACGACAGGCATAGTCCCGTTTCTGCTTATCGATCATCCGCAGGGTCTGTTCGTATGTTCCATCCAACGTCTCGGGTAATTCATCCAGGGCATATCGGATACTCGGAGGAAAACAGTGACGTAGGGTTTCAATCTGGCAGTAGACCCACCGGAACCTGCGGAAAGGTGTAAGCGGTCAATATGGAGGTAAACAAAGCAGTCATGGCTTACATCCCGCCAGCTTTCTCAGTTAGTGTTTTGATGACCAATTGCTTATCTTCTTCTCGCCATCGCCGCATCTTTGGGTCCGAGTAAACAACAGACTGGATATAATCGGAAATATCCTGATTTTGTCCGGCTTGCTCATGAAGTGACACGTTGTGCACCGCCAAATCCTCAAGGGCTTCTCGGATGTCTACTTCGGGGCGGCTCGTGACACAGAAGTGTACATGCGGAAGGCGTAACTCGGCAAGCTCTTGCATGACCCTGAGGACTTCTTCACGTGGCGTAGGGTATCCGGAAAAATTGGGGCACTCATCGAGCGCATCCACAACGATGTATATATCGCCTTGTCCTGGAAGAGTGAGCATATCCTTCAAGCATTTTATAAGTGTAGCCTCCTTAGGTTGTTGGGATCCGCGATCATGGTCTGAATAAAGTTCAGAGAGGATTGTACAGAAATTGTCGGATCGATTGGAGAGTTGAACAAGGAGGGAGGACAGCAGGCTGCGGACATCCTGCTTGGAAGCATCACGGAAATCAAAATAAAAGAAGGCGAGGGTAGCCAATCCAGTTTGACACACGTCCCTGACCTCTTCGATGATTGTTGAACTGATAGATAACGTGAGTTCACCCTAAAAGGATTACAGTACTTGTGGGGACACATACCACAGCACACTTTTTCCCGATCCAGCTGACCATTGAAGAAACTATCAGCACCGGCAAAAAACACGAAGGGTATATACTAACGCAGACCATGGATCCACATGAGCGAACTAGTAGATTTCCAATTATTCATGGTATCGCCTTGGGTAAACCACGCGGCCGTGCCATTGTGATGCGCTTTACTGGTAATATTGTGGTTTACCCATGGATCTGGGGCAGACAACCAATGGCGAAAGTCCTTTTGGCGCTGGTCACCTACGAGGTCGTTTCAGCATATATGCCCAGAAATGGCAATATCAAGAGGCTACGAACGTTCCAACTTGTTTACTTTAACTGCCAGTTCCTGCATCAGGACTAAAGGACAAGTTAAAGTCGCGTTTGTTTACGCAGGTCAGCCAGACACACCGAGGGTCTGTCGGATATTGTCTGTTGATGCCTTGCCATCTACCAGATCGGTGTCTCGTACCGCGCTCTTACATATACGAACTGACTATGCGCACCTTCCATTACTACCTGCATATTATTGAACAGGCTGTAGACAACATCAAGAGTCTGCGCAACAGTCGTCCTCGACTCCTCGAGGGTGAGTCTATCAAGCCTTAGAAGCACTGATTCGATGTCCTTTTCTCCCAAAAGTTTCTTTGCGTATTTCTCTGCCACATGTAAGCCATGCGTGATTGTAAGCAAAGTCAGACATACTGAATCGTCCCTGGTTAATTTGTTTAGTTGCAAGGGCGAGCACAGAGATTAGTTCGACCATTATCTTGATCACCATCTCGGTCATCGCGGGAGTAGGCGGAATCTCGGTATAGATACTGAGTCGTCTGAGGAAGTTCTCGATGCATTCGAAGATATCGACTAGGGCGTCGTAACTTTCTTTCACATCCTTGGCCGTCTGGCAGGTTCCAAATGTGACAAGGAGTGGCGTGGAGATAAGGAGGGAGATACCCACGGACAGAAGGATCCCGATACCAGAGAAAACCGCCTTTGCGGGCGGAAACACCTGGGGTACAGTGTTCAAGTACACGGAACGAATGATAGGGAACGGTGCGGGACTTACGAGACAAGCACTGTCGCTGAGAACTTCGTTACTAGAGAGAGCATGCAGCACTTTGACGACAGGTCTGAGCCAATTGAACAATTTAGTATCGCCCCTCCTGAATTCATCAAACACCTCGGATTGCTTTTTGAATATATCAAGGATAGAATCGGGGCTGTCACAACTATCGATCATGAAGGCGAGCGGGTGGTTGCGGAGATCTTTTCCAGTTTGCTTGATGTACTTGGCCAAGGCAGCATTGAAAAGCGTCTCGAAGTTGGAAGACATGGAGGCTGTATTAGAAGTGGAGGACATGGGATAACGGGAGATGTCGGATGTTTTGAGTGGAAAGGAAGGGGAACAGTGAGCAAACCATTTTGCGCAGTATTATACTGATAAGCAGACGCCCGTGCTGTCATTTGGGACGAATAAGGTTCAGATCGCCGCTCGGTTAGACGCGATGAGCTCAACCTGAGATCCCTGGCAGCAGCCAACCGCTCTCTCATCTCCCTCCAACTCGGTATCTCCACATCGTCCGCCTCTAGCACTCATACCACACGAGCAACTGGATTCTGATTTGTTTTCACACTCTTAAAACCGCTTTTTCTCACACGCGCGCACAATAGCACGCCGTTCAACATCCAACTCTGCCTATGTTCCCAGTGGCTGTACGCCCCGAGTCCCGACAATCCTCTTTTGCGCGAACCGATGGTGGGATGGGTTCTGGATAGCGATCTACAAGGGCACCGTGAATGACCCGACGACCTTCCCGCCTTCGAAAAAGTCGCACGGATCTCACAACTGGACTTTCGAGCGTCTGCTCTCTGCGGGCCTCGTCCCACTCGCCGCCGCCGCCTTCGTGACCTCCGGCTTGCCCACGCCACTCCTTGTGGCCTACTTGACATCAGCCTCGTCATCCACAGACATATCGGGGTGCCTTTTCTTACGATCCCCCTCTTCCTTGTTTATTCTGCCAGGTGAATCCAATTTGACAGTATCGTGGTCAATTACCTTCATAAACGCAAATTCCCCATCCTCGGTCGGTTGTTCGTTGCGCTTGACGTCACTCGCGAGTCATGCTTAGCATCGTACAATTTCTGACAATTTCTCGTCCCGATCCCACAGAAGATCCTCATCGCCCACCACTGCTGGAACCAACAATCACATCTCCGTGCTCCGAGTCGAAAATATCAGCATTCCGGTGGTCGTCCCGTCAGGACAGAGAAAGTCCATGCCTAAGATCAGGGTGAAGGCCTCGTCACAACTCACTAGGATTGTTGCGTCGTGCCACTCATTCGTCAAGGTCCAAGAAGTGAACTCATTCTGATCAACAAGGGTCGAGAGTCGATGAAGCGCCAGTAACTCTGACTACTCCTGGATTGTAGCCAATGGGATGTAAAGATTGCTTTGCGTGTTCTACTGCTACCATGCAGGATACTCGAGAATTTGGACGTTATCCACGCTGGTAGTGCTGAGTTAGTACAGTAAAAGTCGTTTCGTCACTTAAAAACTTGGGTGGTCCGTCCGAGGAGAAAATGACAAGATCATGCAAGTGGCATTCTTCCAGCGTTTCTACCAAGCAATTTCTCGGCAGATGTATCTTTGAGAAAGTGATGGCAGAAGCGCCTAGCTCGGCAGACGCTGAGAGTGATCTTTGCTGACACATTCAACACGTGATGATTCTGTTTGACGCCTCCCAAGGACGACGAGGAGCTCAAATCACATCCACACCACCATCACCAACTGGCCAAAAATCTTCGCCCTTCCTACCGAAATGACCTCTAGCGCCATTCCCTGGCAGCAGCCGAGCATCCTCACCTCCCCGACTTGGTACGTTCTCCACATATCCGCCTCTATATATATCCACCGCACGAGTGAGCTGATTCCATTTGGTTGACACTGACTCTTGACACCGCTCTCTGTCACACACAACAGCACGTTGTTGAACATCCAACTTTGCCTATGTTCCCGGTGGTCGTACGTCCCAACTCTCATTTGCAGTACGGCTAGTACCGATGATGACATGGGTTCTGGCTAGCGATGTACAAGGGCACCGTGAACGACGGTTTAACGACCCGATGACCTTCCCGCCTTAGAAAAGGTCGCACGATTCTTACCACCGGACAGTTGAGCGTCTGCTTTCCGCGGACCTCATCCCACTCACCGCCGGCGCCTTCGTGACCTCCGGCTCGTCCACGCCACTCCTCGATGATGGCCTGCTCGACATCAACCTCATCGTCCACAGCCATATCTGGTGCGTTTTCTTTACAAACCCCCCTTTTCCATTTTTGTTTTATCTATTCCGCCAGGGGAATCCAGTTTGACACTATCCTGGTGGACTACGCTCATGAGCGCAAGGTCCCCACGCTCGGTCCGCTGTTCACCTGGACGTTGCGCTTGACGTCACTCGCCGTCTGAGTGGGTGAGTACCAATTCAACACGAATGATATAGGTGCGTGTTTGTAAACATAGCGCATGCATCGGACTGACTTAATTTTTCGGTTCTCGACCTATAGATTTGGTGGAGCTCATCCGCCCCGTATGGGCTGCATAGGCTCAAACGAGCGGGAACTTCTCCCCTTACTTTCGCGTGTATTAGAACCAATGAATCATTCAAATAAAGCATATAAGCTGCTGTCTGGTTTCAAAGCGACATACTTGATGTACACGAGCATTAACCGCGGTGCGTATGGTACGGCAAATAACTGAATACCATCATATCTGATACAATGGATGCCTTCACCTTCCTCTGTTTCTTTCTAGCTCCCGCCGCCTCCTCCTCAGGAAATGTCTTCATGCGTTTCATCAAGTCGTTAGTTTTCTGTGCTTGGAGAATTACATGTGTCATAGTGCTCGGTACGACAACCCGTCATCGTATCAATGATATAGTATGCAAAATGCTGCTACGCAATGCCGGCCCCTAATGACAGCATCCGTGCTAAGGGAATTTCGTCAAGACGAAGCAAATATCAGACAGAAGGGAAGGGGTCACCTACACAGATGCGTGAGCACTCGATCTAGCAACTTTGGCGCTGACAAGATCGTCACCGTCCCGGCGAGGGCTTCAAGAATCATTGCTAAGAGAGACATGATAGATGGAGGTGATATGTCGTGATAGTTCGTCTTGGTCAGTGGCGACAGGTTGGGGCACAGGAGTGCGGAGGGGGAATAAGGATGAAGGGGGGGAGGGTGGCCACTATGTCGGGTTCCATCACTGCCATGTGGGGTAGATATAGGACTTAGTTACTGTAAGCCCTCGACCCAAGAGCACACAACAGATTGGATGCGTGGGCGTGGGCGGTTCGCCCAAGAACCCCGTCCTTTCTGAGCCCACGTGAATCCTCATCACGTGTTGGATGCGTCAGCAAAAAGTCTACTCCGTGTTTCATACCAATGACCCTGTACCCCACGCAACTTTTCTTTAGAATCAAGACGCGATTAGATTCGCACAACGAGATCGTGTACCTGGGTATCTAATACGATGTTCGAAAACCGTATCATACCTTGTATCATACTGTACATTTCCTCAGTGATGCCTTTGGATAGCAATCGCGCAACCTCCGGGTAGTCTCTGTTTGACACCACCTGGAAAGGGTTCTCATCACCGCTGTTATTCCAGGGATGCGGATCACCACGTAAGTGCTCCACAACTTCGACAAATTCGTTGAACGCTGCCACGTGCAACGGAGTCAGCCGTCTATCGCCTGGGCGTTCACGTCGGCGAAGCAGTCTAGCTAGTAACCACCGTATGATCGCCAGATTTTTTCCACCTCGATATGATGTTGTTAATGTACAACGGAATCCACCAATACGCGTTTCCGCGTCATACTCAAGGAGCACCCTCGCGACCATGATCACATTCGAAATAAGACGCTAAATTCAACAGGATATCGCATTCGTAAAGCTCTGAATTATTATAACACTCAAATGGTCATAGGGTAATAACCGGACGATGTCGTTGTGGTACCTCTGCGTCTACCCAGGATTGCCCGGGTAAATCGCGACTGCACCGTGATCAAGTAATAACTGGGCAATATCGTCGTAACCCTCTCGCGATGCATGACGCAGTGGAGTCATGCCATCACTGTCCAGTTGATTCGCGACTGCACCGTGATCAAGTAAGAACTGGACGGTGTCAATGTGACCTTTCAGCGATGCCAGGTGAAGTGGAGTTAAGCCACGATTTTCCGGGTGATTCGCGTCTGTGCCGAGATCGAGTAAGAGCTGGACGACATGGTTGTGACCCCGCAGCGATGCAAGATGAAGTGGAGTCCAGCCACGATTGTCTGAGTGATTCGCGCCGTGGTCGAGTAATAACTGGACGATGTCGTTATGGCCCTGCAGCGATGCAAGATGGAGTGGAGTCCAGCCACGATTGTCCCGGTGATTCGTGTCTGCACCGCGATTGAGTAATAACTGGACGATGTCGTTATGACCCTCCTGCGATGTAACATGTAATGGAGTCCAGCCACGATTGTCCGGGAGATTCGCGTCTGCGCCGTGATGGAGTAATAACTGGACGATGTCGCTATGACCCGCCTGCGATGCTACATACAGTGGAGTCAAACCACGATTGTCCGGCCGGTTCGCATCTGCGCCATGACGGAGTAATAACTGGACGATGTTGCTGTAACCCCGCGGCGATGCGAGATGCAGTGGAGTCGAGAAACGATTTTCCGGGTGATTTGCGTCTGCGCCATGATCGAATAATAACCAAAAGATCTCGCCGTGACCCTCCAACGATGGAAAATACGGTGAATGCCAATCCCCACTGTCCACGTGATTTGCGTCTGCGCCATGATCGAGTAATATCCGGACGATGTCATCATGACCCCTCTCCGATGCAAGATGCAGTGGAGTCGTGCCGCACGCATTCGGGAGATTCGCGTTTGCGCTATGCTCCAGTAGCAACCTAGCGATATCCTGCCTTCCCTCTTCTGTTGCCAAATACAGTGGAGTTGCGCGGGTGTCCTCCTCGGCGTTTAGATCTGCGCCACGGTCGATTAGCAATGACACAACCCCAACGTATCCACGATACGATGCTATGTGCAGTGGGGTCCGACTCCTGGAGTCCAGAAACCCTGTGTCGGCACCACGTTCCACCAAGAGTATCGCAACACTCAGATGTCCCTTGTCCAAAGCTGCACGTAGCGGAGTCCCACGCTTTCCACCCACGGCGTTGACATCTTGTGGATGCGCATCGACGACATGCTCTGCGATGTCACGGAAACCACATAGTGCGGCATAATAGAGAGGGACTCCATAAGGCTGCGCAGGGTGAACAGCGGCCACGGAAAACCTGAATGGGCTGAATGAGTTGTCAATATTGTAGAGCCAGATCCAGGCCACGAAGTGTGGCTTGTTCTTGTCGAAGAGACATTCCATCTCATTTTGGATATCTGATGATACGTTCTGAAACTGGGCATGGTCAACCCAGTGCTCGGCTGCATACAAGGCCAGGGGGAAGTTCCGAATGTCGTCCTCGCCAATGCGGTCGTGAAGTAGAAGGAGTACGGTCAGGCAAGCTCTAGCAAGAAGAGCATGCGCCAACCGTGGGAGAATGCGGAAGTGGGAAACATGTCCGGAATTTGCAATGCGATGCGAGATCAAATATTCTCTCACAGAAAAGTGTGAGAACTGCACAATTTTTTGGCCACCGATGTTGACAACAACGACCAAAGTAGAACAAGCCGATAGTACAAATTCTTCCGGATTCTCCGGACGCAAATAAGCGTCGAACGTGGGGATCGCTTCAGCATTAGGTTGAATAACAAAAAGTTCCGCGAGCTCCTCGACACGAAGCGAGCGCTGGGATACGACCAGGCACTGGAACAAACGATAGGCATAGTCCCATTTCTGCTTATCGATCGCCCGCAGAGCCTGTTCGTATGTTCCATCCAAGGTCTCAGGTAATTCATCCAGAGTACGTCGAATACTTGCCGGAAAACAGCGACGTAGAGTTTCGATCTGGCAGTAGACCCACCGAAACCTCCACAGTAGCGTCAGTGTCGATATGGAGGTAAACGCAAGAGTTATAGCTTACATCCCGCCAGCTTTCTCAGTTAGCGTTTTGATGACCAATTCCTTATCTTCTTCCCGCCATCGTCGCATCTTTGTGTCTGAGTAGACAACAGACCTGATGTAGTCGTAAATGTCCAGATTTTGTCCAGCTTGCTCGTGAAGTGACAGGGTGTGAACCACCAAAGGTTCCAGGGCTTCACGGATGTCAACTTCTGGACGGCTCATGATACAGAAGTGTAGGTTTGGAAGGCGCAAGTCGACAAGCTCTTGTATGATCATTAGAACTTGTTCTCGTGGCGTAGGGTATCCAGAAAAATTGGGGCACTCATCGAGCGCATCCACAACAATGTATATTTCGCCTTGTCCTGGAAGTGTAAGCATATCCTTCAGGCATGTCATAAGCGTATCCTCGCTGGGTTGTTGAGATCCGCGATCGTGTGCAGAATAGAGCTCAGAGAGGATTGTACGAAATTTGTCGGACCGATTGGAGAGTTGGACAAGGAGGGAAGACAGCAGGCTGCGGACATCCTGTTTGGCAGCGTCACGGAAATCAAAATAAAAGAAGGCGAGGGTAGCCAATCCAGTTTTACAAACGTCCCGGACCTCTTGGATGATTGTTGAACTGATAGATAACGTCAGTTCACCTGAAAAGGAATGCGGTACTTGTGGTGACACATACCAAAGCACACTTTTTCCCGATCCAGCTAACAATTGAAGAAACTGTCGGCAAAGGAGAAAGACACGAAGTAGATATACGAACGTAGACCATGGATCCACATGAACGAACCCATTGATTTCCAATTATTCATGGCATCGCCATGCGTAAACCACGTGGCTGTGCCATGGTGATGCGCTTTTCGGGCAATATTGTGATTTACCCATGGATCTTGGGCAGACAACCAACGGCGAAAGTTCTCTTGGCACTGGTCACCTACGAGGTGGTTTCAGCACATATGTCTAGAAATGGCAATATCAACAGGTTACGGACGTTCCAACTTGTTCACGTTAACTGCCAGTTCTTGTATTAAGACTAACGGACAAGTCAAAGAGTCAAAGGTCATGTTTGATTACACAGGTCAGCCACTCACCGAGGGTCTGTCGGATATCATCTGTTGATGCCTTGCCATCTACGAGATGTCTCGTACCACGCACATACTTATATGAACTGGCCACGCGCACCTTCCATTACTACCTGCATGTTATTGACCAGGCCGTAGACAACGTCAAGAGCCTGCGCAGCGGTCGTCTTTGACTCCTCGAGGGTGAGTCTATCGAGCCTTAATAGCACTGATTCGATGTCCCTTACTCCTAAAAGTTTCTTTGCGTATTTCTCTGCCACAGGTCAGTCATGGGTGATTGTAAGAAAGGACAGGCATACTAAATCGTCCCTGATTGATTTGTTTGGTCGCAAGGGCGAGCACAGAAAGTAGTTCGACCATTATCTTGATCACCATCTCAGTCATCGCGGGAGTAGGCGGAATCTCGGTATAAATCATGAGTCGTCTGAGGAAGTTCTCTATGCATTCGAAGATTTCAACTAGGGCGTCATAGCTTGCCCTCACATCCTTGGCCGCCTGGCAGTTCTAAATGTGACAAAGAGTGGGGGGGAGAGATAATGAGGGATATACGCACGGATAGAAGGATCCCGATGCCGGAAAAAACCGCCCTTGCTGGCGGAAACGCCTTGAGGATAGTGTTCAAGTTACCCGGAAAGAAAGACATGAACCTTGCAGTACTTACAAGATTAGCACTGGCCTTAACACTTCTATCGGTAGAAAGGGCATGCAACACATTTACGACTGGTCTGAGCCACTTGAACAATTTGGTATCGCCGTTCCTGATTTCATCAAATGCCTGGGATTGTTCTTGAAATATTTTGAGGATAGAATCGGGGCCATCGCAGCTATCAATCCTGTAGGCGAGTGGGTGGTTGCGGAGATCTTTCCCAGTTTGCTTGATGTACTTGGCCAAGGCAGCATTGAAAAGCGTCTCGAAGTTGGAAGACATGGAGGCTGTATTAGAAGTGGAGGACATGGGATAACGGGGGAGATGTCGGACGTTTTGAGTGGAAGAGAAGGGGGGATGGGGAGCAAAACATTTTGCGCAGTATTATACTGATCTGATAAGCAGACGCCCGTGCTGCCCTTGACAAGCATCGTGACTTGCATGCGGTGCCAGCCACAGTACACAGGATTGAGACGTTTTTTTTTTTTAATCGACACGTTTATCGCATGCTCAACGTGATTGGCGGATTGCCACTCCCGCGATGACGACGAGGAGCTCAGCCTCAAATCACAGCCGTACCACGACCATCGCCAACAAGCCAAAAATGCCTCGCTCTTCCTACCGAAATGGCATCTAGTATTCCTGCGCCACTCCCTGAAGCAGCCAAGCGCCCTCTCATCCCCTTCCAACCCGGTACGCTCTCCACACCTTCCGCCTCTGCTACCCATACCACACGAGCAACTGGACTCTGATTTGCACACTCTTACAGTAACACCACTTTCTCTCACACGCACACAAAACAGCACACCGTTCGACATCTAACTTTACCTATGTTCCCGGTGGCCATATGTCTTACCGATGAAGACACGTGTTCTGGCTTGCGATCTACCAGGACACCGTGAACGACCCGACGACCTTCCCGCCTTCGAAAAACTCGCATCGGTTTCACCGCTGGACTTTGTGTCTGCTTGCGGGCCTCGTCCGCTGCCTCTTCTTGACCTCCGGCTCGCCCACGCCACTCCTCGATGGCCTGCTCGGCATAAGCCTCATCGTCCACAGCCGTAGGGTGCGTAATCTTTACAAATCCCCCTCTTTCGATTTATGTATTTATTCCGCCCGTGGAATCCAGTTCGACACTATCCTGGTGGACTAGTACGTCCATAAGCGCAAGTTCCCCACGCTCGGTCTGCTGTTCACCTAGACGTTGCGCTTGACGTCACTCGCCGTCGGAGTGTGTATCAATTCAACACGAATGATATCGGTGCGTGTTTGTAAACATAATGTATGCACCGAACTGACCAACCTTTGTGGTTCTCAACCTAGATGTTTGGTGGAGTATGGGCTACATAGCCTCGAACGAGCGGGAACTTATCTCCCCCTACTTCCGCATGTACTAGGACCAACGAATCATTCAAATAAAGCACACGAGCTTCTGTCTGGTTTTCAAAGCGACATACATAATGTACACGTGCATTAACTGGGGTGCGTATGGTACGGACGGCAAATAACTGAATGCCATCATATTTGATACAATGGATGCCTTCACCTTCCTCTGTTTCTTTCTAGCTCCCGCCGCCCCCTCCTCAGGGAAATGTCTTCATGCATTTCATCAAGTCGTTAGTTTTCTGTGCTTGGAGAATTACATGTGTCATAGTGCTCGGTACGACAACCCGTCATCGTATCAATGATATAGTATGCAAAATGCTGCTACGCAATGCCGGCCCCTAATGACAGCATCCGTGCTAAGGGAATTTCGTCAAGACGACGCAAATATCAAAAAGAAGGGAAGGGGTCACCTACACAGATTCGTGAGCGCTCGATCTGGCAACTTTGGCGCTGACAAGATCGTCACCGTCCCGGCGAGAGCCTCAAGAATCATTGCTAAGAGAGACATGATACATGAAGGTGATATGTCGACAGTTCGTCTTGGTCAGTGGCGACAGGTTGGGGCACAGGAGTGCGGAGGAGGAAAAAGGATGAATGGGGGGAGGGTGGCCACTATGTCGGGTTCCATCACTGCCATGTGGGGTAGATGAAGGACTTAGTTACTGTAAGCCCTCGACCCAACAGCACAATAGATCGGATGCGTGGGTGTGGGCGGTTCGCCCAAGAACCTGGCTTTGACCCGAATGCATGCATGAAAGTAGCGCAAGGAGTTCTGTGGTTCAACAGTACACGTGAGCACACGTGATTGGTGGAGACGTCGCCACCACCATGAGCGGCCGGATTCCAATTTGTTGATACACCCTCTTGATACCACACACACACTCATGCATACTACACACACGACCATCATGCCCTTCAACATGCGACTTATGCTTCCGTTCCCGGTGGCCGTACACCCCAATTCTCACCTTTTACGGCGGATTGTCCGTATGTATACACTCGATCTCGTCAAGCGTGCTGCGACTTGGGCATCCCGGCATCCTAGTGGCGTTTACTCGATCTCGCAACAGGGAATGAGTTACCCCCCGCACCCTCAAGTTCGCGCCGCGTTTTGCAGATAGTTTTATGAAGTGCGTGGATCTTCGCCCTAATTTCCATCCCCGTACGGACATCTCGATATCGAATGTGTCTACCGCTTCTTATACTGCGGTGTTCGCACTTGCGAATACTCCGACCTACTACTTCGGCCTTGGGAAACCTGCGGTCGCAGACGAAGAGCAGTCCGTTGGAGCTCAAGTGGGGCAAATTTCAATCAACGAGCCTCGGAGGCTTGGAATTGAGTGAGAAGAAACTCCAATTCGACCTCACTGAGAGTACCTGGACAGTATGTCACAACTTCACTCTGTCGTGCTTTTCTTTTTAACCATGCCGTTTTGCAGTCCCGCAGCAAAACGAACGATGCTGTCCTGGAGCGATTTCCCATTTAGTGGTTTCTCGCCCGCGGCCCCCCACTTAGCGCGATGTTCCAGTTCGATCTTGTTATCGACGAAGCAGCAGGCCGATATCACCCGCAAGGTGAAGAAGATGCAGACGTTTTTCCCACCATTCGGATGGGAAACGGAGCCTGTCATGGGCACAGAGGTGATTATCGAGGAAGCATCCGTCGACGTGTTATGTGATCTCGGGTACGGCGGTGGATGGATAGACATAGGACGGGAGGAAGTCGACCGAGAATGAAAATTGAGCTCTGGTGAGCACCAGTGTTGAGAGGATTCGTGATCGCTGCTCTGACGTTTTTCGCCTCCGCAGGCTGAGTATTAGTCGCTCCCGTTGTCAAGATCGACTGTTTCTAGCGGTGCAGACCCGCACACTTCCTCCGCCGTCTTCCTTTTTGAAGAATTTGTGCCGCCCGAATACCACCTACAACTCTATATAGTTCAGAACAAAAGAACGCTGGCATCTTTATTCTCACCTGCCCCCGCCTTTACCCCGAATCCGCGCAGGTCCGGCCTGACTCCCTCCAAGTGGAGTCATCAACATTGAGCGCCTGGCGAGCTATAGCGACGATGAAATCAATAGCCTCAATACGAACAAACGGAAGCCGTCGAAGGAAGAGCCCCGCTGGCCAAACGACGATCCGTAGGTGGACATCCTAGTTGCCAGCCACGTGCGCCGTGCCTGTAATCAGAATGCAGAGCTTCAGTGCCCTGATGGTCTGCGACCGCAAACGCTAGCCGTTGTTACCCCGAACTGGGGAGTCTGGAGGTCGCGCAAGTGCTCGCCCGCGTTCGTGGCCCTTCGTCCCCCATCGGTAGAGTCGTCGACATTGTATCGATGAACATTCCTTACCGTTCGAAGATTGACAGCCTGGGGTCTTCGCCGGAGGAGTCGAATTCCCCCACAATCCCGGGCAGCGTAGACCTGATAGAGCCGAAGAAGTTCAGGAGGCAGAACCGACGCACCCAACAGCTGCGGATGGGGTACATTCAGATCTCTGCCGCGTGCGTCTAGGCGAGGAATCGGGGACGAAGACATCTTCGAGAACAATTCATAACCCCTTAACTTGCGTTTGAGTAATTGGAAGCTACTATTATATATCTCCGTCCCTATGTGCGGCCTGTTGTGCTCGAAAAGCATACAAGACTGAGACTGCAAACATAAGGGGAAAGTTGGTAAGGCGAAAAGACGACAACCCTCATGATCTCATTCGGCACTGTTCGTGACAGTGTCATCTCTCATCGCCCCCAAATATAAATAACAAAACGTTGTACGCTATTGATGTCAGCGCAAACTCGTGAGACAAAGACAGTGAAAAATCCCGAGAAAGACAACATTCCCACCAATAACCATGCGCGATCAATCAATGCTGACGAACTGAACGTCACTGCCTTAGGAGAATGGTTCGGAGACCGTGACGTCGAGATTCGTGAAATTTGCTCTTACTCGGTTGTGTTGTTTGTATGATACAGAACTTGAAGATCGTGCCTAAATCATCTTGCATCATGTCCTGACTCATCATATGAGAATATGGTGTGACGAAATGCGCAAGTTGAGCAACTGGCGCACAAAAAATCACAATATGCGAAGCAGCTCGAAAGCAAGGCCACACAGTCAACTCAGAAGTTGCGTAAAGTAGAAACATCGTGATACAACAGTGTAACGATACCAACGACCCTACAATAAAATGCCCACCCACTCATCCTCGCTCATCCCTAGAATTAAACAGTGATTAGATTCGCCTCCGACATCGTATACTTCATGGGTAATCAATCCTACGTTCGTAAACCGTATCCACAACTTTTGAGGTGTCCATTGAATGCTGCCACGTGCAAAGGAGTCCAGCCATCTATTGCCTGGGCGTTCACGTCGGCGAAGCAGTCCAGTAACTGCCGTACAACCCCCGGATTCCCACCTCGCGATGTAATGTGCGAAGCGATGGAGCCCACCAATACGGATTTCGATCATCCACGTTCACGCCATACTCGAGGAGCACCATCACGACCAGGATCCAAGCGAAACAAGACGCTAAATGCAGCAGGATGTCGCTTCCCAAAGCTCAAAAGGTCATCGGGTAATAACTGGATGAAGTTGAGGCCTCCTACAATAGAAGATCTAGTGTAGTCCAGCCGGATTGTCCGCGTGATTCGCGACCGCCCCGTGATCGAGTAATAACTGGACGATGTTGTTGCGACCCTGCAGCGATGCAAGATGCAGTGCTGTCCTGCCATGATTGTCCTGGCGACTCGCGATTGCGCCGTGATCGAGTAATAACTGGACGGTGTCTTTGTGACCCTCTCGCGATGCATGATGTAGTGGAGTCCAGCCACTACTGTCCGAGTGATGCGCGACAGCACCGTGATCGAGTAACAATCGGATGGTGTCGTTGTGGCCCTCTCGCGATGCAAGATACAAGGGAGTCCTGCCACTATTGTCCGGGTGATTCACAACTGCGCCGCGATTGAGTAATAACAGGACGGCGTCGTTGCGACCCTCTTGCGATGCATAATGTAGTGAAGTCCTGCCATGATTGTCTTGGTGATTCGCGTCATGATCGAGTAATAACCGAACGATGTTGTTACGACCCAGCAATGATGCAAGATACAGTGGAGTCCTGCCACTACTGTCCGGGTGATTCACGACTGCGCCGTGATCGAGTAATAACTGGACGGTGTCTCTGTGACCCTCTCGCGATGCATGATGTAGTGGAGTCCAGCCACTACTGTCCGGGTGATGCGCGACAGCGCCGTGATCAAGTAATAACCGGATGGTGTCGTTGTGACCCTCTCGCGATGCAAGATACAGTGGAGTCCTGCCACTATTGTCCGGGTGATTCACAACTGCGCCGCGATTGAGTAATAACCGGACGGTGTCGTTGCGACCCTCTCGCGATGCATAATGTAGTGGAGTCCTGCCATGATTGTCTTGGTGATTCGCGTCATGATCGAGTAATAACCGAACGATGTTGTTACGACTCTGCGACGATGCAAGATGTAGTGGGGTCCTGCCATAATTGTCCGGGTGATTCACGACTGCGCCGTGATCGAGTAATAACTGGACGGTGTCTTTGTGACCCTCTCGCGATGCATGATGTAGTGGAGTCCAGCCACTACTGTCCGGGTGATGCGTGACTGCGCCGCGATCGAGTAATAACCGGATGGTGTCGTTGTGACCCTCTCGCGATGCAAGATACAGTGGAGTCCTGCCACTATTGTCCGGGTGATTCGCAATTGCGCCGCGATTGAGTAATAACCGGACGGTGTCGTTGCGACCCTCTCGCGATGCATAATGTAGTGGAGTCCTGCCACTGTTGTCCGGGTGATTCGCGACTACGCCGGAATCGAGTAATAACTGGACGGTGTCGTTGCAACCCATTCGCGATGCATAATGTAGCGGAGTCCTGCCACAGTTGTCCGGGTGATTCGTGAGTGCGCCGCGAACGAGTAATAACAGGACGATCTTGTCGTGACCCCTCTCCGATGCAACATGCAATGGACTTGCCCGGTTGAACCCCTCGGCATTTGGATCTGCACCGTGATTAATCAGCAAGGACACGACCTCAGAATATCCATGAAACGATGCTATGTGCAGTGGGGTCCTATTCTGGGAGTCCCGAGACTCCATGTCAGCACCACGCTCCACTAGGAATATCGCAACATTCTGACGTCCCTTGTCTACAGCTGCATGTAACGGAGTCTCGCGCATTCCACCCCGAGCATTGATATCTTGTGGATGTGCATCGACAAGATGCTCTACAATGTCACGGAAACCACACAGCGCAGCGTAATAAAGAGAGACTGGATAGCGACGCGCAGGGTGAAAGGCCCCTGGTTGGTCTATATTGTAAAGCCGGACCCAGGCCGAGAGGTGTGGCTTGTTCCTGTCGAAGAGACATTTCATCTCATTTTGTATATCTGATGATACGTTCTCAAACTTGGCATGGTAAACCCAGTGTTGAGCTGCATACATAGCCAGGGGGAAGTTCCGAATGTTGTCCCTGTCAACACGGCCGTCAAGCTGAAAAAGTACGCTCAGGCACGCTCTCGCGAGAAAAGCATTCGCCGGCCGTGGGAGAACGTGAAAGCGGGAAACTTGTTCGGAAATTGCGATGCGACTTGATGTCAAGTATTCTCTCACAGAAAAGTGTGAGAACTGGACTATTTTTTGGCCATCGACGTTGACAATAACGACCAAAGTGGAACAAGCCGATAGTACAGATTCTTCTGGGTTCTCGGGGCGCAAACAAGCATCGAACTTGGGGATCGTTTCCGCATTTGGCTGGGTTGCAAAAAGCTCTGCGAGCTCCCGGACACGAAGCGGGCGGATGGATACGACCAGCCATTGAAATAAACGATAGGCATAGTCCCGCTTCTGCTTATCAATCCCCCGCAGAGTCTGTTCGTATGTCCCATCCAAGGTCTCGGGCAATTCATCCAAAGTACGTCGAATACTTGCCGGAAAACAGCGACGTAGAGTTTCGATCTGGCAGTAGACCCACCGAAACCTTCGCAGTGGTGTAAGTGTCAATGTGAAGGTAAAGACGGCAGTCATGGCTTACATCCCGCCAGCTTTCTCTGTTAGGGTTTTGATGACCAATTGCTTATCTTCTTCCCGCCATCGCCGCATCTTTGGGTCTGAGTAAACAACAGACTTGATATAGTCGGAAATATCCCGATTTTGTCCGGCTTGCTCATGAAGTGATACGTTGTGATCTGCCAAAGGCTCCAGGACATCTCGGATGTCTACTTCAGGACGGCTCATGAGACAGAAGTGCACATGCGGAAGGCGTAACTTGACGAGTTCTTGGATGACCCTGAGGACTTGTTCCCGTTGCGAAGGGTACCCGGAAAAATTGGGGCACTCATCGAGCGCATCCACAACAATGTATATTTCGCCTTGTCCCGGAAGTGTGAGCATATCCTTTAGGCATTCCATAAGTGCATCCTCGCTGGGTTGTTGGGAGCCGCGATCGTGGTCAGAGAAGAGTTCAGAGAGGATTGTAGAAAATTTGTCGGATCGATTGGAGAGTTGGACAAGGAGGGAAGATAGCAGGCTGCGGACATCCTGCTTGGCAGCATCACGGAAATCAAAATAAAAGAAGGCGAGGGTGGCCAATCCGGTTTGACACACGTCCCGGGCCTTATCGACAATTGTTGAACTGATATATATAACGTGAGTGCACTTGAAAAGGAATACAATATTTGTGGTGACACATACCAAAGCACACTTTTTCCTGATCCAGCTAACCATAGAAGAAACTATAAGCAATGGTAAAAGACACGAAGGGGATATACGAACGTAGACCATGGATCCACATGAGCGAACCCGTCGATTTCCAATTATCCATGGTGTCGCCTTGCGTAAACCACGTGGCCGTGCCACCATGGTGCGCTTTGCGGGCGATATTGTGATTTATCGAAGGATCTGGGGGAGACAACCAACGGCGAAAAAGTTCTCGGCGCTGGTCACCTACAAGGTCGTTTTAGCATATATTGGCAATATCAAGAAGTTACGAACGTTCCAACTTGTTTGCTTTAACCGCCAGTTCCTGCATCAGGACTAGAGACAAGGTTAGAAGTTACATTTGATTACGTAGGTTAGCCAGACACACCGAGGGTCTGTCGGATGTCATCGGACGATGCCTTGCCATCTACCAGATCGGCGTCTCGTACCACTCACGTGCTCATGCGAACTGGTCATGCGCACCTTCCATTACTACCTGTATGTTATTGACCAGGCCGTAGACAACGTCAAGAGTCTGCGCAGCAGTCGTCTTTGACTCCTCGACGGTGAGTCTATCAAGCCTTAGCAGCACTGATTCGATGTCCTTTTCTCCTAGAAATTTCTTCGCGTATTTTTCTGCCACAGGTCAGCCATGACCGATGGTAAGCAAGGACAGACATACTGAATCGTCCCTGGTTGAGTTGTTTAGTCGCAAGAGCGAGCACAGAGATTATTTCGACCATTATTTTGATGACCATCTCGGTCATCGCGGGAGTAGGCGGAATCTCTGTATATATCCTGAGTCGTCTGAGGAAGTTCTCGATGCACTCAAAAATATCGACTAGGGCGTCATAGCTTGCCCTCACATCTTTGGCCGCCTGGCAGTCTCGGATGTGACAAGGAGTGGGGTGGAGATAACGAGGGAGATACGCACGGATAAAAGGATCGCGATACCGGAGAAAACCGCCTTTGCGGGCGGAAACACCTAGGGTATAGAGAGTTCAAGTCGCGTAATGAATGATGAGGAACTTTGCAGGACTTACGAGACTGTCGCTAAGGACTGAGTTGGTGGAGACCGCATGCAACACATTGACGACAGGTTTAAGCCACTTAAACAACCTCGTATCGCCTCCCCTGAATTCACCAAATGCCCGGGCTTGTTCTTGGAATATATCAATGACAGAATCGGGGCTATCACAACTATCGATACTGTGGGCGAGTGGGTGGTTGCGGAGATCTTTCCCAGTTTGCTTGGTGTACTTGACCAAGGCAGCATTGAAAAGGGTCTCGAAGTTAGAGAACGTGGAGGCTGTATGAGAAGTGGAGGACATGTGGGATGATGTCGGAGATGTCGGACGTTTTTGAGTGGAAAGGAACGGGGGGAGGAAGATTTCGCAGCCTTGCGCCGAGGTTGTACTGATACTGTAAACAGGCGCCCATGCTGTTCAGTTGCTGTTCTCGACCACGTCTGGAATGCGGTGCCAGTCAGGCCTGAGACGAATGACTACAGTGACTCTACAGTGCTGTACACATCGTACACTGGAGTGAGACGAATAAGGTTCAAGTCGACGCGCTGTTGCATGCTCGACCTCAAATCACAATTACTTCATAACCACACCACGACCCATCGCCAACAAGCAAAAAAACACCTCGCTTTTCCACATCGTCCACCTCTGACTCCCATACCACAAGGACAACTGGATTTCAATTTGTTGACACACCCTTACAGTAACACGCTGTACAACATCCAACTTTGCCTATGTTCACGGTGGCCATACGTCCACACTTTTGCAATACCGTTGATGACACTCACTCTGGCTAGCGATCTACAAGGGCACCGCGAATGACCTGACGACCTTCCCGCCTTCGAAAAAGTCGCATGGGTCTTAGCACTGGACGTTCGAGCGTCTGCTCTCAGGCCCCAGCCTCATCCCCCGCCGCCTTCGTGACCTCCAGCTTGCCCACGCCACTCCTCGATGGCCTATTCGGCAACAGCCTCATATCAGGTGTGTTTTCTTTACAAATACCCCTCTTTCATTTTTGTTTATCTATTCCACCAGGGGAATCCAGTTTAACACTATCCTGGTGGACTACGTTCAAGCGCAAGTTCCCCACGCTCGGTCCGCTGTTCACCCGGACGTTGCGCTTGACGTCACTCGCCATCGGAGTGGGTGTGTATCAATTCAACACGAATGATATCGGTGCGTGTTTGTAAACATAGTGCATGCACAGAACAGACCAAACCTTTTGGTTCTCGACCTATGGCTTGGTGGAACTCATCCGCCGTGCGTAGGCTTGAACGAGCGGGAACTTCTCTCCCCTTCCGCGTGTACTAGAACCAACGAATCATTCAAATAAAGCACATAAAACTCCTGTTTGGTGTTCAAAGCAACATACATAATGTACAAGTGCATTAACTGGGGTGCGTATGGTACGGGCAAATAACTGAATGCCATCATATTTGATACAATGGATGCCTTCACCTTCCTCTGTTTCTTTCTAGCTCCCGCCGCCCCCTCCTCAGGGAAATGTCTTCATGCATTTCACATGCAGTCATAAGTCGTTAGTTTTCTGTGCTTGGAGAATTACATGTGTCTTGATGCTCGGTACGTCAACCCGTCATTGCGTCAATAATCTAGTCGGGATGCAAGATGCTGCTACGCAATGCCGGCCCCTAATGGCAGCATCCGTGCTAAGAGCATTTCGTCAGGACGATATCAGGGAGAAGGGAGGGGGCCACCTACACAGATGCGCGAGCACTCGATCTAGTAACTTTGGCGCTGACAAGATCGTCACCGTCCCGGCGAGGGCCTCAAGAAGCAATGCGAAGAGAGACATGATAGATGAAGGTGATATGTCGTCTTGGTCAATAGCGGCAGGTTGGAGTACAGGAGTGCGGAGGAGGAATGGGGATGAAGGGGAGGGGCGGCCACTATGTGCAAATGTCGTTCCGTGAGGGTAGATATAAGATTTGGTTACTGTACAGTAAGCCCTCGACCCAACAGCACAATAGATCGGATGCGTCGGTGTGGGCGGTTCGCCCAAGAACCTGCTGACTCGATTCGATTCCAGAGTTACGGCTTTCGACCACATGCATGCATGGAAGAAGCGCCGAACTCCACATTTTCGTTTTTCGGATGGCGAGAACGCTTACAAGGACAGAGGCCTGGGCTGTGTGTCCCGCCGGCATTGCGGCGATCTGCGATCTGCAATCAGGTATGGGGGGCATGATCAGGTGCGGTTTCCGGTTTGGCTGACTGAAGAGCTCTATGAACCGAAACCCTGAAAAGGGGGCTAGCATGTCCCGGTTCCGAACATTTCCGAACCTCGGTACCGATACCGGACCTGGTCCCGGTCCTCGTTTTCGGGTCTCGGGGGGCCCGCAGCATTCGCTGCGGCCATGCGGCGCAGTCAGAACGGACCCTTCGTTTTGGCGAGCGCACCGTACCATTGACTCGGACGCACAGTACGGACTAGAGAAGACTGTGTCAGAGTTGCTGGAAAGAAAATGGCAAGCGCGGCCAAGTCGAAAAGCGAAAATTTGTTATTTCGATTTGTTCCTTTCCTTTCCCGTAGATTGCGCCATTTACACGAGGCGCGAGGCGGTGCACCTCGGGCGATCGATAACGATGCCGCATGCACCTTTCCTTGCGTAACGACTACACGAAATTTTCTTGGCATTACTGTGCGAAGTAGTTCCCGCAGTGGGCTGGCTGACATCATGGCCCGATAATGCGTTACAGTATATTGCTTGAATGCCCTCAGTTGCGGTGACCCGACGCATTGATGGAACTATGAGCGCTAGATAGCCGCGTGCTAGCCCTCCTGTATCCGGTGGGAAGAAGTGCCGAAGAAATTCAACTCGTGTGTGGGCACGGGCAAGCCGATGCTTGGTTGGGGGTCTTCTGAAACGAAAAAAAAAACACCCCAAATTTAGGGCCAGCGTCCGCATTTACTACAGTAATATGTGGCACACACTGGCGGCGCCTCAGTGTAAAGCGTGGTTGCCTCCCTCCTATCACATCCCCTGGCCGCTCGCTCGGACTCGAAGGCCTGAAGTTCAGACGTTCAGATGCTCAGGAATGACACTAAATGTCACGTTGTTTCTAGCAAACGTCTTGGCTGATACTGTAATATCTTGGCCAACACGAGTTACCAAGCGCAAGGAGGCCATCCGAAACGAATTCTAGGGGTGGTGTCCGCCGCCGCCGCACCGTGATACAGCGGCACACTTCAGTGGCACCGGGGAAATTTGAGCGTAAAGCAGCATGGTTTCCCACTCAAGTTCTCCCACTGTATCATTCCCTGGTCTTCTCACTCATCGAACTGTTTCCTGTGTCGCCTACGTTGCCGAGTTAACCGCACCTCAAATATCGGAGCAGCTTCGTTACGTTGATTCTACAGCACACCCCCACCGAATCACCCTCTCAAAAGGGTCACGGTCCTCCCAGTTCTTCGGATACCCAGCTTCCCCCCTCCATCATTGCGGCGACAATGCGGTGGGAAGGCTCGTCGGGCCGACACCCACTTCAAGTTCCCTGGAATCCTGGATTCTCAACAACCTTACCGACGTCTTCTACATCAATATGGCGCAATGCTTCCATGCGTGTTTCCAGAGCCGTTTCTTTTTTCCGTTGCGGGACACCAAGCCGCCGGCATCGTACCCAAGAGGTCCAAAACTACTTTTACATCCCCTGGGAAGATGTGCGTAGCCTTCTCACCTTCGTGGCCAGACCCTGATTCTTGTGGCTTCTTTACCCTGACTACAGTAGGCTGACTAGGCTCGCTTGTGCACCAGATACCGAGACCAAGTCATTGAGAACCACGCTGATACCCTTACCCGCCGCTGTACGCGTTAGCGAACGGGTTCGAGCTTCCTGGGTCGCTGTACCTCCGGGCGTGCCTTCCTAATCGGGACGCGTTCAGCCACACGGGGCTAGCGACGCGCGCGGGGGACGAGAACCGAACCTTTGGAGCTCGCATGGGAGCTCCGGGTGGAAGCCAACGGTATGGCTTCGGACTGGGCGTGAGGGGGAGACGAAAGGAAAGAAAAACGAACGGAAATGAGAGGGAAACGTGAGCGAGAACGGGGGAATCTGGAGGGACACGGCCCTCGTCGTATTCTGCCGGGAACTGTCCGGGAAACTAGCTTAGCTTCACTACTAAAACTATCTACATACAACCTATATACTATTCCCTTGGTCTGTGCGTTCTACGGGTCCTAACCCTCTTTTGGGGTACTCCGCGTCGGCCGAAGGCGTCCGCGTTGTCCGATCCTCTCGCGCGCGCTCTAACGCGCTCGCTCCTGGTTCCTAGGCTTTGGCACCGGTCCAGGGGTCGCGATGTCGACGTGGCCACGCTATACCTCTTCTTGGGCGTGCTTTGTGAGGTGCCCGAGGTGTCCGAGCGTGCCGAGTGGGTCAGGGTAAGCCTAAGCCTCTTGAGGGCTTATTGCGGGGTACGCGCGACGGTAGCGTTCTTGATTGGCTGGGGCTGGGTCGTACTACTCTTGCTCCATCTTCTTGCCGAGTTTGGTGGGAAGTTGTGCTGGCGGAGGAGGCGCGCGCGGTCGTAGGGGAAGGGATGGTAGGGTTGCCAGCGAGGCTTGCGCGTGTTGCCGCGCCACCGGCCTCCCGGGCCGCTGCTCCGCCGCGTGCTCTGCGTCTAAGTCAGTGGGGTGCGCACTTTCACGCGTGCTGCCGCGCCTGCGGCGCATCAACGCGTCACCAACAACATTCCCGTATGCCCGAGGAACTCATGATCCATTTGGTCGAACTCACTCGAACAGCCCCAGCTGCTTGTCTTTGAAATGCTGTTTGGGGCTTCGAGCTCATTGACCCGTAAGGTTCGAACGCACTTCAGTCAGGTGGTTCGTTATCACTCCCCACCCCACCGACCGGCCGCAGTTTCGTTTGTGTGCCGAACGGCAGCGTCGCTTTTAAGATTCCGGAGGACGACGAGGATCAGTTGAACCAATGATCAGTCGCGGTGCTCGCCATGTTGTTTTCGATGTATGTACTGCAAGTTACTACCAATCTTGATAAATGCGACGGCATAGTCATCCCATTTCTGTGAAGCGGGGAAACAACATACGGCTGGCAACAAACTTGAACGTGGCTACTTTACACACGTTACGGTAGACATCGGAAGTATCAAGTGCTGTCATGGACCGAGGGACATGTACATACATAGAAGCCAGTTCTCGCACTGCATCCTTCCGACGTCGGAACGTTTCAACTTGCACTCAAGAGGCACCTCAGTTAAAATCTATGGATCACATTGCGCGCGCTACATGTATTGTGAATACAACCGTATACTAAAACACGACCGCCATGACAACTACACATGTGTAGACTAAGAACAGCTTGAACCCTTCCGTCACCAAGTACACCCCCAATATACAATTGCAAGCCCGAAAAAAAGGAAACCCCCAGTCAAATCATCTGCCACCTGTGGAAGTCGCCAAATGGCAAACAACACACTACGATGGAATGGCAGAGGAGAGGCAAAAGGGGGATCCCCCGACAACACAAGCCAGTAGTGCAGCGGCAAGGTCATCACGTCCCAGGGTTGCAAGCAGAGCCCCAGAGAGCAAGGGCGGCAAAAATAAGATAACCAGAAATGAGGGCGGTGCCCCCATAATAGTGGTTAAACTATTAAGAACAGATACTACACTTGATCTAAGCCAAAAGGCCAGAGTGGTGAGGAAAACGGAGAGGATGGCGCGAGGCTTATATAGGCAGGAGCTGGGTGCGCACGGACCATCGAAAATTTCCAAGGGGCAACCGAGTTACGCGGCGCGGCAGCGCTGGGGAGCGCACACGAGGTCGTTTTTTCGCCCTGTAGGCGGGTATTATCCCTTCCGACACCCCCCATCATTCGAACAACGTCGAGTCACCAAAACGACCACACGGTGATCAAAATCAAAGCGCTCGGATCCAGGAGGCACGGAGGTAAGACTCACGGTGAGCAGGACTCATTCGCGATTTGTCGAGCTGTAACTCACAATGTCGTAAAGTTTGGCCAGGCCTGCTTAGCTCAGTGGTAGAGCGCGTCACTTGTACCTCATGGGGCTCGACCACATGAAATGCATGACGAGGTCAGTCGTTCAAACCGGCTAGTTGGCATTTTTTTTGTTTTCTGCATCGGCTCTATCAGTGCCGATTGCTGTACATTTTCCCCTACAGCTAGACTCAAACACCGCGCTACTCCGCGCGGCGGGGTGTGATAATTGTTGGCCATGTCCAAATGATTGTGTCCGCGAATATCGACTTTTACACCAGTTCTTGCACTTCCCGTCAACCCAAACGCCTGTGCCCTTTCATCTACTGTATATTACAATTGCCTTGTGATTGAGATTGTCCTAATATGTTACAGTTTGTGCGCCCACCGGGTTCACGACACAAACTCGTGTTTCTTTTAGCCATGCCAATGCCACCATCATTAAGCCTGTGGTGGCACACCATTTTTTTCTTCCTCTGGTTCCCCAATCGGAGCGGAAGTGCTAGTATTGCCCTTCTCCAAAAAGTTCAAACACCCTCTCCCACACCCGCGCCACAAGATCGGCACTCCACCCGTCGTCTCACCAACACGTACGCCCGCGAGCTCAGTAACCCACGTATACCGCTCCTCAGCAGGCATGACGAATGGTGGGCCAAGCCTCGGCCATGGCCATGGCTGAGCCACTGCTACTGGCGGTGTACCATAGTGGTGACGCGGGGACGGACAGCGACCAGAGCAGCTCCTCTGCTCGTCCCCTTGTGTCGCCGCGGCGAGGCCACGATGGGTCAGGCATTCCCGTTCCGGTTGAGAGGAAGAAGAGGTGGAGAATAGGCCCGCGCTCGGTCCCGATGTCGTGGCACGCGAAAAGGCATGACGCCTTGGAGCGGACACTGCGGCGGGTGCGAGGCGCGCGAGGAGGGCTGCGTCGGCAGGGGTGAGCGCACCTTCCTGTAGCGGGAGTTGGAAGCGGTCTTCGAGCGTCGTAGGTTGTCGGGCATGAGCAGTCGTCATAATAATTGTAGGTGAAGTCGGCGGGGATAGTGCTAGTTGGCGCTGTTGATTCGCCGAGGGAGTGAGGAGGTACCGTAGGACCACTTCGCGCAGTGGCGGCACGCGAAAGTGCACACGCGTCGGACCGTCCACGGTTTCGGATGCATTTAGTGGGGCGGTAGTGTTGGCAGGGTCTGGGTACCAGGGATTCGTATGGACATTGAGGTTGGTGAGGGTCATAGTCGTCATCTCTGCGGGGAGTAAACGCAAATTGTTGTTAACCACATCGAGGTCTTTGAGAGCCTGTAACTGAGCAATTTCTGGAGGGAGATAGTCAAGGCTGTTATTTCCTGGGCTCAGGGGTATCAGTACATGCAACGAATTGGAGAAAATAACGCAAGCACGCACGGAGGGAGAGTACTGTCAGGTTACTCAGCTTGAAGAACTCTGGTGGAAGGGTTTTGATTTCGTTGTTCGCCAGGAAGATCATAAATCCCTGGGATCGGGTACGGGAGGGAGAGACGCGTTGGGAGAAGAATGATCTATGGAACGAGGAGAATACTGCCGCCGGAGCGGTCTGTACGCGCTTGAAAGGACGCTGAGCCGACTCGGTTATGACACCAAGACTATTGAGCTCTACCACAGACGGAGGTACAAAGGTAAGCCCTGCGTCTCTTGAGGGCTCTGTAAATGCAATGTTTACCGGGCATGGAAAGAAATGGAACATACTTCCAAGTAAATTCGGCCTCGCCCATGTCCACTGCTCGTGTGATCTTCTCTTCCCACAACGTGGCCTCATCTGGAGGCTCCGGATCAAAACTAGACGTCGAAAAGCCCTCCTCTTCTTCGTCAAAGAGGGATTCGAGCACTTTCGCGTGATCCGCTGAGGACGAGATGTCAGGTCGATACGCCCAGGTGGCTGGGGTATAGGAGGAATTCGAGTAGCGGAGCTCGTTAGAAGGATGTGCTGTCGCGTGCGTAGAGCCAGCAAACGGATGATTTATACCGAGTGGCGTGGCTGGACGGCCGAGGTCGAGGGGCTGTAGGGATGGGGAAGCAAGAGGAGAGGAGTCGACAAAGGAAGATGCAGTCGGAGAGCCACCTGGGGAGGAAGAGGGTGACATATATGCGCGATCCTCTGGACTAATGAAAGCCATTTTTCGTAGCGTATGGTAGTGTGATTGGTAGCGTGATTGTGTGGTGTGGTCAAAGGTGGCGTCGATACCCGCATCACGAGACCGTGTCCGCGTCGACCACGTGCATTCACCCGTTGACCACGGCTCTTCAACACGGCGAATATAAATCTACACGTACAGTACTACTGTACATTCAGCATTCCTGAGATAGCATGTTTACACCTCGTTCCAGTCAGCATGTGGTCTCTACTGGCAGTGGCAGCGGCACATGCGAGAAAAGGAATAGCGCGTACGTCATAGTCTAGGAAGTGCACCACAGAAGTCAATGCCCGAGTGGCCGCCGCTAGCTTGGCCGCGTATGATCGACTAGTGAAAGGTACGCAACAAAGCCATTGGCGAATTTAAATCCAACCATCGCTTAGGTCTTCCTTTCACCACCTTCTCTTCTGTTCCCCAATCCGCTCTCGAAAGTTAGTCACCTTCGAAAGACACGCATTCTCAACACATTTCATTGCTCCCAAGCATCAACAGAAAGCCAAATCCAGTGGCATGAGCTCTACGAAGATATCCAACAAAGAAAAACTGCTCCAGGCGAGGGCCATGAAACGCGCAGAGCGTGTGGAGGCCAGACGCGTTCACGCAGAAGAACACAAGGAAGCCGTATGTCCTCATTACCTCATTCGCTCAGCGACACGAAGAATCTCACGGCTATGTTTTAGGGAAATACCCACTTCCGTGCGGGTGACTATCGCAAAGCCATCGAGGAGTACAATGTCGCTATCAGAATCCATGGTCCTAGTGCCGCGTACTTGTCAAACATGGCCGCAGCATGGTTAAAGCTGAAAGAGTGAGTTTTTATCTGGCGTCGCGCGTCAATCTGTGGTTTATAATGACGTATGATAACTTTAGCTATGGCGAAGCCGAACATTGCGCCCAACGAGCCTTTGATCTCGATCCCCGCTTCACGAAGGCGCGCTATCGTCGTGGCCTTGCGCGGAAGGGGAACCTGGAGCTTGCCCGGGCTGCCGTCGGTACGTCACTTCCGCACTCGCCCTGCCTGCCGTAAAGTGTGGGCATGGAGGTCCAGACGGGAGAGGCTGACGATAGCATATAAAACGCAGACTTTCAAACGGTCCTGACACAAGATCCCGACTCGACCGAGGCGAAAGACGCGCTTCGAGAGACTTGCGCCCTCATGATTGAGCGCAGTGACGAGGAGCACAACTTTGACTCGGATGATGAGTTCCCGGGGCTGGATGACATCAAGGTCGAGCTCGAGTCGGTGTCGGACTCGAGCGATTGGAACCATGAGGGGAACCGTATTCCGTGCAGGTTCTACAATCGTGATGGTTGTTTGCGTGGCGCCGACTGTAGGTTCTCCCATGCCCCGGACCACAACAGTGTGCGCGATCGCTTGTACGTCTTTTGAGGAAATTTTGGGCTCCCCACTGCCTGCCCGCCCGACTGGCTTGGGACATTGTTCAGGGGGCGCAACGTTTGCATTGACTTCCTACTCGGGAAGTGCCTATTCGGTAACAGCGCGTGCGTATACTCTCACGACAAGACGTACTTGCCGCCTGGCCGCTGGTGGGGAGAAGAGGGCAAATGCCACCTTCTCCGTGCCGTCTCGGATTCGTTGAGTCCTGGCGCAAGTTCGGCGTACATGTCATACACGTCCAGCATCCTGGATGATCGTCTTGCATGGGCCTCCGCACACGGAGTTGAGATGGAAGAGCTTTATGGACACAACAGGGCTCTGGCAAGGCTAGGATTTGAGGTCGCTGTCAAGGCTGGGATGGAGTTGATTAAACGCAAAATTGGGAACCAGGCGTCATCCAGGGGTGGGGGTCGTGGTCGCGGTCAGGGCAAGGGAGAAGGAGGAAGACGTGGACGTCGGCTTGACCTTGAACTTGACCAATACGATGAGATGGACTCGGAGGCCGATGAGAGGATGGCCAACTTTGGATTCACTGAAGACGAAGTGATGGAACTGGCCTGCCAAGGCGTCAAACCTTGGGACGATGACGCTCGGGTGAGTGTTCTGGTTTCAGTGTCACTGCATCAATCCGATTCACACATGATTCCCGGATCAGGATGTTCTCGACGCACTCAACTCGCTTTAAAAGAAATCTGCAACAGGACGTGTCGTTAATACAAGTTTTTTATGACCTTACGATAAGATAAGATACAGTAGATTGGGTGATGAGAGATTTTGTCTTACATAAGAGTGAGCCAAACAAAGAGACAAATATGAAGGGCCGCTTTGCCGCGTATTTCTTTCCTTCCTTTTCTCCCCAGCCTCAACAAAAGTTCTCCTCGCCGTTCTCTTCTCTTCTCCTCTCTCTCCCAACCCCGCACATTTCTACACCATGCACCACGTCTCTTCCAGCTCTTCTCGCGCACTCCGTCGTGCTTCGGCGAAAGCTGCCCGCGCCATTCTCGCCCGCGGTGCCCACAAGGAAATTCGGTTTTCCAACGAGGGCCGCGCGAGCATACTCAAAGGCGTCGACGTGCTTGCAAACGCTGTCAGTGTTACGCTTGGACCAAAAGGTCTGTTTTCATTTCCTCAGTTTGTAGTTGTTCTCCCTGGGTTGCTGACGTGTCGCGTCTAGGTCGGAACGTTATCATCGAGCAGTCGTTCGGTGGTCCCAAAATCACCAAGGGTTAGCCTTTTCCTCGTTTTACCTTGAATATCATATCCCTGTGTTCCCCTTTCTGTTTACCTTTGAAGACGCCTTTGCACTTAACAGGGCCGCTTTTATTTTACTCTGAATCTTTCTGTCCGAATTTTTATTGTCTTGTATACTCATTCTTGGGCTCCTCTTCAGATGGTGTTACGGTTGCCAAGGCCATCACTTTGAAGGACAAGTTTGAGAATCTTGGCGCGCGGTAGGTGTTTTTGTTTTACCGCAGTACGTGTATGTAATCGTAATTTGCTCTCTAGACTTATTCAGGACGTCGCACAAAAAACGAATGAGATTGCTGGTGATGGCACGACCACAGCAACGGTCCTCGCACATGCTATCTACGCCGAGGGTGTCAAGAACGTTGCTGCTGGCTGCAATCCCATGGACCTCCGACGGGGGTCCCAGGCTGCAGTGGAACGCGTCGTTGAGTTCCTTTCCAAGCACACAAAAACAATCACCACCACTGCCGAGATTGCCCAAGTTGCAACTATTTCTGCCAATGGTGACACCCACGTCGGCAACCTCATCGCGCAGGCCATGGAAAAGGTCGGAAAGGAGGGCGTTATCACCGTGAAGGAGGGACGTACCATTGAAGACGAGATCGAGATTACTGAGGGCATGCGGTTCGATCGCGGCTTCATTTCTCCATACTTTATCACCGACGTCAAGGCGCAAAAGGTCGAGTTCGAAAAGCCATACATCCTTCTCTCGGAGAAGAAGATATCTCTCCTTCAGGACATTCTGCCTTCTCTTGAGGCTGCCGCTCAGGCTCGTCGGCCATTACTCATCATCGCCGAGGATGTGGATGGCGAGGCTCTCGCCGCCTGCATTCTCAACAAGCTTCGTGGTCAGCTTCAGGTGGCTGCAGTCAAAGCGCCTGGCTTCGGTGACAACCGCAAGAGTATCCTTGGCGACCTTGCTATCTTGACTGGTGGAACCGTCTTCACTGATGAGCTTGATATCAAGCTTGAGCGGGCTACAGTGGACCTTCTTGGATCAACAGGCTCTGTAACCATCACTAAAGAGGACACCATCGTCCTTAATGGCGAAGGTTCAAAGGATGCAATTCAGTCGCGATGTGAGCAGATCCGTGCCCTTATTGCCGATCCCACGACCAGCGACTTTGACCGCACTAAGCTCCAAGAACGCCTTGCGAAACTTTCTGGTGGTGTCGCTGTCATCAAGGTCGGCGGCTCTTCCGAGGTGGAGGTTAGCGAGAAGAAGGATCGTTATGATGATGCCCTAAATGCGACGCGCGCTGCTGTCGAAGAGGGTATCCTTCCTGGCGGTGGTGTGGCACTGCTTAAGGCTTCGCTTGCCCTCACTTCTTCCGCACCTGGCGCTGCCAATCCCCCCAAAACGTCAAGCACGGTCACTAACCCTGACGTGAAGCCAATTCCGACGGCTAACTTTGACCAGGACCTTGGCGTGTCCATCATTCGTCGTGCGCTGACGCGGCCTACTCGCACAATCCTAAGCAACGCCGGTGAAGAAGCGAGCGTCATTGTCGGTACACTTTCTTCGCAATATGGCATGCCAGACAAGTTCGAATGGGGTTATGACGCGAGCAAGGGCGAATACGTCGACATGATCAAGGCGGGCATCGTCGACCCACTCAAGGTTGTGCGGACTGCGCTTGTGGATGCGGCGGGTGTCGCGAGTTTACTCACAACCAGTGAGGCGAGCATCGTCGACGGTGAGGAAGAAAAGCCTGCAGGTGGTCCGGGAATGGGAGGCATGGGCGGTATGGGTGGCATGGGTGGCTTCTAAGCCATACAGTTTGGGTTACATGCTCTCTTTGTCTTACACTGCTGACATTTGAAGTTCCGGCAGTTGGGAAATATCTCGTCCACTTCCCCTTCATCGATCCCCTGCACATTATAAAGTAATTTACATGCACGTTAGTTAGGTATTCGTAGAAATGCATCACCACCACTCATCGTTTTTATGCTACGCGCTCATGGACGTACCCATATGCGAGTCTCAGTTAAATCTTTAAGTCACTTACACATGTGTTGAGCAGTACAGTCTACTGCTGAACTAAGAGCAATCATGGAAAGCGCGAAGCAAGGTCGACTGTGTCCAAGGTTGCGCACACGTGATGTAGGAGCCAAGCAACAACAAACCGAAAATTTTATCTCATCTCATCGATGGCGGGCAAAGTGTACTTGGATCCGACCAATGTGGTCTCGAGAAAGGCGTAAAGGACATTTACTGTTAGTTAATGTCCTCTATGCACTTCCCGTATACCATTGGTGGGGACCTTGGGTTACGTACGTCTTTGCGTCTCTTGTTGTCACATCCGCTATTCGTGGGAGACGTGATTTTGTTCTTATAGGAAATTGGGTCTATCCCTCTCTATGAGTTAGTCTTTCTTTAGTTTCGTCGTTATTATGATATGATCCTCAAGTCTCTCCCAGACTATCGACGCTGCTGTTAGTGCTAGCTAAGATGCATATCAAGAAGTGCGTGCAACGAAGTTTATCTTTGGCGATAGGCCGACTGTCCTTACTGTCCTTCTGTAAGTGAGAACCGCAGTGCTACTAGAGGCGGAGGCTCGACAAACTGACGTATCATAGGAGGGAGCTCGGGTGGTGCCGCGGGAAGTCAAGGTCTTACAGTAAAGCTCGCTCCCCAAGACATCAATGACAAATAATACAGTCGTCGACAAAGTGCCAAGGCGAGAACGACAGCGCGAGGAGTGTCGATCGACGACAAGAGTACGGGGTGTCGATTTGCGGGACGCGGGAAACCAAGGTCATCGATAGTGCGTAGTAAAATGGTGTTCATCATCTGGTCACACGGTTTTGAGTATTTGACACAGTTAGGTTTTGAGAAAGTCAGCAATATGAATTCTCATAACCCGCGTGTGCTTCATTGAACCCAGGGGGCCTCAAACACATTCTCTCAAGAAACCCGCTGTAACAAGGACCACCGTTGTGTGACTCACCTAGGATAGCGCTTTGGACGATAGGGTCGGAAAACATCCAGTTCGTGGATCCATAGAAGGGAACCCGTTAGCCCTTCTATGGATCCACGGTCAGCATAAATTCCCCCTGCGCCAGCGCAGTTCCTTGAGTCGAAAAATCCGTATTTCGGGTATCCAGGAACCGTGAAGAATGGCATGTAGGGTAATCGTGCAGTCACAATTATGTATTAATCAAGTTTATTATACTACCTTTGAAGCGGAAGATCATCGATGGCGGGCAATAGTCACCTTCCAGGGGACCTAGCTAAACCCGATGCGCTCCCAGAAACTCATGCTTAGGGTACCGTACAGGTGAGAGACGGTGTCACGGTGATTGTTTATAAAGACCATTGTCTTGCGGAAATGGACCTTGGTGCTTGCGTGCACACGGAAAAGTGTAGGTTACGTTCGGCATCGCAGGGGAGAGCATTGAAATCGTGATTCACGGACATAAAGATTGAGCGTCACAAAAAAGAGGATATATTGGAAATATATAGAGGGATACACACAAGGAGCAGCAGACATCTAGTGGAACGGCTGTCATGCGTCATGCTCGATCGGGCTCTCTTCGCTCGCAAAGTGAACGGACACGACATTACCTGAGAGCTGTCGGGCAGCCACGAACGACTCGATCGCGGGAGACATGAGGGGGCCCCTCAGGCGAAGACTCTGCATCAACGGCAATACTTCCTGGCCTCCGTTCCCAGCAGCGGACTGCTCCAGAGCGGAGGCCATGCTTGGCACAGGCGTGCCGATCAGCTCAAGCCTTCGCACACTGCTGAACGGGGTGAATAATTCCAGCCACTGCTGCGTGTCCAAGTCCGGGTCCGGCAGCACGTGATCCGCCTCTATGTCGAGGCGCTCCACGCTGGACACGAGCAGGGAAAGTTGTCCACATATGCGGCTTAATAGGATCACCTGCCGAGCTAACTCATGACACGAGATTTCCAGCCGAAAGGTGCCTCCGGAAGACGGATGTCCGAAATAGTGTGTGATGGTGAAAGCGTGCTCCCAAAACCAGATAGACGTTCGATAGGGCGATGACCTCAATTCTTCTGTGCGACCAATAAACTCGGCCAGCTGCAGCAGTTCAAACGTCTGCTGGTCGAACAACGTTATTCCGAACTGCTGTACGTTAGGGGCGTCGATCCCGGCTATGAGGTCTTCCAGGTACGCATTGTCGCCTTTGAACTGAAATTCGGTGAGGGCAGGGAGAACAGCACGAGTTGGCGAGTGTGGGCGTGGGCCTATCTGGCCCTGAGTGGAAGTGGGGTGAAGGAAACGAATCTCAAGGAACTCGAGCTTGGTATTTGCATCCAGGCCTGTAACTAAGGCCTCGGGTGAAAAATAACCCGTACTTGGGATTTTATAAAGCCGAAGATATGTAAGGTCAGTGGCCGACAAAAGGAGCTGCGGCAATGTAGGGAAGGGGGTGTCGTCCAAGTCGATATGGCGTAACCGAGGGGTGAATCCGCCTAAAAACCCACTGGGAAGGACTAGGGACCCCATTATATCTCGTCGTGATCGAAGTTGAAGGTATCCAAGCGCCGGGAATGGGTCCTGCATCAATGGAGTCAGCCTTTCCAATAGTGGGCGTGTTAAAGTGAGATTGATTTCGCATATCCGGTCAGAATGTTCGAGGGCGGAAATAACGTTGACTTCATCGGCAGGAGTTAGGGGATGGTTTAGCACTAATCGGGGGTACCATATAGAGATGGGCAGAGCCGGCCAGCAGTCGAGAGTCTTCCTGACCGGCTTTTTGTATGTGTAGACAAGGCGTAGGTTTAGACGGCGCGGTGATGCGAATATGACAGATCGCCATCTTTGGCAGACGTGTGCAAGCCTGTGCCATTCCCATGGTTCGAACAATGCGTATTCCTGTGCGGCGAGTCGATGATGGTCGAATATTTCTAGAAGAACGTCGTCTGGGAGCATTTCGATTGTCATATGTCGTCCAAGCACGTCTGTTCCGAACAGGACATCAACACGTGTCAGTGCTATGCGCCCTACGTACTCACCGTGCGAAGAGCTGGAAACAACAGCTGGGTTGTCATGGTGAAGAGAAAAGCCCCGTCGTTTCTTCCTCCCCACAGGAAACTCATCCCACATCCTCTGAGCTTTGGAAAATAGGTGATGGATAGTCGCATTGACGGCCGCGAACACTCGACCGGCGACAACCCTAGGAGAGCAATGACTTAGAGGAAATCTATGTTGCGTGCCCCCGTGAGTCAGCCTGTCTTTTGCAATCGAAGGAGTTGAGATCTGGTACGTACTGTTGGGAGCTCATCGACATGAGGAAGGGGTCTTGAGAGTTGAGAGTTGAAAACGATTACAGTGTCCTTATCCTTATATTAGTCGACAACGCATAACAGGCGCGCACCGCACATCACATGCACTGCAACACTGCATTGCTGTGCACAATGTCCCATTGTCCCAGGAGCGCAGAGGTCCGTTCACTGCGGGGGCTAGTTTGTCTGGAGAGCTGCATATATTGGTTGGTGTGTTGATTTGTTGTCTATGAGACGGACCCATTTGTCGCACTTTAAACTTACAAACCCCGCGCTTGCTCATTTGCTGACAAATACAAGGACAATATATGCGGCTGATATGCCCTTTGGTGATACTCTGCCTACGTCCTGTTTCATAAAACGCGCTTACAACTCTGAACACGCCAGGTCTGCTCTCGTTCGGAGTCTTGCTTCAAGTTGGTGTCATACTGAGCACGATGATACCGGTCGGTGCGCGTGAGAACAAGTCCGCATTTGCTATTGGGGTGCCTCGGGACTACCCCATACAGTACTGTATTGTACAGTATGACAGGTGCCAGCCAGACTCGAGCTCGACCCCTTCCCCTGACATGGCCAACCCCGGACACAGCCAATCACCTCATATGTTTAAGTCTGCTCCGCCGATAAACCTTTCCCCGTCTTCCCTCCCCCCCTCTACTTTCAGCGTCTATCTCTGCCATTTTCGACGACGACTCTCAAGTCAGCCCTGGCTCCTCCATTGCAAAGACCCTTGTTTTGACCTAACACGGACATCATTATGGGCACCACCGACCCAGGCCGCAGACATTCGCCCCCTGTGGTTGCGGAAGACGGCCCGTGGACAGTGGGCGTAATAAAAAATCCTCATGACTCATCTTCCTATACCCTCTACGTCCAGAGTGCGTATCTACTTGCTATGGAGATACCTCTTTGTCTTGTTGCCTCGTCATTCGATGAGTCGTATTTTGACTCTAACATTTTTTTAAATCTGTGGTGTTTATATTCGTGGTTTAGTTTAACATTTCTCGACCCGGCTTCTGATGGCGGACTGAGCTAACTGTCTCTCCTTCCCCCCCTCTTTATTAGCGCATACACGCAACCTTACGCTTAGCCGCTCTGCACGCGAGATTATCGAGCTTCATCGTCAGCTACGTGCAACCTATTGTGCTGTCCCACGCCCAGCATTCCCGATCCGCTCCTCTGCATCGGTGCAGCCCGCGAAGCAAATTTCAACCATCCATCCCACGTCCCCACGCCACTCCTCTCCCGCGGAAGGAGCCTGCAACGATGTTCGGTGTCCCGTCACCATAACCCATGGCGCCCATATCCAAGTTCCGGTCGAGAAATCAGCCTCAGCAAATACGACGAACATAGCCCTGGCATGGTACCTGACTTCCCTCTCGAATGATCCTGTCTTCCGCCGGGTACCTCCATGGAAGAATTTCGTGCGCGTTCGCGCAGAGGACCTCGAGAATACATTTGTCAAGTAAGCCATTACTCCTGTGAGTCTTGATGTCACCGTACCAATACTTTCCTCGAGTGCCATTATGCCTACTGCTATGGAAAATTCGACCTCGTTGGACGGCGCGATAGAGCGTGGGCCGCAAGAAAGTTCCCCGGCTGAAGACGGTCCCTCCGTTAACATCTCTGACGGATGTCGCACACCCCAGAAGCTCTCGAACTCGGCCACACACACCACGGAGGGTGTCCTGTTCAACATGCAAGTGTCGGACTTTGAGATGGTGTGTATGCTTGGCATAGGATCGAGGGGGAAGGTGCTTCTTGCACACCACAAAAGCAGCTTGGACCTCTATGCCCTCAAGGTGATCGCCAAGCGACGCGTGCTTGCGTCTCAGGAAGTGCAGCGGACTCTCGCAGAGCAGACCGTATTGCGCCGCATGGCGATAGATGGGAATAACCAGTTCGTGGCGAAGCTCCGGAGGAGTTTCCATGATGAGGGCAATTTATATTTGGCCATGGTGCGTCTTGTATATGTATATATACGCGTCTTCTCCTGAACTTCGGCACTGATATATCTCTTTTCAGGACTTTTACCCTGGTGGCGACCTTCGGACGCAGCTGGATCGCTGGGGCAGCTTTGGCCATGACCGCTCCCGCTTTTACGCCGCAGAAATCGTCGAGGGTATTGAGGGCTTGCATGCAGCAGGTGTCATCCATCGTAACCTCAAGCCGGAACACATTCTTCTTGATAAGGGCGGCCACATAGTCCTTTGTGGCTTTGGGAAGTCCAAGAAGTTCGAGCGTGGTACAGCTCAACCGGCCCCACCAGGGAATCCATCAGTAAGGGGCGTCCCGTACTGGATGGAGGGCAGCGAAGAGGTCACCGCATCATCGCAGTCAGATCGTGCAGACAGAACGAGCTCGCTTTGTGGCACCGCAGCGTACTTCGCACCAGAGGTTATTATGGGTTTGCCATATAGCTACGAGATTGATTGGTGGAGCTTTGGCACAATTCTGTACGAGATGCTGATGGGGATCGTAAGCACTTCCGTTACCTTTTTTTCGACGAGAGCTTATCGATGTTTTCTCATTCCAACTGCAGAGGCCATTTGACGCGGATAATATGTCTGATATGTACAACAGAATCCTTCAAGATGAATTGCAGTTCCCAAAAGGCGAGCCCGTAGACCGGCACACAAAGGATCTTATTCAAGGGGTAAACTGCTGTCTTATCTCGGCATAACATCGTTGATTGATCAGTGCGTAGCTCCTACAACGTGACCCAGCATCGCGCCTATCCGAGCCGTTGATAAAACGGCATCCTTATTTCTTGATGATGTATACGCGTCCTAGTTACTTGCTTGAGGTCAAACTTTGCTGACATGCAGTACTTGTGGTCGCAGAGACTGGTCCGATGTGCATTATCGGGGGCGTAAACGTTCGTGCCATAACCCCCTTGTGACATGACGTTTTGACGTTTCACACAGCTCCGTATATCCCTCCGACTGACTCCTCGAATCTGAAAGATACCCAGAATTTCGAGCAGGCCTTCCTCAACATGAAGCCTTTAATTGATGATGAAATTTACGTGGACATGGAGCAAGAGGAGGAGCGGGCCCAGGCAGAATTGGAGCCGACAGGCAGCGAGGACCCAATTTCGACATCCTCTCAGCCTCGCATCTCCCTGGCTTACCCACCTGATGACACTGTTGACGTCTTTGAGGGATACTCGTTTGATGATCGACGTCCCATCGTCATCAATGAAGAGGAAGAAGCACCCAGGAAGGATAAGGAAGCAGGGGAGGATGGAGAGACCGAGGCGGAGACGAACTTTGGGCGTAACGACCTCACCAAGCAGACAGTTCTCATAAAGGAGGCTTTACAATCGCTCACACCTTCCATCCAGCAGAGACCGCCCGAGCCTCCACCAGTTTACACCGACACTAAATCGCCTCCCTTCCCCACTGCTGCTCTACTTGCGATTCCAGATATCCCAACCCAGGTACCCGCATCGCCACCTACACCCCCAACTGAAGTTGTCGGAAACGCTGCGACAGCGGCTTTAGCACACCACGACCACCAGACCTTTAAGCCCAAGTCGTTCCCTCGGCAGCGAAATTTCCAACATACTCGTCAGGAGAAGACAGTCGTTCCGGTTTTGGAGCCCGACTACCGTTCTTCGGACGAGGACGAGGGCGAGATCGAGGTAGATACGAATTATGGAGAAGGGTCAGATAACTGTCCGCGGAACATCGTCAACGTTGACACGGGAAGCCACAATGGTCCCCGTTCAATCAAAACGGTCCGTTATCACTTGCCTAGCTCTAAACACCGGACTGATGAAACGACAATCAGTTGTCAAAACGTTCATTTTCGACGACCAAGAGCTCAGCCAGCGTGAGGACCGCTAGTAGCAAAAATACTAGCATCCCCAAGTAGGATGTCGACTTCAAGTGTTTTCCGGAGAACAATATTAGTTATAGCGACGAATAAGTGCTCAGATTGCTAGACACCATGATTCAATTGTAATTGTTCGTTATCCTGAATGGTGAGTGTATGGGTGTATGATTGAGTTACAATTGTAGAAACCAAGGAATGGAAATAAAATAATTCTTTTCGGAGATTTGATTGGCATCATAATAGTAATCCATTTTAAGACCTGGGATGAGAGTGGTGGTGGCAGCAACTGCAACAGCATTTGTCTGCGCGCCCATGGATAGTGACCGTATGAGCTTATTAACTTACAGTCAACAATAGGGTCACTATACCGACGGCGCGACGCCCAAGCTGTCTCGCCTGAATCGCCTGAATGTCATGGATTACTATATCGAAGATAATAAATAAATTATGGGGGTAGGCGAACGATGAGGGTAGATAATCAATAGTTTTTAGCGAAGTGGGGTGCAAAGAGTCCCGCACGTGGTCCGGGTCACGTGGTACACGTGAAAGTGTAAAGCACGTGAGTGGCTATGTCTATGTTTTTTTGCCAAGGCGTCGAAACGTTCCAGAACGAGTATCTCGGTCCCACGCGGCCGCTTCCGACCGAGGGCTTTTTTTTCGGTGCACGAAATTTTCTTTCCCGAACGCTCCAATTTTTTCTTCCACTTTTCTGTGGTGTGTCGCAGTTATCAGTCTCCCCAAATGATTTCAGGCCGCGATCCCGACGAACTGCTTTCCCAGGTAGGGATCGGTCACGACGACATCGTCCGGTTATTACTCGATCTCAAAGCGCAGAGGCGAATCACCCTGGCCGGCCTCCACTGCATCCTACATCGTGGGAGGGTCACAAGTACATCGTCCGATTATTATTCAATTACGGTGCAGAGGCGAATCCTACTGACGACGATGACTTGACATCGCTTCACGTTGCATTGCCAGAGGGTTACGATGAGATTGTCGAGTTATTATTAGATCACGGCGCCTACGCGAACCCCGTGGATTGTGAAGGCTTGAACTCCATTGCATCTTACATCACAGAGGGGGCCTGAGGAAATCATCCCTTCTGCGATGAAAAATGCAGTGGAGTCCAGCTATTGACGGTCCAAGCGATTCGGGTCTGCGCCGTGATCAGTAATAACGCCACAATCACATCGTTCGGGATCGTGGCGCAGACCCGAATCCCTCAGATGGTGATGACTTAACTTTGACCGCATATTGCTTCGGGGATGGGTCACACCACATCAAATTATTGCTTGATTGCGGCGCAGACGCGAATCACCTCTACAGTCATGGCTCGACTCCTCTGCATCTTGCGTCGCGGAAGGGTTACGACCACATCGTCCGGTTATTAATCACGTCCTTGATGCAAATGCAGAGGACGGGAATCAGAACTCTCCGTTGATTTTGTCATCTTAGTTCGACGTTCGACAGGATCACGGCCGTAGCGGCGCTCCTCGAACATGAATACTCCAACCAAGTTATGGCGGACCCCGTTGCACGTTGCATTTCGAGAAGGAAATTTGGAGATTGTACAGCTGTTGCCGGACCGCTTCGCAGACGTTTACGCCCAGAATAACGCATCGTTGGATTAGATTGCATGCGGCAGTATACTATGGAGAACTCTTACTCTGTTGGGTCCATGGCGGCAGAGGTATATTCAGTCATGGTGTTTCAGGGCTATGAGTCACTGGGACCTTGCGACGCAGCCGGTGCGCTTGCACAGATTTGGCCATGACCGTTCCCCCTTCCAGACATCGGTGAGGATGTTGGGCCGTTAACATTTTTAATTGCCAAGGATGGTCACGTGGTGTTTAGCGGGAAGTAGCTGGAGCCTGGAGGTGTCCAGCGATGTGGCACTTTTCATAGCTGATCAATGCGCGACTCCTAAAATGCTGCATCACCGAGCCAGTTGTCTTCTCATGTAGAATTTATGTTATATCATAGCCATTTTTTCACCTTTTTGGTTTAAGGAAGAGTGCCTTTCATTTCGGTGCTCACTTTTCCTCACCCCTGCCAGTGATATCTCGTAACACTCCCGAACGTCCGAGTTGCTCTCAGCCAGCCGCCACCAGCCGTATACCAAGAACGAAATCGAAATGCATTGGATTAGCATCTTTATCACTCCTGCAGTTGAGTCCGTAACATACGTTGGGTGTGAGGCCGCACTGAGGCGCACTTCTGGACAAACAACTGTTCATTCTGCTCCGCGAAGTTCGCGTACATCAAGGTCTTTGAGGTGTAAGTAAAGTGTTAACTGCTGCGTAAGATCATCACTTAGGTCTATTGAGGAACAGAAGAACTGGTGAGTGCTCCCCTGGGCCATGGAACCCCTCGCCAGTGTTGTCGTCACGGCGAGCATTATCCTGCACGCTGAACCTTTCAAGGCGCTTAAGAGGTCGCGCAAGATATAGATGGAGTCAGTATTTCCCTAGATGGGGTAGAAGATGGAGAGTAACACGGGGAAGTCGACTGGGTGGAGGAGCGAGAACGTCATGCAACTTGCTTTCTACTGAACGGTGGGTATGAAGTTTCAAACTAAGTTATTTTAACTAGCTGCTGCGGTGTTGTTGAATGGGGTATTTTTTAACTCGCAGACTACGCGTTGCCATCGGGGTGACGGTGCGAGAGACCGCTCTACTTTGCTGCAAGTCACAAATCAACAAAGATTCTACAGAAAGATGAAGATGTGGGCGAGCTCGCCGCGTACTCCTGCCGCAAGCGCAAGAAGGCGCACCCTAGGGCTCCCGACTATAGCAACGAAGACGATGGCCTTTTGCCCAGCAGACGAGAAGAGACCAATGAAGGAAGAGGGGTGCGAGGGTGCCGGCGCCGTTGGTAAAGATCAAGATCAGGCGAGGCAAGACATCGCCCCGTCGAGCTAATGGGTCAAAACCTGGGACAGGGTGATGAGAGCGGACGACGCTGATGACCGCACGCCGTAGGCGTGTGCGTGCTAATACTGTATGATTGCTACCAGATCAAACTGCGAATACCACCTGGCGCAGACTGTAATTAGTGAGGACACAACAACGTTAGACTTGGTATGGTTATAAGAACGAAAGTAACCAACCTGCTAGATAGGATAAATGAATGTGAGACATCGCCTCGCCGGGGGCGATGGAATCAGCGCATAGGAAGGTCAATTTATGAATAGTAGAGTACGCACTCGGATAGTTGCACCGGCAGAGGCTCGTCTTTTCATGTATAGTCTTTGTGTACGGTTTACCTGACTTGGGTCAAGCACGGACAAAATAGAATGTTGTGCCCTGCAAGGCAGGGTTGAGTAAGGAGGGGAATTAGGGTGACACATGCTCTTGCGGGGCGTAAATGACGTGTTATCGTCTAACCCATGCTGATGGGAATAAAGCCGGCAAGCAAAATATCTCCGCGGACCTGCCCAAGTAAAGACAAGAGCGAGCAAAAATACCAAGCCAGTGCACGAAAGGACGGCATTAGCGACCCATGGCGACTTTAGTGACAATGGCGAGGATCCTGTCAATATGACCATGGATCGCCAGCCGTCATCCCCACTGAGTTTCATCCTGCAGTCTTCGTGTGTTGAACATGTCACCCCTTACTTGGACTCGCCTATGGTACACAAGCCTCTGAGCCACGGTACAGGATGACGGGCGAGATCCCGGCAGTTTCATATCTTTAAGGGTAAATGCGGGCCTAGACATTCCTGTCAAAGGGGTCTTCCAGACGTGTGCACAACAAACTCTGGGTTGTCAAATGGCCTCGAAGGATGGGTGACACGACCATAAAGATCGGAGAACTCGGATTGGCCGGCTACTCGTAAGCGCCTTCATGAGACCAACTGTACTCAGCTCTATGGGGGGAAAGAAGCTAGAAAGCGCCGGCATGGTCTACCCAAGCTAGTGAACACGCATTATCCTCATTCTACTGAGATCGGAGGGACATAGATCCGGCGTGGGAGATCGTGTTTTCGATTTTGACCCGGAGTCTAGGCTTTAAAAAGTCCCCACTGGTGTTACTTTTCGAAAAAAGCACAAAGACGATAGTAGAGCGAGGTCCTCAACCAAAAGGCGTGCAAAATCATGGGGGGGGGGGACCGGAAAGAACTGCAGTCGGCAAAGTAGAGGTGATAGTTCAGGCCGCATTTCTGCTAAGAATGTACCTGAATGCGACTGAAACAGTTGTCCGAGATTACCCAGAGGGACCATACTAGGACCATCAACTGATCGAATTGTGTCAGCTTACTGTAATGCAGCCGCCGCGCAGCCAGGTAGGTTAAGATTCAGGTTATTGTTCTCCAAGAGAACCCTTCACCTTACCTATGAAGTCTGACACGGTGCTGGGAGCTGCTTGGATGCGGGAGCACTGGCATTTGACGTGTCAGCAGACTGACAGATCGGTTCGAGTGCCAACTGTCGAGGATCGTGACGTACGGGCGTCTGAATTGTTCTCTTCGTCCAAGCGGCTTCTTCGGTTCGAGTGTTTAATTTAATTAACATACACGCCCATCTAGGCCCATGCCGGACAACAAGTGTTTCGCCCGCAGTCATCTAGTCATCCTTTGGGTCTTGGGAGTGTCTTGGGGTGCTTCAAAATTGAAGTTCGAATTCTCATAGAGTCGGGTGGCGTTTGATCTGGTACCCCCTTGTTCCGACAGCGTACACGGATCTTCGGCTACTGCCCAGATTGGATCAACTGCTGCTTTGTTATTGTCGCCTTTGTGAATCCAGGAATGACGGAATTCTCGAAACACTGGCAAGCACCCTGAGGGAAACTGAAAAGTTATATTGCCGGTCCGGTCCGCCCGCCACAATATCCAACCACTCGTGAGAAGTTCTAACAGTGTTCTAACAGTGTTCTAACTCGACCACACACTCTGGTCACTGTTTAGTCCAAGGTTATACTATTTTTTTTCTAGAGCTGTTTGCGCGGCTGTGCCTTTCAAGTCACTGACGGATGATTCGGATCAACAAGTAGGAAGGCCGTTATGGAAGGTGTCAGTATCAGTACCCAATGACTTACCATATCATTATGATACAGCAGAGACTTCGTAGGCGTTTCGATTGGATCTCGGCCTAGCGCGCTCAACTTTTATGGCTTGGACAACGACCCGTCCTAGGCCCCTCTCGGAATCTGAGTCAATAGGAGGTCTCTGTCTATATGGCACAGCCGAACGAGGTGTCAAACAACTGTTCTATGATTTGGCTGGTACGGCACAATGCGAATGCGCGTATGTTAACGGAATGACAACTTTCCCGAGGCAGCAGGCCGGTAGCTGGGTAATATGTGCAGAACGGGACTAAGTTGTGAACTCATGACCATGTCCGCATCTAGATTCTAAGCTATCAATAAGCCTGGAAATGGCGGAGAGCATGAAAACCTGCAGGGAGGTCAATACTAATGATCCCCACGCCAAATCCGGTCCATTCTCATATACGCTCAATAATCACGCCGGGTCATCGGGCTGCGGTTTGGTAACGCTATTAGAGGATGAATGCGGGCAAAAGCATCAACATTATTCATGATCGACCTCTTAGATCCTTTTGATGCCAACTCACACAATAGTTCCTATTTCACGCTGTCACAATTTGACCGTAAATGGTGTGTTTGGATAGGAGCCTATGCATCTTCGCGCTGTCCTTTCCGATGGCCTATGGCAGTAGTAAGCCGATCTAATCCTGGAATGGCATTTTTCCAGAAGGTAGGAATGCATGAGGCCGCTGCACGGCACAACATCCCAACCCCATTTATTCCGCTCCCCTGCTTGTACTTCCCCCCATCCTCCTTGTCCTTATTATGTCTTCCACAGAACACTCCTCCCCCCACTCTTCCCCTACACTTCCTAGCGTTGCAACCGGAACACTTCCCTCCCTTCCGAAAATTCGGTCTGGGCAGATTGGGAAGCTCGTTTTTACCCACGGCAGCCTGGCTGGGGAGAACAAGTACGACTTCCAGGCACCTGAAAGTGATCCGAGCACCGATAACGAAGAGTAAGCCCGTTGCTATCCCATTCGAATATTTAGCTGAGGTCGCCATGAGGTTGGGACAAATCGGAGATCAAGTGTTTAGCTTAGCGGTTACCGATCTTATTCAGGATCTTTATCCGCATTTGCGAGTTGGTTATGCCTCGGTTCGCCAATGCGTCGTCATTCGCGTTGGGCCTTGTCTCTCATCGTAACCATCCAGAAAGTGCGAGATAAAATAAAGCATAAAAGCGTGATCGCAAAAATGTAATGTCTCATATTATCACATGAAGCATACCTTATGACATACTCTTAGCTGCGTGTCGTACGAGCTACACAAGAAGGTTAATCTCCCTGAACGTCAAGCTGACAGTCTCCGGGCTTCGCAAAGCGTGCAAGGTATCGGCCTAGCTCTACACTCTCATGGCTACATTTCTGACCTGCAATGTGCTTCAAAGTGAATGTTTTCAAGGTACCAGTCATCCTCTGCTACGAAGGAGATCTTATTAAAAATGTATACAGGCCTACGTGGGCGGCGTGTACAGAGATCAGGGTCTCGAGGTCGTCCGAAAGTGGCTCATCTCGGTCGTTCAACCCCACGTGGAAGCTGCGTATCAGTATCTGCGCAACGATTCTCTCCCCAGAGCTGTCTTGTATCCCCGGGTACCTGCAACATCTCCCCCGCAGCCTGCATCTACGTCGTCGGAAGGCGCGGGGCCTGTTTTGCGGAGCCGTCTTGCGCGGCACCCCGATGACCCCCAACGAAACCTACGGGACAATATACCGCACCAAGGATCGGGGCTGGTAGGTAAGGGCGCTGCAAATCATCCCAAGGACATCGAACAGTCTAGGAGCCACCACCAGCGACGACGATCCAGTCAGGGAGATGGCAGAAGCGGGGAATCAGGTAAGCGACGAGGACTTCTTTCGGTGAGGAGGCTTTATTGAAATGATTCTTGACACCCCGTGGCCATCCGATCCCGATTCTCTCGATGCACAGATAGGACAAGATCCCCACGTCGCCAGGCAGATTCGAACAGAATGGAGAACGCAAGAAAGCGACCGAGGTACCGGGAAGCGGGCAACGTGTGACTTCGCATTCCACGCTGTTACCCTGTCTGTGCCTTCCGTCTCAGTTTCTTGCGTGTCAAAGCGCAAGGAACACAGAGGGAGAACTCAGTGAGGAGATGTACGAAGAGGATAGCTCAGCGAGACGAGAGGTTTTATGCGATTCGATTCGGTAGGCTATTTACTGTACTGTGTGCAAATAAGAATATTGTCCGAACATTCATCGTCGTCTTGAGCCTAAGTATCATCGCCTAGGTGCTAGTACGCAGTGCTGTGTATTTGCTGCTGCTGCTGGCGTGCAGGTGCCTTCCTTATCCCCTTTCATTCCCCGCACAGTACGCGGGCCCTATAAATTCATTTGTTTGGACGGATTTTCCAGCGACAGTGTGGTACTACAGCCGGATTCTGTCAGAAGTACTGTACTCTTGCAAGTTGGTCGGAGCATGGTTAAAACTCTGGGAATGCAGATTCTCGTTCGATCTAAGCGCACGTGATGGGTGACTGTGTTCAATGCACGCCCCAGTCGTTCTATTCAATAAAGTCAAACGCCATTCTTCTCTCTCGACCGTGTATCCATCTAAGTTTCTCGCTATGGCTTCGCTGGCTTACTGTGTTTGTACGCCACAGAGACTGGGCCCATATATATAACAAGCGCTACATACATTTCTGCCGCATCCCACCTGTGTGATACTTGAACATTGAACCGTTGCACAGCCCCGTATATATCTCTGATCGACCAGGAACAAGGGCAGACAGACTCGGAGTCGGCAGATGTCTCCGAGGAATACGTTCAGAAGAACGGTTACTGGACACGATGAGCCCTCCCGAGTGGGGGATTCGAATACAGCCGCCAGTGGCTCGATCCCATCCACACCACTCGCCCGGTGAAGCCTGTGTCCCGTAAGCCCGACCTTCCGCTAGTGTAGCATTGAGCTCACTTTGCTCTGAACCTCTTACCGACTTCGGCGACAAGAAAGGTGAAGGCACTACCTGCCTGGGACAAGTTTGGTAAACCTAGGCACCACAGTGACCCCCTCAGGGACAGACGAGAACGAGGGAAGTCAAGATGAAGGCGACAATAATAAAGACTTTGTCGTTAACGATGGCACTAGGATGCTAGAGAGAAAAGTGTACCTTGAAAAATGGAATTTGGACAGATCCAACCTGTCTTCTGGCGGTGATGAGACCAACGAGTTAATCCATTATTTCTGTCTGATATGAGACCTATGGACTCCGTTTTTTGTGCAGCAAAAAACAGCATCCATAGGTCTCATATCAGACTCAGACTTGTGCTCTCCAGCCCCTCAGAGTCACACTACCTTGCTTCTGCTTCACGGGAGACCTGCTTTTTCTATATGTTTGGGAGGTGTGTGTATGTGGCAGCGATGCGCGGCACAACATCATCAAACAAGCAAAACAGTATCCAGCCACTGACAAGCCGGCACTGCCAGCCTGGTAGCCGGTTTCAGGTTAAGGTTAATCACGGAGTTGAACTAGCGTTGAGTAAACAGAGGGGGTGAGCCATTTTTGGAGACGGCATGCAACTTCTGGTATGATGGAACAAACGATTTTTGCCACTGAAGTAGAGGTTGTGTGATGACCTGGGCGCTTTCCAGCAGTTTTCATGTGACGAAAACGCGCTTGTCACGCGACGCGAAAACGTCACACTCAGCTGCCAGCAGCGTAGTACATCAGAGCTTACTCCCCTAACCCGTGTATACTTTCCCCCATTCTCCTTGTCCTTACCATGTTTTCCACAGAATACTCCTCTCCCCACTCTTCCCCTGCACCCTCCAGCGTTGCAATAGGAAAACTGCGCCCCCTTCCAAAAATTCGGTCTGGGCAGATTAGAAAGCGCGTGTTCACGCACTGCAGCATGGCTGGGGAGAACAAGTATGACTTCCAGGCACCTGAAAGTGACCCGAGCACCGATAATGAAGAGTAAGCTCGTCGCTATCCCACGCGATTGACTTATTTAACCGAGGCCACCATAAGGTTGGGCCAAATCGGCGTTTTTGTGTTTGGCTTAGTGGTTACCGATCTTATTCAGGATCTTTATCCGCATTTGCGAGTTGGTTATGCCTCGGTTCGCCAATGCGCTGTCATTCGCATTGGGCCTTGTCTCATTGTAACCCCAGAAAGTGCGAGATCAAATAAAGAGCAAAAGCATGATCGCAAAGATGTAATGTCCCTTAATATCTCATGAAGCACACATGATGACATGCTCTTAGCTGCGTGTCGTATGGGCTGCACAAGAGGGTTAATCTCCCTGAACATCAAACCGACAGTCTCCGGGCTTCACAAAGCGTGCAAGGTATAAGCCTAGCTCTACATACTCATGGCTACATTTCTGACCTGCAATCGGCTCTAAAGCGAATGTCTTCCAGGTACCAGTCATCCTCTACTACGAAGGAGGCCCTCTTAAGAAATGTGTATAGGCCTACGTGGGCGGCGTGTATAGAGACCGGGGTGTCAAGACCGTCAGAAAGTGGCTCATCCAGGTTATTCAACCTCACGTAGAAGCTGCATATCAAGATGTGCGCAACGATTTTCTCATGTCGCCCGAATCCGAACCCGAATCCGTTCCGCGATCCCGGGCACCTACTGCCCCTTATCCCCCGCCGCCTTCATTCGCATCGTCAGAAGGCGCAGAGCCTGCTTTGTCAAGCCGTCCTGCCTGGGTCTCCGGTGACCCCCACCGAAGCCCACCACCGCCGGTCAATGTACAACAGCAAGGATCTGGGCGGGTAGGTGGGGACGTTGAAAATCATCACAAGGATCTCTCTAGAGGAATCCGCCGGCGACGACGATCCAGTCAGGGAGATTCCAGTAACGGGGATTCCGGTAAGCAAGGACTTGTTTCGCCGAAGAGGCATTACTGAACGATTCTCCGTGGCTATCCGATCTCGATCCTCTCTATATGCAGATGGTACACGTCTCCACATCGTCGGACATGTTCAGACAGGAGTGAGAGTGCAAGAAAACAACCAAGGTACTGGGAATCGGGTGACGTATGAGTCGGGGGGGAAAGCAAGCATGTCAGAGTCGAAGTCAAAGTCGGAGTCGCACCACCTTCGCGAAGATACCACAACAAGTTCTGGAAGGCAATTCTTCTGCTTCTTCTTCTCCTTCCTCATCCTCCTCATCCTCTTCCTTCCTCACCCAACCACACACACTGAGAGCTTGCTGCCGTCACCGGCCAGTGCCGGTGAGGGAAGTAAGATACATCCCAGGACCTCACCAGTGTGAGGTTCCCGGCGGGAAAAAGAACGGAGCTGGGGCTTGGCTCCTCAGATAGGCGGCTGCCGGATTTCTGATGTGGATGTAGCCAGGGAGATACTGATAACGATTGGTGTTCGGGGCGCGAGAGAAACGTGGGGAGGCAAAAGGCAAACACTAATTTGGCCTGCACTCGAGCCGTATTTACAAGTACAGTATGGGCCCACTGCACGCAGGCGTGTCGGCGTTCTCCGGTGAAGCAGAATTCCGTCAATTTCCGTATATCACGAGGAGGACTACAACCGTATATCTCTATCCTCGTGTTTGCTTAGACGAATCTCGGGAGTTCATATGCGTTTCAGTTTCTTGGCTGTGTGGCCGCGAAACCGCACCGCCGGCGGAGCAAGTACTGCGCCAGCTCTCCGGGCCGGTTTCAATCCCGATATCCCGATGTGAGGCGACCGCATACAGTACTCAGACGAATCATATTGGTGCAGCAAAGGATTTGCAGATGTATATTGTTATTGGTTATATATACATGCCATTCTTTGCAAGGCGATGGGAAAAGAACGCGAAGGGAAGTGGATGTAAAAATGAGAAGATTGGTTTTACTTTGAGCGCGTGTAAATTTTCTCTAAAGTCGCGAAAGACAAAGCGAGGTAGCACAGCCTCCCCGCAAGGGCCCTTCACCTCCGGTACGTCATCGATGAGCACGTTGATGCATGCGTACGCATCTGCCTCTTACTCCGCGTACTGCTCGTCTACGCCGACTTTGCGGAAGACCTGATTGACACGCGCCTCCGCCTCAGAGTCCTTGCGACCGTAGGTATAGCCTGTTAAATTTCCAGAGTGAGGGCCCTCTTCCTCTGCTCTCGGCGCAGCCTTTTTTAAAAGTTTCGAAGGCGATGGAGGAATTTCAATTTTGGGGGCACTGAGAAGGGAGCCTCGTACTAATGATATATCGCAGGAGACGGAGCCCGCCAGGGTCCCGTCGATCGGGTGTTCGTCACTTTATCCACGTTAGGACTGCCTAGAGAGAAGCATGGTGGTCAAGAGCTACTAGGCCAACTGGCTGTCACTGTCCGCTGACAGTGGTGGTCTGATAGAAGGGAGCTCAAGCCTTTAATGAACCGTAGTTGAGCCAATAGACACCCGTAGTTACAATACCCCTGCATAAATATAAACTTACTGACTGCAAGCGAACCATCGCTCTTGAAAAAGTTTCTGCGTCCATCAAGCCACGATGTGAACCACGGTCGTGATGATATGCTGGGTCTACCATTGCACATGGAGAACCCATCCGGCCCTTTGATGAGTTCTCATCTACGGAACAAGTAAGCTCCACACGCCCAAAGTCGTTGATGCGATTCGCGTCACACACCGTTGAAATATTCACCGTAGACCGAGCACCGGTCTGTCCGTTATGCGGCATGAAATCGCCACCCTGTGGCATGAACAATACGGTGTCATATTGGTTGCCGGCCCAACAAAAAAGGTAGTGGAGAGTTAGAAACGGCAACGGGAGGATAGAAGATACGATAAGGATAATAAAAAAGAAAGAGAAGGACTAGGGAGAACACGCACGTTTGGAGATGATCTGATGAAAGAACCTTTCCGAGTAGCCAAACCTGTGCTGTCCCGGGAGGGACTTGCAGAAGTTCACGCGACACCACGTCATCGAACAAGAAAAACACGATTCGGGCAGCCGGTTTGAGGTTGATCATGACGTTGAACTGCATCGAGTAAACTGAGGATGTTTGGAGGTGGCATACAACTTATAGCATGGATGATACAAAGCAGGGTAGTTGTCGTCAACGGAGGCGCGTGGAACATGGCGCTTTCACGGGGCTTTCACAGCCAGTTGGTGAGAAAGCGTTACACATAGGCGTGACAAGTGCCTGTCACGTTGTGTCACACTCCCTAGCGAGCACTGCATACATTGACCATCACAGCCTCGCATACACACCGCATACACGTCATGTTGTCCATGTTTCACCCAATAAATTCACAACAAATTCACAACTTTGTCGGATCACGTCGTCTCTCGGTCGTACGGCAACCATGAGGGCCAGTAATCAACGGTAGTGCAGTATTGAAAGGCTTTCCCTCTCACCATTTTGACTTCTTATTGGGGGTGCATAGCCCTGGTCGGGTGTCCATTACCAGCTAGGCTGCAGTGCCTGCGGTGTATTCGAACCCTGCCATCAAGGATATGAACATAGCTTTGCCCTTGCCCTAGTAGTGAACGAGGTGGTCGAGAACAGCATGGCACGGGCGTCTGCTTATCAGTATACAGTATCACTAGGCGCCAGGCTGCGCGCCAGGTTTCACTTCTACCATCCCCACTTCCTTCCACTCAAAACGTCTGACGTCTCCCCCATTACCCCATGTTCTCGGCTTCCAATACAGCCTCCACGTCCTCCAGCTTCGAGACCATTTTCAATGCTGCCTTGGCCAAGTACACCAAGCAAACTGGAAAAGATCTCCGCAACCACCCACTCGCTGACAGGGTCAATAGTTGCGACAACCCCGATTCTATCCTTGATATATTCCAAGAACAGGCCCGGGCGTTTGATGAATTCAGGAAGGGCGATACCAAATTGTTGAAGTGGCTCGGACCTGTCGTCAAAGTGTTGCATGCACTCTCTAGCAACGAAGTCCTTAGCAACAGCTCTAGTCTCGTAAGTCCCTCTGACTCCCTCACAGTTACCCACTATTAATTCCCTGTACTTGAACTCTCTATGCCCCAGCTATTTCCACCTGCAAAGGTGGTTTTCTCCGGCATCGGGATCCTTTTATCCGTACGTATCTCCCTCGTTATCTCCGCCCCACTCTTTGTACATTCGGACTGCCAGACGGCCAAGTATGTGAGGGCGAGTTACGACGCTCTAGTCGATATTTTCGAATGCATCGAGAACTTCCTCCGACGACTCAGAATTTATACCGAGATTCCGCTCCCTCCCGCGATGACTGAAATGGTGATCAAGATAATGGTCGAACTACTCTCTGTGCTAGCCCTTGCGACTAAACAAATCAGCCAGGGACGATTCAGTATGTCTGTTCTTATTTATAATGATTCATGGCTTATATGTGGCAGAAAAATACGCAAGGAAATTTTTAGGAGAAAAAGACATCGAATCAGTGCTGCTAAGGCTCGATAGACTCACTCTCGAGGAGTCGAGGACGACTGTCGCGCAGACTTTTGACGTTGTCTACGGCCTGGTCAATAACATGCAAGTAGTGATGGAAGGTACGCATGGCTAGTAGTTCGTATGAGAGTACGTGCGTGGTACGAGACATCGATCTGGTAGATGGCAAGGCTTCGACAGACGATATTCGACAGACCCTTGGTGTGTCTGGCTCACCTGCGTAATCAAATATTACTTTCTAACTTGTCCGCTAGTCCTGATGCAGGAACTATCAATTAAGGTCAACAAGCTCGAACGTTCGTAACTGCTCGATATTGCCGTCTGTGGACATATATGCTGAAATGACCTCATAGGTGACTTGCGCCAAGAGAACTTTCGCCGCTGGTTGTCTGCCCCAGATCCATGTGTAAATCACAATATCGCCCGCAAAGCGCATTACTGTGGCACGGCCACGTGGTTTTCTCAGGGCGACACCATGAATAATTGGAAATCGACGGGTTCGCTCATGTGGATTCATGGTCTACGTTCGTATATCCCCTTGCCTTTTGCCATCGCTGATGGTCTCATATATGGTTAGCTGGATCGGGAAAGAGTGTGCTTTGGTATGTCTCACCAAAGTGCTGTATTCCTTTTTAAGTCTCACGTTATCTATCAGTTCAACAATCATCGAAGAGGTCCGGGACGTTTGCCAAACTGGATTGGCTATTTTTGCCTTCTTTTATTTTGATTTCCGTGACACTGGCAAGCAGGATGCGCGCAACTTGTTGTCATCTCTCCTCATCCAACTCTGTCAACAATCCGATAAATTCTCTGAGCTTATCTCCCCCCACCATTCGTTCCACGGTAATGGCTCCAAACAACCCAGCGAGGATGTGCTTCTGGAATGCCTGAAGGCTATGCTCACACTTCCGGGGCAAGGCGAAATATATATTGTTGTGGATGCCCTCGATGAGTGCCCCAATTTTTCCGGATACCCGACGCCACGGGAACAAGTCCTCATGATCGTCCAAGAGATTATCGACTTACGCCTTCCACATGTACACTTCTGTATCCTGAGTCGTCCTGAAGTGGACATCCGAGATGCCCTGGGGGCTTTGGCGGTTCACAATGTGTCACTTCACGAGCAAGCCGGACAAAATCAGGACATTTCCGACTATATCAAGTCCGTTGTTTACTCAGACCCAAAGATGCGGCGTTGGCGTGAAGAGGATAGGCAATTAGTCACCAAATTCCTGACCGAGAAAGCAGGCGGGATGTAAGCCATGACTGCTGTGTTTACCTCCATATTGCGGCTCAACACCTCTTCGAAGGTTCCGATGGATCTACTGCCAGATTGAAACCCTACGTCTCTGCTTTCCAACGAGTATCCGACGTGCTCTGAATGAATTGCCCGAGACCTTGGATGGAACATACGAACATACCTTGCGGAGGATCGATAAGCAGAAACGGGACTATGCATTTCGTCTATTCCAGTGCCTAGTCGTATCCATGCGCCCACTTCGTGTCGAGGAGCTTGCCGAGATTTTTGCAATCCAACCTGAAGTGGGAGCGATCCCCACATTCGACGCTGATTGCCGCCCTGAGGATCCAGAAGAATTTGTGCTATCAGCTTGTTCGACTTTGGTCGCCGTTGTCGACGTCTATGGCCAAAGAATTGTGCAGTTCTCACACTTTTCTGTGAGAGAATACTTGATCTCGCATCGCATCGCAATTTCCGATCATGTTTCTCTCTTTCACGTTCTCCTACGGCCGGCGCATGCTCTTCTTGCGAGAGCATGCCTGAGCGTACTCCTTCAGCTTCACAACGGCGATGACGCGGACAACGTTCGGAACTTCCCCCTGGCGTTGTATGCAGCCGAGTACTGGGTTGGCCATGCCCAGTTTGAGAACGTATCATCAGATATCCAACAGGCAATGGAATGTCTATTCGACAGAAGCAGGCCACACTTCGCGGCCTGGCTTCGGCTCTACAATATAGACTATCGACACCTGCGCGTGGTTTCAGAGCCCGTGGTTCACCATGCGTGGCCTCATGCAGTCCCTCTCTATTATGCTGCACTATGTGGTTTCCGTGACATTACAGAGCACCTCGTCGATGCGCATCCACGAGATGTCAATGCTCGGGGTGGAGTTCGCGGGACTCCGCTACATGCAGCTGTATACTGGGGACATCTGAGTGTTGCAATGCTCCTAATGGAGCATGGTGCTGACACGGAATCTCGTGATGTCTGGAGTCAGACTCCACTGCACATAGCGTCGTATCGTGGATGCGCTGAGTCCGTGTCATTGCTAATCGACCACGGTACAGATTTGAACGCTGAGGAGGACTGCGGGAGGACTCCACTGTATTTTGCCTCAAATTGCGGAGGAACTGTTGCCGCAAGGCTGCTACTGGAGCACAGCGCGGATGCGAATCACCCGGATATTTATGGCCGGACTCCACTGCATGTTGCATCGCAGAACGATAGCGATGACACCGTCCAGTTATTACTCGATTACGGCGCAGACGCGAATCACCCGGATAATTTTGACAAGACTCCACTGCATCTTGCCTGGGAGATGGGTTATGACCACATCGTTCGGTTATTTCTCGATCATGGCGTGGATGCGAATTACCCCGACAATCGTGGCATGACTCTACTGCATCATGCATCGCAGGGGGGTTGCTGTTACGTCGTCGAATTATTACTCGATCACGGCGCAGACGCAAATTACCAGGACCGTCGTGGCTCGACTCCACTGCATCTCGCATCGCAGATGGGTTGCGACCACATCGTCCTGTTATTACTCGATCACGGCGCAGATGCGAATCGCCCAGACAGTGACGGCTGTACTCCACTATGTCTTGCATCGCAGGAGGGCTACTTTCGCACTGCCCAGTTCTTACTCGAATACGGCGCAGACGCGAATCACTCGGACAGTGATGATTTTACTCCTCTGCACCTTGCATCGCAGGAGGGTTATGACCACATCGTCCAGTTATTACTCGATTACGACGCAGTCCCGAACCACCCAGACAGATATGGGCGGACTCAAATGCATCTTGCATCGCTGGGTGGTTAAGACCACATTATCCGGCTATTAATCAATCACGTCGTTGACGCCAATGCAGAGGATGGGAATTGCAATACTCCATTTTTTTAGCATCTTAATTCAACAGGATCATAATTGTAACGACGCTTCTGGACCTGGCAAGAACTCGGATGCTCCAACCAATTCGTGTCTTTGCATGTTGCATCGCGAGAAGGAACCATGGACACTCTTACTCAAGTATGGCGGAGCTCCACATGTCCCGGAAGAAATGGGCAATCCATGTTTCCGGTTAGCAGTCTTTCGTCTAAAATCGTGCACTGGCTTCGTCATGACGTCAGAGCACCTCCTTTATATATGGAACATCGAAGCTGTATGAGCATATTCCCTCACCAAAGGACCTCGCGTCACCCCCTCGCCATCTGGCTTCTGCATAAAAAAACATTCATCGCCTCCCCTCGTGGCGCTTGCTGTCGTTCCCCTTGTAGTTGAAGCTTTGAAGCCCCGCGCTCGTTTTATCGGAACTACCCACACCGTGAGGCCCCTCGCCCCTCGCGTTCCGGCCTCTCCCCTTTCGCTCAATTGATTTCTTCGCGTCCCTTTGACCGCTTTGACTTTTTTTTTCATGCACCTCCCCGATCGCCCACGTTGCCTCCTCGTTGACCCGGATTCCCATTTTTAGCATCTATTTATCTATTCGGACAGACACTTGTAATTACAGGATATGCATGGATAAAAAAGATTTCCTCGCTATTTTTTCTGATGCTGTCAGGTGGCACAGTACGATAGTTCTTGGGTTCTTGGACCGGAGCTTTACTTACTGTAAGAGCACGAGGACCACAAGACCTAGTGATGTCGAGTGACAGGGAGCGGTGTGTGTGTGGCAGGGAAGCAGGCACTGTTCGCCTTTTGGGGTTGTCTGAGGTGTCCGAGCGCGCTGAGTGGGTCTGCGTGTCTTAGGACTTTTGGGGTTGGGTCGCTTCCGCTGCGTCCTTAACGAATGCTGCTGAGTTGCTTGGCTCCGATTCGATCTGCTTGATGTGTGTGGTGGTGTGTTGTGTCGTCGGAGGAGCGTTCTTCCACGCCACCGGCCTCCCGCGCCGCCGCGTACTCAGCATAAGTCCTATGCTATAATGCTTCGTGCGCCTTCGCGGGCTCTGGCGCGTCTGCGACGTGTCGCTGCGCTCTGTCGCTCTCGGGCTGTCGTCGCATGCGCCGATACGCGGGCTGCCGTGGATCACTCGGATCACCGATCATCACATTGGACTGTGGCAGCACTGATTGAAAACGGAGTTGGATCTTCAGTTGGATCTCTTTTAAATTTGGCTACGTTCCGCGCCGGTTCCGGTTTCCGGGTTGACACGACGAAGTTGAGGAAGTTCAAGGAACCCGCCACCAATCAGAAATCGAACCACGACACTGACAACGGTAGATTCCCACACTTATCAACACCACGCGCCACCGCAGAGTCTCTTTGTCTCGGGCTGCTGAGACTTGCCGAAAGGCACGTAGGACTGTATGGACCTTGTCAGACGCGTCGTATTCTTTGTTCGGGTCCAGCACTGCGCTTTGTGGGAGTGCGAGTGTCATTTGAAGCAACGGCCGAGGATGATTTTATGAGTCAGAGACTCGGTGCTGGTCTAAGAATTGTCATCTGAGATGATCCGACATCGCAGAACCTTGGGGTGATGGTGCGGACGCCGCGCGAGTAGTAAGCTAAGGGGTGCATCACGTCCAATGGGAGAACCTGTGACCACGGACCCAATCATAATTTCTGCGCCGTGAAATTAGAGTCCGAGATCCGCAGTCGCCGCAAAGGGCGAACCAAAGTAGTCCAGGACTTGCCCGAAGACTGAGACGCTTGTTATCTGGGTCCAGGAAGGGGGTTATCAAGACCGCAGTAGCTAAAGCATGATAAAGGTTTCTTGCTCTGCTCAAGAGTCAGGAGGCAGGTATTTTCAGGAGAGAAAGTTTGCATACTATGGATTATACATGGAGAACCATCCATACTAAAAATACACTAGGCGGGCAGGAAACAACATTGTTTATGATGTAACATGGTGTGGTGGAAATAAGCCGGCTTGAATCATCATCAGAACGCCAAAACGGACGTCCTGGCATGCAGAGGAAGTACATGGGCCGCCATGAGCCAAATCTAAGACCGCCATAGATAAGAAACGACGTTTCGGGGTGTGCCAAACGGGGCGAGCTATGAGAATACGTACGTTGAATGTTAGGTACGATCTTTTGTCAGCTTCTAACGTCCGCCAGAAGTAGTACCGCAGTCCGACGTAGGTGCCAAAGCCGGTTAACAGTGCGGTGCTGATAGGACCGACTTTCCAAAACCAACTGAGGAATATGGACCAGGCGATGGAGATGAAGAGCGTGAAGAAACGAGATAGCTCAGGCGCATAGATAGGGAACGTCATGCGACCCGTTATTTTGTCTCCTTCGACGTCAGGAAAGTCTTGTGCATGACTTGCGGTAAAGGTGAGAATCCCACTGATGATGACGGCGGTAACAGATACGAAATCCATAACACCTGTGAATTATCTGTCAGCTCCTGCGGAGCTAAAAGCAAAGAAGCCCGGCTGTTTTTGCACGTAGACGTAGTAACGACATGACGGACATGACGAACCGATGATTGTCGTAGCACCAAATTCGAAACATACGTATGCTGCGGCGGTACACAGAGCTTTTCCGACGACATTGTTCCCTCCGCCGAGTTCGTCGTGCGCGAAGGTGATAGCAACGAGGCTGAGGGTTGTGTGAACAAGTTCTGGCTCGTACATTGAAGACATAGATACACAACAAGCGACAGTAGCCCAGCGTATGACAGGCGCTTGAGATTCAGAGACTCTCCCAGACGGGAGAGGTCGCCATGGATGGTTGATTTTGTCTTCCTTGCGGCCGCATACTTGGTTGGATACATTGCACATGAGCTGGTGGAACCACACCCATACGCAGCACCAAAGAAGGCTAGAGCATGATCGTGCAGGTGCGGTTGCACAAGCAAAGACAGTCTATAGTCCGTTGAGTGCATGCTGAGAAAATGTCAGACAGAGAGAAGGACGTACAATGGGAAAGAAAACGGTCTTGTAGTCTGTCCAGGTAAATAATAAAGCGGTGTAGAGGTGGCACTTCACTGCAGAGATAAGTCGCAGAATGAAATTTACCACCGTGATGGAAATCAAGGGGGCGTGGAAAGATGAGCAGCGGAAGTTCATGGGGAGAGGTGGTTGGGGAATGTTTGAGGGCGTGATGAGACGAGACTTATCATAGCGTTGCCGGGCTATAGTTATAAGCGAATGACAGTGACAAGGGACGAAGAACGCGAAGAACGCGGGACACTTTGAAGCATGAGAGGGATCAATATGGCCATGTCGCGCGGCGCGGGAGTAATGGAGTGTTGGGCCAAGATAACCTCTTTCGGATATGCAGACCCGATGAGACCTGATCAGATTCCGTGATTCCCCATGAAGAAGCGCGATTTGTCTGGAGATTTGAATACCAGCAACATGTATTTCGTTGTCGTACAACAGTTACAAATGTGCTGATTTACCATCATGATTGGCCTGGTTCGATTCGGTCGAAGCTGGATGCATCGTTCGAATCGGTTCAATCCAATTCGTTCAGACTCGGAGTGGTTCTGCGTTGCGCGTCTACGGAGACTGAACCGCGATTCAGTCGTTTGCGACTGGATGAAATCGAGTGTGTCGAGGAGTATCGGCCTGACTGGTGGCTTCTACCCAATAGTCCTTGGCGACCTAATTGCCTACGGACGCTACAGAGTTGTCCACAAGCTTGGTTTCGGCGGCTCTTCTACTATTTGGTTATCACGCGACCAGCAACTTGAAAAAAAATAAAATCGGTGACTCTCAAGGCCCTGCGTGCCGATGATTCTTCCAAAGCACCGAACGAAACTCCCGAATTAGTTGTTCCCATATCGCTTCAGGCCGCTTTCCCGGACTCTGAGGGCGATTTCAAAACCATTGAGGATCATTTTATCATGCGCAGCCCAAATGGTACCCACCTATTTCTCATCTCCCCGCTTGCCGGTCCAAGCGTTATATCCATGGCGGACTGTCCATTGCTAGTGTCGGGTAGCCGAAGATTACAGGGGGACTTGGCTAGGAAAGTGGCAAAAGAGACGGCAAAGGAGATATATCGTATGCATAGTGCAGGTTGGGTTAACGGAGGTAAGCTCTCAAGTTCGCTCTTTTTGGTGGTCACTAATGAATGATCCATCTAGACCTCACGACGACCAACATCCTTTTTCGCGTGTCGGAAGCCGTTCGTAGATGTACCCCCAGAGCTCGTCGCGCCCGTCGAAAACTCCAAATTTTGTCCATGCATCACATCTTCAAGAAAGGGTCATGATCAGCGATTTTGGCCAATCCTATGTTGCCATATCTCCGCCAAGAGACTACCAGCAGGGCACAGTGTTGAACTACCTGCCACCAGAGACACGTTTCGAGGGGCGCACAGGTCTTGCGGCGGACGTCTGGGCGCTGGGATGCGCAATTTTCGAGATCTTTTTCGACTCGTTCTTCGGGCTTCGGGAGTGACACAGACATACTTGTACAGACTGCCCCAAACCCTAGGACGGTTGCCTGATCCCTGGTGGAGCTCTTTTGAGGAGCGGACAGAGTGGTTCGAGGAGGATGGCGAACCCAAGAGTGTCGAAGCTCAAGAGCGCGCCGATGTTTTGACGAGGGTTCGATGGTGGAGAAGTTTAGTAGAGTGAGATTGGACGAGGAGGTGGAACTGCTAGGGGATCTCTTGCATAAGATATTGAGATATTGCCCGGAGGTGAGAATTGGGATTGCGGGAGGTCATTGAGCATCCTTGGTTCACATTGTAGGGTATCACTGCCACTGTATCAGGTCCAGCTCAGTGTTATTCTGCAAGAAAATGATGTACCATTTTAGTGACTGTCAATTGTCAAACCTTTGGTCAAACCATCCCCTCCGACTCGCAAGTAAATGCGGCTAGTTTGTAGCCCTGAGTCGAAGCGAGGCATGACTCGGAGCGAGGGCCAGTCTTTTGAGTGAGCGGACTCAGCGGAGAGGTCGGACGTGACCCATCCTCGTGTACACCACAGCAGTTACCGAATGCAACCGCTTTTAGGTAATAAAGAGGCCGAGTCCGAGAAGCACGAGAGCAAGAACGAGAGCATACCTGACGCATCTACGTCATTTTGCTACAGATGCTGCTTCCGAGGTGCGAATCTGTAAGTAACGGGTCCACGCTTGAGGGCAGGGCCGGGCACGAGTAACTTGAACCGGAAACAAACCGATAAGCGCAACCGTGGGCCCAAGCCCGCGCATCCGCGCTCGGTGCTTATACTCCGGTAAAGCAGAACTTGAAGAATTCCGCTAATTTCCGTATATCACGAGGGATACAGTTGTATCCCCATCTTCATTTTCGTAGATGCGTCTCAGGAGCTCATGTGCGTTTCGTTTCAGTTGTTTGGCTGTGTGGCCGCGAAGCCGCGCCGTCGGACGGAACAAGGTCGGAACAAGCCGCGCTAGTGGCGCATACGGGACGGCTGCTCTCCGGGCCGATTTCAATCCCGACATCCCGACGCGACCTGACGCCACGGAAAACAACTGGCACCATACTCAGACAAACCATATTGGTGCAGCAAAGGATTTGCAGATGTATATTGTTATTGGGTTATACATAATACTTGCAAGGTGATGAAAAAAAAAGAACGCGAAGGGGAAGTGTCCAAAGCAAAAATGAGAAGATTAAAAATTTACTTTGTGCGTTTGTAAATTTTCTCCAAAAAGACGCGGAAGACAGAACGACGTAGCACAGCCTCCCCGCACGGGCTCCTCACCTCCGGTACGGCATCAATGAGCGCATTAATACGTGCGTACGAATCTGCCTCATACTGCGCGTACTGCTCATCTACGCCGACTTCGTGGAAGACCTGCTTGACACGGGCCTCTGCCGCAGAGTCCTTGCGACCGTAGTTGGCATCTAGGATCGCGCGCTGGGTGGGAGTTGCGCGGGCGAGCGCAGAGTTGATGCACCAGGAGCACTTGTTGTCCAGGATATCTGTGCCAATCTTGCCAATCTGTTCTGGCGTCCCTGCATAGTCGAGGTAATCATCCTGGATCTGGAAGTACTCGCCAAGGGGCAGGAGGATGTCGAGCGCGAGCTTATAGTAATCGGGATCAGACTCGTTCTTCTTCTCCACGGGGAATCCGCAAACGAGCAGTGCGAGCGCGACGGGGAGATAGAAGGAGTAGACGGCCGTCTTGTAGAGAACAATTGTCCTGTGCCTGTGGACTGTTAGGAAATAGAACAGTTGAGGGAAGGATAGAAGGGTGTACCTTGAAAGGTTGAATTTGGATAGATCCACTCTGTCTTCCGGGGCGGTGATGAGATCAACGAGTTGACCCATTTCTGTCTGATACGAGACCTGTAGCCACGGGTTATACGGGGCATCTAGAGAGAAATGCGATAGACTGTACCTCGTGCATTAGATCGAGAAGGTCAACGTAATATGAATCCTTGCGGAAGTGTTTGCGAATCATTTGGAAGATGGCGCCCTCCAAAAGGAGGGCGTCGTTCACAGCCATAAGGCCAACGCCCTCTACGCGGTACCAGCAAGGTTGCCCACGACGGGTAAAACTTGAGTCCATAATGTCGTCTGAAACGAGGAAGTAGGCTTGGAGCTAGAGTGGGCCATGAGACCGGGCAGCGGGGAGTAGGGGCAAAAGAGACGCACCCATTCAACAGACCAGCCAAGGACAGCTGCCTTGAAGTATTCCGCCTCGGTGAGCTCACGACCCTTGAGGATAGCGACCGAGTCGACGACGCTTAGTCCTCGGTTAAGTTTGCCACCTGGGACGTTGTAGTCCATACTCTATCGGGTGATTCAGAACATTGCATAGGGGGAAAACATGTAGTGGGAGTACGAACGCGTCGATAATACTCAATAGCCTCCTCTGGCATATTATGTTTGCGGAAGTCGGCGAGCAGGTCATCGCGAACGACGGTGTAAACGGCTTCGAATCGTTTGCGGGCAGCGGCCTTCTTGTCCTTGGCGACGGTGGCCGAGGGGACTGCGGGGAGAGGGGCAACAATAGGAGTGGGGGATGCAGCGACGGGAGCCATTTGTGGTGGGGAGACTGGGGAGAGAAAACAATAAAGGGTGTCGTGGTCGAACGAGGTTGTTTTAAATAAATAAAGTGGGACGAGGCGAGGAAGCCTTTCCTTTCTCGTCTTTCGGTTCTTGGCCGCTTCCGCTCTGCCCTTCCCTTGTTTCGCCTCTCCTCGGTCTCAGGTACGGTCAATTCCTCACACCATTCATGTAGGCAAGCACTTCTGGTTTTTCTTCGCCCTGTCCGCCCCACGTACCCAGAGCGCCAATTCGGACTTACTTCGAATGCTCCGAAGGACATGCCGAAGGGCCATCGTGATGCCACGGTGATGGACAACCGGGTGGCTGTAGTTCCCTACAGTACTTCTCAAACTCAACCATTCATTTCCACGTTTTCCGTTTCCTTGCCGAATAGAACAGTCAAGGTGAATGACGTCGTTCATCACATGCAAAAAGCCACAGTTTTCTCGGACATGCGATGTCCCACCTGGCGACTCCGGTTTGTCTATGACGGACCTTGACGCCGTCGTTCGCTCTAACAAGCATGCCTTCGGCCACACTCAGGTGATTGCCGTTGCATCCATACGGTCGCCTCGGATCTGTCGCACAACTGTTCGAGGTGTGTACGCGTGTTATCCTCCTCCTTCGAGATGATCTTGTGATTCATTCAATTCAAAACCATTTTGGGCATTTCCCACAGCCTGCCCTGAGAAGAAGCCACTTCGTACTAGTTTCGTACTTCTGTCGTTGTGCTGACACCCCAAAAGCTGAGAAATGACACAGTAGTCGAGAGATACCGAGTGATGCTCACGTATCGGGTCTTTTTATCAGGTCTTTCCTCTGTCTCATCGCCCTCAAGATGGCCGTGCCTCTGTAACTCCCCATTGGTTAGCGGATTACGTGAAGGCACCACAGTTTTTACTGTTTCATGTTTGTATAAGGCGCGTGGCTTTGCTGCAGTGGTAACGTACAGCCGATTTGACCCCCTTTGGGTCTGCGTGACCAGAACGACTGCGGTCCAGTGACACAGCATAACGGTTCCGGGATTATTTTCTGATTGACCCTTTCCTGCTCCCCGCATAACCCGTATAGAGAGCACGTTCTCATCGAATTTCTGTTCGGGCGTACACGTGATCCTCCCACGTGCACTAAGGTCTGAGTTTATGGGTACGTACCCCTTTCCAACTCTGGTAATCCCCCACAAATGTGGGAAAGATACACTCCTTGTGACTGCCACGTTTGACACGCGGATCCGACTTATCCCCAGCTGAGTACGACGTCATCCGAGTTCGACGCAGATGGACCTTCGCCCCAATCTCGCTTCTTCGTGACCGAAAAACCATTCTGGGGACCAATCCATTGATGTGGCACAGCTCACCGATTCTGTCCACTTCCTGATCCGAGTTTCTTCCAACGCCGACGAATCCTCTGAGCGATTTTTGACATCCGCAACAATCACCTCTGCCCTCGCCTCGCCACTTTCTCATAACCTGCTTTCCATCTAGGCTCTCCACCGAATCATACTTGCAGTATCAGCCGCGAGGTTTACAGTTGATAATGCGACAAAGGGGTCTGTACTCTTTCAAAGGCCGCGAAGGATCACGCGCGGATCTTTCTATGACGTATTGTGCTGAAGCCAGGCCAGTCTTTTTTTTATGACCTTATCGCGATGTAGATCTGGGGATCGCCCGCCTTTTTCATACAGTCGACAGATTTGTGGTGAGGAGGGCCACGACCAGCGCCCATGTGAAGCACGGTTTGTACCTTCCGTAATGCTTCACGGGAGGGCAGGATGTGAGGTAGTGGAAGTCCTGTGCTTTGGTCTTCACTGCCACAGTAACTTAGATCTGTCTCAGATCTCCATGGCGGTAAATCTTCGTCTGGGCTGTGTCATGATCGACCCTGCGGGCCTGGAATTACTTCGTTGTCCAACGGAAGCAAGCCACAGCCTCTTAAAGCCACAAGCGGCTCGTTTTTATTCATGATCAACCCATGTCTTTATCATATTGAAGCGAGCTTTGACCTCGGGCCTAGTTCATAACGTCGTCTTTCGATCACGGTGGCAAGAGCCACACGGACCATTCAAACTAAAAGCTCATCGTCCACAATACCTCCCGCCCATAAATAGCTCAGTTTTTCCTTCCGCCCGCGGGCATCCTGATCGCAAATTATCTCCATCTGCTTTTCGTTCCCCTCTTTTACTCTTTAAGTGCCAGCAACACGACAAACATTCTTCAGCAGCAGGGCCGCTGTATCCTTTTTTTGTTTCCTTCTATTCCTTCTTACCTTTCGTGAAAAAACCAGTCAAGATAGTACATTATGCTTTGTGCGTTTGTTTTCCTCACCATCGCGGTTCGTTTGTTCATGCATGCTCACGATATTTTTTTCTCTCAGTCCATCCACGCTCGTCGGCAGGTTCGACGGTCGGGATTCACGCTCTGCTCATTCTCTCCTCCCTTCTACTTTCTCTCCCAACCGCGAATGCTGCATGTACAACAAATCCGTGAGTGCACCTCCACGTCACGTCCTATTTTTGTTTCTCATCCATCCGCCATAGCGACGACACTGCAGCAGAACATTGTCCTCGCTCAACACCACCAACGAAGTCCGGCCTGCCAACGGTTTTAATCTTCTGCGTGGTCGCCGGAGCTGGTATGTCTCTCCTGGAGTTGTACCCTCTAGAAAGCTGTGATCTTACTCTTCGATCCTTCCCACCGGCTGCTCTTCGGAAAAAACAAACAACAAACAGTGTTCTTCATCATCATCGGCACAATCCTGATCTACTTCTACACCCGCCAAAGGCGTGAGCGCGCGAAACGTGATGAACACCGCGAGAAAGTGTGGCAGTTCAAGGACATGCAGCGAAGCGGCATGCGTCCGACGTTGAAGACCGACGGCAAATCCGGCGCGCCTATTCAGATTGCCTACCCCGTACTGATGTCCGAGGCCGCAATGAGTCCACGCTATCCGACCAGGGCATTCCGCTGGGAATGATCACGGCGTTATCTGAGGGCAAGCATCAGGTCCGGGTCGGCAATGGAATAACGAACACTGATGATCAACCAGTCAGTTTCCTTGAAATGCCCTATTTAGACAAACTGGTTTTGCCCCCCTTTTTTTGTATTCGCGCCTGATAATGACGTGGTGATGGTCGCCTTGTACATGTATCTTTGTTGTATGATCGCACGTGCTTGTGATGATAATGTGATGCTGCTTTGGCCAGGTACTTGGATCTGCGCGACCGCGGCACTGGTGCGATGTGTGGTAGGCGATCACGTTGAGATCGCTTCGGAGGGGTGCTGTGCTGATGGTGTGCGTTTGGTGGTACTGTACAGTCTGGGGGAATCGGGAGAAAAAGCGTCGAACAGAGGAATGAGGTAGGCAGGCCGCTGACAGAGGATGCCAGTTGTCATTGTCAGCTCACGTGATCTCCTTATCATTGTGTCCCGGCTTCGAAGGGGTTGCGGTGCACAGCTCAGCAGCACCTGAGCTATCTTCATGGGTTCGTCCATGATGTCGTCTCCTTGGCTCCTGCTGCCGCTGCCGCTTCCCGCCTTGCATTCGGAATGACCCTGCCTTCGTCCCTACTAGAGACTGCCCTACTGCACTTCCTAATAGTTTTGCGCCTAATTTCGATTCCGACTCTGAGGCGAAATTTTTACCATTTCTACGTCTCGCGCTACCCTAGTAGCTGTAGCTCCTGTGCCTCAACGTCCCCAGCCAATCGATAGGATAGGACTACGGGATACTTCTCATAAGCCGTCCGCTTACTCGACCTACTCCATCTTCCAGTCGGCCGAACGAAACTCCGTCAAAGTCTGTGCCATATCAGCTTATGGACATGCAAAACGTCTCCTCAAATTCTAACCGTTTTTCTTAACAAGACCTCAATAACCAGAATATCTTGCATTTTGTCCTTTATTGACCCAGGGGGACCCAGGGAAACGTGTTTTCGGCCCGAGGATAGTCTGGACATCGATTTCCGCGCGAACTAGACGCGGATTTGGAAGATGAAGGTTGGCGGGCTCACTCACTAGCTTGATAGCCTGCTGTATAGATATATGAGTTTCCAAACGTATTCGTAAATGGGTCGACTGAATCCTTACGATGATGAAAGTATGGTCTTGCGCCGGGAAAGTGAGCGGTTCTAGAGGTATTCTTTCATGGCGCAATTATTAAGTCTCTGTACTCTGGGATCGTGTGCGGAATGAAGGTGGTGGAGTATGGGACAACAACGATAAATAGGATTGAAAGTATGGGGAAGGAAGTGGCACGTTCCGCCGTCTTTCCATTTGGCGCCTGTGAGATCAGAATAAAAAGTATAAGGGCTTTTTCTTTTATCATGCAAAGCCGTGCCATCTGGGTACGACTGCGGGGCGGGGTGGGTCGGCTATGTCCATTTCCCAGGGAGAGGATCCAAGAGGACCAACGAGAGGACACTCTTACCCGAGCCTACCCGGCTCAGGGAAGAGCGTTCTCTAGTTCGTAATCGAGAGATGATCAATTGCAAAAGGAGAAATGTATGCTTGCTGTAAATCCACCAGAAGTCAGTATATTTCTAATCGTTGAAAGTGATATCTCAAAGGGTGGAAATCTATTGATGCCTTCGAAAGAAGCACCAGGACCAGGCTCTGCTTACGTCGCGAGTGTCGAATGCGACATTATGATTTATGGGGAAAGCCATAATAGAAATGGACCTCGAAAATGGCACTCTGTGAGGACGGTTGACAATTCGTAGATGAGAGCTGTTGGATAAGGGGATCACGCACTAGAAAAAAACTTGGTCTACTCAAAGTCCATCTCGCCGTCAATGGTGTGGGTGATCTTCAGAAGTTAGCCAGCTGCCCTCTGAACCTCTCTTTTTGTCAAACTGTCCAATCTATAGAGCGCACCTTGAACCATTGTCCTCCCTGACATTCTCCTGGTTGAATGGAACAGCCGAGACGTCCCTCCTGCGACCGCCTACCAACGCACTTGTCTGCCCTTGGTTATGTCCTTTAACCGCCGTGGCGAGGATCGCCAATACCTTAGCGGTGGTCGGGGGAACTTCGGTGTAAGTCGTAAGCAGTGTGAAAGAGGTTTCGATAGAACGAAGAGATTGATATCGGAGATAGGTGTCAGAGTAGAGGTTCTCGGCAGGGGTGGATTCTGATGGTTCGCAGGCCCACACACTCTCCGAGAGTGGCTGGGGATGGGTAGAAAACGCTTACGGTGGGAGCGAGCCACTTTGTGAATCTGGGCGATGACAGATTCACAAAATGGCTCGTCCCACCATTCATCAAAAACCTCGAACCGGGAATCTACGCTTGGTGGGTTGATGAATCGGGAGAAAACGGCAGGCTTGAAGCCAGGAAGGTAATAACTGTCTTTCTGTAAGCTTTCGGGCATCATTGGAGATAGAAACAAAGCTGGAAGAGTGAGACAAAGTATCGGACTTCGGGGTTACTGCAGGTGTTTACTGCAGGTATGGCGTGATGGTTGTGTGGCAGTGTTATGAATGACTAAGTGTGTATCATAGACGCGGGGATAATTGGGTTTGTACTGCATTCCCCACGTTGACAGAGGCTTCTGATGTTGTCCAAGTTTCAAATTAACAGCAGTGCAGTGTTCTCCATGACGGAGAGGAGACGTTCCCTCCCACCTTTTTTGACATCTGATTGGGGGGTGCGTTGCGCTGGTCGGGTGTCCACCACCAGCTAAGGCTGCAGTGCCAGACTGCCAGAAGAGTATTCGAAATCTGCCGTCGTTCTCAGGCTCTATTAGGATATGTTTTCCCTGATAAATTATGGCAGTGAACGAGGTGCACAGCACTGGTGTCAGCTTATTAGTAAAGCAAGGAGGTATCACTTCTGCTATCCCCCCTTCCCTTCCGCTCAAAACGTCCGACATTATCCCATGTCCTCAGCCTCCAATATGGCCCCCACGGCCTCTAACTTCGAGACACTTTTCAATGCTGCCTTGGCTGAGTACACCAAGCAAACGGGGAAAGATCTCCGTAGCCACCCTCTCGCCGATAGGATCGATAGCTGCGACAGCCCCAATTCTATCCTTGATATATTCCAAGAACAAGCCCGGGCGTTTGATGAATTCAGGAAGGGCGATACCAAACTGTTCAAATGGCTCAGACCTGTCGTCAATGTGTTACATGCCATCTCTACCAACGCAGTCCTAAGCGACACCGGTAGTCTCGTAAGTCCTGCAACGTTCCGCATCATTCATTTCGCATACTTGAACTTCCTATCCCCCAGGTTCTTCCTCCCGCAACGGCGGTTTTCTTCGGTATCGCGATCCTTCTATCCGTGCGTATCTCCCTCGTTATCTTCACCCTACTCCTTGTCACACTCCGGACTGCCAGGCGGCCAAGGACGTGAGGGCGAGTTACGACGCTCTAGTCGATCTTTTCGAATGCATCGAGAGCTTTCTTAGACGACTTGGGATTTATACCGAGATGCCGCTCCCTCCCGCGATGACTGAAATGGTGATCAAGATAATGGTCGAATTGCTCTCTGTGCTCGCCCTGGCGACTAAACAAATCAACCAGGGACGATTCAGTATGTCTTTTCTTGATTACAATTATTTATGGCTTATCTGTGGCAGAAAAATACGCAAGAAATTTTTTGGGAGAAAAAGACATCGAATCAGTGCTGCTAAGGCTCGATAGACTCACTCTCGAGGAGTCGAGGACGACTGTCGCGCAGAATTTTGACGTTGTCCACGGCCTGGTCAATAGCATGCAAGTAGTAATGGAAGGTACGCATGGCTAGTAGTTTGTATGAGTACGTGCGCGGTACGAGACATCGATCTGGTAGATGGCAAAGCATCAACAAACGATATTCGACAGACCCTTGGTGTGTTTGGCCGATCTGCGTAATCAAACATCACATTTAACTTGTCCTCTAGTCCTGATGCAGGAACTGGTAGTTAAAGTAAACCAGTTGGAACGTTCGTAAACTCTCTACATCGCCATTTCCGAGCATATATGTTGAACCAACTTCATAGGTGGCCAGCGTCAAGAGAACTTTCGCCGTTGGTTATCTGCCCCAGATCCATGGGTAAATCACAATATCGCCCACAATGAGCATCACCCTGGCACGGCCACGTGGTTTACGCAAGGCGAGACTATAAATAATTGGAAATCGACGGGTTCGCTAATGTGGATCCATGGTCTACGTTAGTATATCTCCTTATTGTCTTTTGCCATTGCTAATAGTCAGTTCTATGGTTAGCTGGATCGGGAAAGAGTGTGCTTTGGTATGCGTTACCACAAGTACTATATTCCTTTTTTAAGTGCACTCACGTTATGTATCAGTTCAACAATCGTCGAAGAAGTCCGGGACGCGTGTCAAACTGGATTGGCTACCCTCGCCTTCTTTTATTTTGATTTCCGCGATGCTTCCAAGCAGGATGCGCGCAGCCTGCTATCTTCCCTCCTCGTCCAACTCTCTAATCAATCCGATAATTTCTGTGAAATTCTCTTTAAACTCTATTCGGCCCACGATCGTGGATCCCGACAACCTAGCGAGGATGCGCTTATAGGATGCCTGAATGATATGCTCACACTTCCAGGACAAGGCGAAATATACATTGTTGTGGATGCGCTCGATGAATGCCGCAAATTTTCCGGATACCCTTCGCCCCGGGAAAAAATACTCATGATCACGCAAGAGCTTATCAACTTACCCCTTCCACATGTACACTTTTGTATTACGAGCCGTCCTGAAGTAGACATCCGAGATGCCTTGGAGCCGTTGGCGGTTTACAATGTGTCACTTCATGATCAAGCCGGACAAAATCAGGATATTTCCGACTATATCAAGTCTGTTGTTTACTCGGACCCAAAGATGCGGCGATGGCGGGAAGAAGATAAGCAATTGGTCATCAATACGCTAACTGAGAAAGCTGGCGCGATGTAAGCCACTGCCATGTTTACCTCCATATTGACACTTACACCTCTACGAAGGTTCCGCTGGGTCTACTGCCAGATCGAAACTCTACGTCGCTGTTTTCCGGGAAGTATTCGACGTACTTTGGATGAATTGCCCGAGACCTTGGATGGAACATATGAACAGACCCTGCGGGGAATCGATAAGCAGAAACGGGATTATGCCTATCGACTCTTCCAGTGCCTGGTCATATCGAAGCGCCCACTTCGTGTCGAGGAGCTCGCAGAACTTTTTGCGATTCAACCTGATGCCGAAACAGTTCCCAAGTTCGATGCTTGTTTGCGCCCCGAAAATCCAGAAGAATTTGTACTATCGGCTTGTTCCACTCTGGTCACGGTTGTCAACGTCGATCTCCAAAAAATAGTGCAATTCTCACACTTTTCTGTGAGAGAATACTTGATCTCGGATCGCATTGCAAATTCCGAACATGTTTCTCGCTTTCACGTTCTCCCACGGTTGGCGCATGCTCTTGTTGCGAGAGCGAGCCTAAGCGTACTCCTTCAGCTTGACGACTGCATTGACAGGGACAAGATTGGGAACTTCCCCTTGGCGTTGTATGCAGCTCAGTACTGGGTTGACCATGCCCAGTTTGAGAACGTATCATCAGATATCCGACATGGGATAGAATTTCTCTTCGACAAGAACAAGCCATACTTCGCGGCCTGGCTCCAGCTCTACAATATAGATGACCCATTCAACTTGCTCGCGCCCACTGTTGACTCTGCGCGGCCTTATCCGAATCCTCTTTATTACGCTGCGCTATGTGGTTTCCATGATATTGCAGAGCATCTCATCGATGCTCATCCCCAAGATGTCAGTGCTCGAGGTGGAAGTCTAGTGACTCCGCTGCATGCAGCTGTTAGCAGGGGACACCTGAGTATCGCGATGCTCCTTCTGGAGCGTGGTGCTGACATGGAATCTCGTGATTTCTGGAGTTCGACTCCACTGCACGTAGCATCGTATCGCGGATACGCTGAGGTCGTTTCATTGCTAATCGCCCGTGGTGCAGATCTAAACGCCGAGGAAGAAACCCTGAAGACTCCACTGCATTTGGCGTCAGAAGGAGGAAGTCAGGATATCGCGAGGCTTCTACTGGAGAACAGCGTAGGCGCGAATCACCCGGATATTTATTGCCGGACTCCACTCCATCTTGCATCGGGGAAGGGTTACGACCACATCGTCCAGTTATTACTCAATCACGGCGCAGACGCGAATTACCTGGACAGTCATGGTTTAACTCCACTTCATTGGTCATCGGAGAGAGGTCACGACCACATCGTTCGGTTATTACTCGATCGCGGCGCAGACACGAATCACCAGGACGGTGGTGGCTTGACTCCACTCCATATTGCGTCGCGGGAGGGTGACAACCACATCGTCCAGTTATTGCTCGATCACAGTGCGGACGTCAATCACCCGGAAATTGATGGCTGGACCCCACTGTGTCTTGCATCACGGAAGGGTCACGAGCACATCGCCCGGTTATTGCTCGATCACGGCGCAAACGCGAATTGCTCGAACAATCATGGTTTAACTCCCCTACATTTTGCATCGGAGATGGGTTACGACCACATCGTCCGGTTATTATTCTATCACGGCGCAGATTTGAATCATGTGGACATTGATGGCTTGACTCCACTGCGTGTTGCGTTGCAGATGGGACAAGACCATATCGTCCGTCTATTACTCGAATATGGCGCAGACCTGAATTACCCGGACAAGGATGGCTTGACTCCACTGGGTCTTGCATTGGACATGGGTTACACCGAAATCGCCGAGTTATTGCTCACTTATATCGATGGGAGTGCAGAGGATGGGAATCGCAACACTCCAATGATTTTAGCACCTTAGTTCAACAGGGTCACGGTCGTAACGACGCTCCTGGAGCATGGAACGACCGTGGATGATCCGGGTCAGCCACAAATCTGGGGAGACCTGTTGCACGTTACGTCGCGAGAAGGAAATTCGGAGATAATATCAACGATCATATAGAAGTTACTGGACCGCTTCACCGTGGTGAATGCCTAGAATGCGCATCGTTGGACTGCATAGCACGCGGCACGCGACAGCATACCATGGACATTCTTAATCGAGTATGGCGGACATCTGAACGCCTGGAACGAAATGGGCGATACACGTTCCTGCCAGTGGTTGGCATTGGAGGAAAATAACTTTCGGGTTGCAGGATTGCTGCGGGGTTTATGAATGTAGGATTGCGGGGGTGTGGGATTTTCGAAGGCGGATGGAATTACGGTATATTCTGATTCCTAAAATACGTCATTTTGTTGTAATGAGGAAGGAAGAAGAAGACGTAGGAAACACGAGAGGGAAAGGGCCCAAGAGGGGAAAGAAGAGCCCAGAGAGCGGCCTGACCGGCCCGCCAACGCACCGCCCGGCCTGACGACGTCACAGACCGATTTGGAATCAGCGATTTCATTACAGCAGTAGACTTCATTACAGTAGACTCTGAGCCCATACTGTAACAGGTTCGTGTCCCAACGCCGTGTCGCATCCGAATGGAGCAGGGTCTGCGTCTTTTTTAAGTTCCGGGTGATATGCGAGTCGGCCAGCTGATCCAACGTGTTACGTGTAGCTTTGGGGATCCACAACATGTCAACATTTGATGATTGGACTGGTCACTGGTAACCAGCCTGAGCGTTGCCGAGTTAGAGTTATAACTCAAATCATGTGCCAGTGATCCATGTCCCCACCTCTTTGGGTCGTAGTTCGGACTCTGGAGTGCAATCTTGGACATCACGATATACCACTACCGCCGACTACCAGCATTAGAATTTAGACAGACACCAGAGCGAAAGTATTTTGTGTTCGTCATTCCTATCTACCATGACATTGCTTAGACAGAAAAAAAATGACGATAATAATAAAAAAAGACAACGTAGGTGCATAATAACATTACATAGTCATGACAGGTAGATAAAAAGACCAAGGGAGCTAAAACATAGGATACGTGCGACGGTCAAACATTTCGATGAGGGTGCCTACACGTGGAAACAAGTTCGGTGCCGTGAACGAACTCAACGATTAAAAAGGTCATGGTTGTGGCGGTGATGAAAGCTGGCAGGCGTGTATGTAGTACCATAGTAGTACAGGCAATAGAAGAACACCTGGCCACGCATCCCAGCCCAATAATTCCGCCGAATAACGCGTTTCTCAGGGGTGGATCAAAGATACAGGGTGGCCTGCTTTCTGGCGGGCATCAATGAATGAAGAGAATACATCGGACGGGGCGCCCATAGCGGAATCTGATAGTTCGCCCGGCTCGTCTGGCGGCTCTGGCCTATCCGGCTCGTGCAACTCGTGCAGCTCGGGTAACAACTCCGTGGGTGATTCTCCTTCGCCAGGTTGTAGAGCATGAGAGAGTTGCCCGACGAGCTCACCGCCCACGGAAAGGGTATTGACATTGACAAACGACCCAAGAAGTTCGCGCCACTGTGTACGGTCGGCTTCATTATTCCACTCCGATGACATTACGTGCCTGTCACTTTCGAGGGTGAGATGATCCACCGCAGAGAATATTGTCCCGAGCGTGTGAAAAACCCGTGCTGCGGATGCTACCTGCCAATCGAGGTGTCTGCCGCCGAGATGCACGCACAAAGCAAACATCTTGGCCTCCTTATCGGGGTACGCCTTCATTTTTACATAATCCTCAAGGAAACTGAGCGTGGCAATCTCGAGCCGGAGGTTTCCTGCAGTGCTAATAAACTGCTGAAGATGTGGGATGGAATAGGTCAGTTGATTGAAGAAATAAACTTGAAGCGTCTCGAGGAGAGGGATGGTGACCTGAGAAAGAAGCGCTTCCAAGTAAGCGCTGGCACCTTGGAACCCAAGCCATTGGAGATTAGGAAGCGTGACGCTCGTTGTGATTCGTGTACGCAACAATTGCCTTTCAATGTCACGGCTGGGAAAATGTGAGTTAAAAAAGATCCCGAGTGTCTCCAGCTGGGGCATGAGTGAAAGGCGTTGGAGTAGGGCATACGGGTGGAAGTAAGCGGAGTGTGGGATTAAGTTGTGCGACAATGTGACGAGGTTCCCCATAGTCGTGAGTAATGGGGATCCGATTGGAATGGCAAAACGCATCAACAAGAGGTGGCGTAGATGGGGTGCTCGAAATGTTTCGGGAAGGTTCAAACTCATATTTTGGTCGAGTAGAGGCCTCTGATATTGCTGAGGCATAGCATACAGGTATTCCAGGATTGGAAATTCCCCGTCTAGGGCATTAACGAGCTTCTGCAATATTGGAACAGACTTCCTGAGGCGGATGCGGCGCACACGATCACGGCACTGCAAGGCAAGGAGTATTCCCTCTTCCTCTTCTGTGGTGATGTCATAATTTAGATCAAGGTGATCGATGATGAGCGGAAGGGGAGGAGAATGGGCCAGCATGTCTACTACCGGTGTCCCACGTGCGCAAACAAGGGAAAGACGCAGGTGGGATGCAGACTCAAACACAATGCCGCGCCATCTGCGACAGACTTGTACAAGCCTGTACCACCACAGTTCGCGGGTCCATTCCCCTCCCTCCAAAACCTGGTCGTGGTCGACCTCGTTTTCGTCTAAAATCGACGGTCGAGAGAGAGAGAAAATGTAAAGAAGGGAATAATCGTCGAGAATATGGATAAGTGGACTATGTGGTCCGTTGCCAGTAGGCCATGTTTTATTAGAAAGCTGATACAGTAGAACATCGAGAGCGGGGGACTTACCCTGGATGTTGGGAATCAGGACTAGGTCCACCTTGGTTGAGCATTCCAGTGAATGAAAGATTGACGGCGGTAGTAGACAAGTAATGAGTCATGGTCCCATGGAAAGAGGAGATTATTGACGGGGATGTGGTCGAAGGCTCATGAAGAGATGTTGGCTCGGCCTCGTATAAGTCTCATGGGAGGAGGCGCTAAATCGAGCCCCCGAGTCTAGTAGTTGCGGTGTTTGGGCCCTTTGGGGCCTAATGCAATTGGCCTAATGTGGGGCAAGATATCACATTATTAAATCACATGGGTCATCACTCGAGCATCACATTGTCGCAATTTGGAAAAATGTCTCTGAGCTCCTTTTTTTTGGGTGGGGACCTCCCTCAGAGTCCTCTTAACCAACTTTTTCAGAGAATCCGTTGCCGAAGGCCACATCATTCCCACGCTGCTAGTGTCACCTCATACCTTTTTGCTGATGTCACCCAAGACAACTTGGTTGACGATTGTGGAAGAAGAAGACGTAGGGGGGCCAGAGAGCGCCAAACAGCCAACCAACCTCCTCACCGGCCCGCCGAACGCATCTTCCGGCCCGACGATGTTACAGCCTGATTTGGAACGAGCGATTTCATTTGAACAATAGAGTAGACTCCGTGCCCATACAATAACAGGCTCGGGTCCCAACGCCGTGTCGCATCCGAATGGAGCAGGGTCCGCGTCTTTTTTAAGTTCCGGGTGATATCTGCCTGCTAATCCAACGTGTGGCTTTGGGGATCTGATGATTGGAACTCGAAACCAGCATGATCGCCGAGTTAGAGTTATAACTCAAATCATATGCCAGAGATCCCGTTGGGTAGCAGTTCGGAATGCAATCCTGGACGTCACGGTATACCTCTACTGACATTGGACAAACGCCAGCCAGTGCGAAAGTATTTTGTGTTCGTCATTCGTATCCAGTATCTTGTCCAGTATCCACCGTGGCATTGCTCAGACAGAACAAAATAATGAATAAAAAAACAGGACAACGTATGTGCATAATAACATTACATAGTCATGACAGTAGCTAAAGTTACAATAAAAAGAACAAAGGAAGCTAGAACATAGGATACGTGCGACGGTGCAACATTCGGTGATGAAAACTGGCGGGCGTGTAGGTAGTAGTACAGGCGATAGAAGAACACTTGGCCATGCACCCCAGCCCAATAATTCGGCCGAAGGGCGCATTTCTCAAGGGTGTATCAAAGCTACAGGGTGGCCTGCTTTCTGGCGGGCGTCAATAAATGAAGAGAATGCATCGGACGGGGCGCCAATGGCGGAATCTGATAGTTTGCCCGGCTCGTCTGGCCTATCCGGCTCCTGCAGCTCCTGCAGCTCGGGTAACAGCTCCGTGGATGATTCTTCTTCGCCAGGTTGAAGAGCACGAGAGAGTTGCCCAACGAGTTCACCGTCCACGAAAAGGGTCTTCACACCGCCGAACAACCCAAGAAGTTTGCGCCACTGTGTGCGGTCGGCTTCGTCGTTCCACTCCGATGATATAATGTCCCTCTCGTATTTAAGGGTAAGATGATCGACCGCAGAGAGTGCTGTCCTGAGTGCATGAAGAGCGTGTGTTGCGGATGCTACCTGCCAGTCGAGGTGTTTTCCGCCTATCGACATCGTCAGAGTATACCTACTGGCCCCCTTATGGGGGTATGCCCTCATATTTAAATAATCCTCACGGAAAGCGAGAGTGGCAGTCTTCAGCCGGAAGTTCCCCGCAGTGCTTATAAACTGCTGCAGGTGTGGCATGGAATAGGTCAGCTGATTGAAGAAATAGACTTGAAGCTTCTCGAGAAGAGGGATCGTGACCCAAGGAAGAAGCGCTTCCAAGTAAGCGCTGGCACCTTGGAACGCAAGCCAGCGGAGGTTAGGAAGTGTGACGCGCATCATGATCGGCGCGCGCAACAATTGTCTCTCAACGTCACGGCTGGGATAGTAGGAGTTGAACGTGATCCCGAGTGTCTCTACCTGAGGCATGAGTGAGAGGCGTTGGAGCAAAGCATTCGGGTGGAAGTAAGCGGAGGGTGGGATCTGGGTGAGGGACAACGCGACAAGGTTTCCCATTGTCGTCAGTAATGGAGATCCAATTAGAATGTCAAAGTTCCTCAGAACGAGGCGGCGTAGATTGGGCGCCCGAAATGTTTCTGGAAGTTTCAAATTTGTATTGTTAGTATTTTCCTCCATCATTGGCCTCTGCCATCGCTGATGCACAATAAACAGGGATTCCAGATTCGGAAATTCCCCGTCTAGGGAATTAATGATCCGCTGCAGGATCGGGATGGGTTTCACAAGGCGGATGCAGCGCACGCGATCGCGGTGCCGTAGCGCAAGGATTATTCCCTCTTCGTCTTCTGTGGTAATGTCATCACATCTGTCAAAGTGATCGATGATGAGGGGAAGGGGAGGAGAATGCGCCAGCATGTCTGCTACTGGTGTCCCACCTGTGCAGACAAGGGAAAGACGCAGGTGGGATGCTGACTCAAGCACCAGATATCGCCATCGACGACAGACTTGTACGAGCCTGTACCACCACCGCTCGCGGTTCCATTTCCCCCCTCCTAATATTATCATATTGTCGACCTCGCTTTCGTCCAAAATATTCGGCCGTGAGAGAGAGAAAATGTTAAGAATGGAATAATCGTCGAGAATGTGGATAAGTGCACTATGCGGTGCCACGTATTACTGAAAAGCTGGTCAGACGTCAAGGGCGGAGAGCGTACCTCGGGTTTTGGGAATTCATTGAAAGGGTTGAGTATTGACGGGAATGTGGTTGAAGACAACACTTGCTGGCCCTGTGGCCGTGATATATGAAAGGCTTCGTGGGAACCGTTTTGCGCCACTCATCACTTTGGCGCTACTCCAAATGTTCCCCGTACTACCTATACTGTAAAAGATGCTTCACTTCAGAGAATACCATCCCGATTGCGCGAAAAACTTATGCTGCGGCTTCTACTCCTCCATTGAGGTCTCTGCCGCCAAGCATCATGGACACGGCAGATATCCTGGCCCCTGACAGGATACACCTTCGATAATCACTATTAACCAGGGATGCCGAACAAGACGGTGTCGACTCGGAACCTGAGGTTCTCCGCCGTGTCCATAAATTGTAGGAGATGTGGATTGGGGTCGGGTGGACGATTAAAGAAATGGATTATACTCACGAGGAGAGGGGTGATGACCCAAGGAAGAAGCGCATCTAAGTACTCACCAACACGATGGAACTTAAAGAAGCGGAACTTATTGGAGTGACGCGCACCGTGGCCATGATCGGCGTAGGCAATGTTTTGCCCCTCAACACCACGCTTGAGGGAATGGGAACCAAAATAGTGCCTCCAGCTGACACGTCTAAAAGCCGTTTGTGCAGAGCATCCGGATGAAGGTGAGCAGAGGGTGGGATCGAGTTTGAGCAGGGAGGGATATGGACATCGTGATTCTATAAAACTTTTGGCGCACATAGGCCCGCTTTGTTGCAGTTGCGGAGCCGGTTCACAACCTGCTGATGCTGGAACTACCTAGGTGAGCAGAGAGCTCCTTCATGCATGCCATCGGCTCATATCCTGTGTCGCAGCCGCTGAGTGAGCAGCTACGAGGGTAACCAGAGGCTTTCCTACTGGCTGGGATATCGCAGTACTCTCATTGAGAAAAGCTTTGCATCCGGTAAACACGAAGATGCGTAGGCAGAAGCAAGAACGGGAAGTCGGGTCGGCATGAACTGGGCACACAGGACTCGGCACACCTGTGGCACAGCAAGGTAAATCAATGTCGACGATCAAATCTTTGCTTACTCACTGAGGCATGTTGGGTCGTTAGGTTTGTGAGTAGGGCACTGGCAGGCGTGACGCCGCGAACTTGAACGCCATCATTGGCGGCATTGAAATTGGGAAGATTGGCGCCATCACGAGAGTTGTTCGAGTCTCGATGGATGCTCTGCCACGGTGGCATTGAAAGCAGATCAAGTCAGGGCGTTGCGAGGCGCGGCAGTGGCGTGGCGTCAGGCCGGGAGGCCGGGCCCAAGGAGCCGGAGAGCGAAAACCAAGCCGTCCGTGAGGCCGGCTTTCGGTGGCGTCAGTTCATGTCCTGCTTTGACGTGGGCAATCACATTACACTGTAATCACACGTTGCTGGACATAAAAGCTCGATTGAAACCTGCTGTCGTCTTTCCCCCATTGTTGCCAGCGGCCAGCCACCCTCTTCAATGTCTTCATTCCATCATTCCATCACCTACATCGACGGAGTTCCTTGCTATGATGATCGCCCATTGATGTTGGACTTCGGATATCACTCAACCACGTCGTGAATATCAAGATCCGAGTTACAGTGATAACCCTACTTTGTTGGGTAGCGCAGTTTGGAGTGTCATCCTCAACCGTCGCAGGGACAGTACAGTACCATCTACACAATCGTACAGATAAACGCCACAGAGAAAGAATTTTTTTTTCGCGTACATATATAATGAAGAAATATCATCGTGTTCAGACAGAAAACAGAAGGCAATGTAGGCGCAAACTACAATCCATAATAGGGTGTAATGTTACAATAAGAGAAACCAAAGGAGCTGAAACATATGAAGCTTGCGACGGAAAAAAATAACAATACATCCGTGAGAGTGCCTACATGTGGAAAATGTTCAACATCGTGACATGCTTGACGACCGAAAGGGCCATGACTGTAGAGGGGATGAAAGTTGGCAGCATGTGGGCAACAGTACAGGGTAATAGAAGAACATTTAGTCACGCACCAAAGCCTAAAAGTTCCGCGGACAAAGATGCGTTTCTCAAGAACAGACCATAGTTATGGGGCGGCCCGCTTTCTGGCAGGCATCAACGAATAGTGTGAATTCGTTGTGCGAAGCGCCTATTGAGAAATACGAGAGCTCCTGTAGCTTGGTTAACAGCTCCGTGGGTGATTCTCCCTCGCCGGGTTGTAGAGCACGAGAGAGTTGCTCGACGAGCCCATAGCCCACTTGAAGGGTCTTCACGTTGCCAAACGCCCCGAGGAGGTCGCGCCATTGTGTAGGGTCGGCTTCGTTGTTCCACTCGGATGACATAAAGTGCCTGTCACTTTCGAGGGTAAGATGTTCCACCGCAGAAAATACTGTCCCGAGCGTGTGAAAAACTTGTGCTGTAGATGCCACCTGCCAGTCAAGGTGCCTTCCGCTGAGCAACATGGACAACGTAGAGATCCGGGTCCCTTTATGAGGGTACGCCTTCACATGTAAATAATCCTTACCGAAAGTGAGCGTGGCAGTTTTCGGCCGGAGGTTTCCAGCAGTGCTCATAAATTGCTGGAGGTGTGGAATGGAATATGTCAGCTGATTGAAGAAATACACTTGAATCTTCTCAAGGAGCGGGATGGTGACCCAAGGAAGAAGCGCCTCCAAGTAAGCGCTGGCCCCTTGAAACGCAAGCCAGCGGAGATTAGGAAATGTGACGCGCATCATAATCGGCATATGCATCAATTGCCTCTCAACGTCACGGCTGGGATAGTAGTTGTGAAAGGTGATCCCGAGCGTTTCCAGCTGAGGCATAAGTGAGAGCCGCTGGAGCAAAGCATTCGGGTGAAAGTAAGCTGAGGGTGGGATCGTGCTGAGCGACAGAGTGATGAGGTTCCCCATTGTCGTGAGTAATGGAGACTCGATTGGAATGTCAAAGTTCCTTAGCAAGAGGTGGCGTAGATGGGGTGCTCGAAATGTCTCGGGAAGGTTAAAGCTGACATTGTGCTCGGCCATAGGCCTCAAAAACTTCCGGTACCTGATATACAGGTATTCCAGAATCGGAAATTCCCCATCGAGGGCATTAATGATCTTCTGTAATATCGGAATAGACTTCCTGAGGCGGACGCGGCGCACCCGATCACGATGCTGCAACGCGAGGATTATTCCCTCTTCGTCGTGGTCTTCTGCGGTGATATCATGATTTTGGTCGAGGTGATCGATAACGAGGGGAAGGGGAGGAGAATGCGCCAGCATGTCTGCTACGGGTGTCCCACGTGCGCAAACAAGGGAGAGACGCAGGTGGGATGCAGACTCAAACACGATGTGTCGCCACCTACGACACACCTGTACAAGCTCATACCACCACCGTTCGCGGTACCATTCTCCTCCCTCTAAGATTTGGTCATTATCGACCTCTGTTTCATCTAAGACCGCTGGCCGATAGAGGGAAAAAATATGAAGAAGGGAATAATCGTCGAGAACGTGGATAAGTGGACTATGTGGTCCGATGTTAGCCATGTTTCATCATTACGACATCGATAGCAGGGGCGTACCTCGGGTGTTCGGAATCACGACTAGGTTCACCTTCAAGTTGGTTGAGCTTTCCGGTGAATGAAAGATCGATAACAACAGTGGACGGGTAATGAGTCATGCAAACGGGATGTGTTCAAGGAAAGGCGTTGAAAGGCGTCGTGTAAGGTGTCGTATGGTCTGACGGGAACAGGCGCCAATCAAGCCTCTGGCCTCCTCGCCCGCAGTGCTCAGTTAAATTTCAGCTATCTGTGTATTATACTGCAATGCCGAAAGGGTGTATCCTCGAATGTAGTCATTAGTTAGCCATTTTAGTAAATATCATCTAAGAAACTCCAGCAGTACCAAGTCAACCGTCAAATAGCCAACATAACATAGTGACAAACAAGAGGGAAAGGCCGGCAAGTCTTGCGACGTTTCCTTATCGCCATCGTTATCTTACAACAGAATGGCAGACAATAAAGGAACGCTTGGCCACGTACCCAGCCCATAATTCCGCCGAAGGACATGATTCTCAAGGGATGGCTATAGTTACAGGGCGGCCTGCTCTCTGACGGGAATAAGTTACGGTGAATGCGTTGTGCGAAGCGCCTACTATGGATGAGATAATAGGTAAGGTAGTCTGCGTGCGCCAATCTGTCATTTAAGAAACCGAGAGTAAGAAGATAAGACGAGGAGGACGGTGTTAAAGTGGTGTTAGGCTCTCCAGCCAATGAAGACGACGGATGAACAACCTAATGTCGACAGGCGCGCAGGGGGGTTCAGGGTCCCCTGTGGCGCTCCACATGTCGCCAAGGCATTTTCAGGGAGGAAAGACACGGTGAATGCGGGAAAGGGTGACGCGGACTGACATCTTCCCACCTCCATGGCCAGGTATTTGACAATTGTGGGACATTTTGCGTCACAGAAATGGTGGGGTGAAGGTGATGTGTCGAAATGTGGACATCATTCACATGTGGGGATCGATGGTGACGTGGCCCCCAAATCCTGCGGCACCGCTTTCACTGTGCCAAGTCAGCGTGTGAGTTGGCATGGCGAAAGTGGTGCCGCAGGAATCAGGATCTGGGAACGTGGGCACGTGGGCGTTGGATGGAGAAACGAACGAGCGATTAGGACAGGGCGGTAATAGGTCGGCCAAGGGACGCGCCGTGGGATGCCAAGATGCGGGTGAGTTGAACGCCGGGACCAGCGGCGTTGAAGCCTTGAAGGATGCTATGATACAACAGCACGCGAAAAGGACGCTGGAGGAACATCACGCTTGCCAGCGGGAGGAATTTGTCGACTGAGGATGAGGTGCGTGCGTGGGCGTAGCATTACCGAAAAGAACACACCATACTCTAGTGAACGTTCCCGTACGGTGTTGTGGCTATGGAGGGTGAGTTTTTCTTGGCTGACAGGCGTGACTGTGACTGATTCCCACCCCTTGGCCACGTGTCTCAATTAGCTAAGATTTCCTAACGTGTATCCGTTCAGTCACCCCCTTTTGAACAGTCCGACTGCAACACTTCAAACTTCAAACTTCAAGCTTCAAGCTAGTCTCTTTCTCTTCAACTCACGTTTGGTTTTACGGTACCAGGGTCATTCCAGTCACCATTTATGCGGACGTTTTTAACATTCCCTTCGTCCTTAGACAGGTATTCGGTGTCCGTCAGACAGTCAACAAGCAAGCAGGCTCGCGTGCATCTCCCTATTGTCCTCTAAAAACCATCGCGTTTCTGCTAAGTTCCTTGTCTCTTCCCCCATTGCCTTACCTCGATGGTAGGGCAAATGTTAAACTGAAGCTATGCTAAACGGTTGTCGGCCAGGCGCTCCGGTCCCGGTCGCACGTTACGCAGCGTAGAGGGAGAGCGGCGGCTCCAAATACATAGTCAGGCTCAGCGTGTTGAGTGCGTCTTTCTCCAAGCTAATGTACCGTCAGGCAGTGGTTGCACTGCGATACTCTTTACCACAGAACCGAGGAAATAAAGTCATGATAATTTCAAAGAGATATTGACCTCGGCAAGCCTACATAGTCAGAGTCGACGACTTCGACGCTGTGTCGCATTTGTTTTCTCTTTTGAATATGCTCCACTCAACCCTTTGTGGCCTTGTATCGGACTTGTCCACTTCGGGGATCCAACCAGCATTTGAACGCGGAACCAGCGGTGTCCAGCTTCGATGACAACCTTACTTCATTAGGTGGAGCAGTTTGGAGTGTCGTCCTGAACGTCTCGAGTATACTCTCTGGAGATTAACATAAATGCGAAATAACTTGTGCCCGTGCATACATGTCGATTGACGGTAATCAAAAACAAGGCAAGTCATTATCGTGTAGCTAAGCTACCCACTTCCCACGATGGAGCATCAACGTACACGATAAAGAAACCGGAGTCGGAACATAGCAGGTGTGCGATGGCGAAAAACTAATATATCCATGAGCCCAACATATGGAAAATGTTCGGTGCCACGAACATCCTCAACAATTGAGATAGGTCGTGACTGTTGCAGAAATAAAGCCAGCAGGCGCATGGGTAGTAGTTCAGGTGATAAAAGAACAATTTCACCACGCACCCCAGACCAATAATTCCGCCAAAGGACGCGATTCTCAAAGATGGTTCATAGTTACTGGACGGCCTGCTTTCTGGCGGGCATCGGCGAATGGGGTAAATACATTGAGCGAAGAGGCCGTTGCAGAATACGAGAGCTCCTGCAGCTCAGGTAACAGCTCCGTGGGTGATTCTCCTTCGCCAGGATGTAGAGCATGAGAGAGTTGCCCAACGAACTCCCCGTCCACGAAAAGGGTCTTCGCATTGACAAACAACCCAAGAAGATCGCGCCACTGTGTACGCTCAGCTTCATTGTTCCACTCTGATGATATAAGGTGCCTGTCATATGTAAGGGTAAGATGCTCCACGGCAGAGAATACTGTCCCGAGTGTTTGAAAAACTTGTGCCGTGGATGCTACCTGCCAGTCTAGGTGTCTGCCGCTGAGCTCCATGGACAAAGTAAACATCCGGGCCCCCTTATGGGGGTACGCCATCACAAATAAGTGTTCCTTACGGAAAGTGAGCGTAGTAGTATTGGGCCGGAGGTTTCCTGCAGTGCTCATCAATCGCTGGAGGTGTGGAATGGGATAGGTCAGTTGATTAAAGAAATAAACTTGAAGCTTCTCGAGGAGAGGGATGGTGAGCCGAGGAAGAAGGGTTTCCAAGTAAGCGCTGGTACCTTTGAACCCGAGCCAGCGGAGGTTAGGAAGTGTGACGCGCGTCCTGATGGGCGTACGCAACCATTGTCTCTCAACCGCACGGCTGGGATAGTAGGAGTTAAAGGCGATCCCGAATGTCTCCAACTGAGGCATGAGTGACAATCGTTGGAGTAAAGCACTCGGGCGGAAGTAAGCGAAGGGTGGGAGTAAGCTGAGCGACAGTGTGACGAGGTTCCCCATTGTCGTAAGGATTGGAGATCCGATTGGAATGGCAAAGCGCGACAGCAAGAGGCGGCATAGATGGGGTGCTCGAAATGTTTCGGGAAGGTTCAAGCTGACATCGTGCCCGAGTATAGGCCTACGATACTGCTGGGGCATGACGTACAGGTATTCCAGGATTGGAAATTCCCCGTCCAAGGCATTAACGAGTTTTTGCAATTTTAGAAAAGACTTCCTGAGGCGGATACGGCGCACGCGATCACGGTGTTGCAACGCGAGGATTATTCCCTCTTCGTCTTCTGCCGTAAGGTCATGATTTTGGTCCAGGTGATCGATAATGAGGGGAAGGGGAGGAGAATGCGCCAGCATGTCTGCTACCGGTGTCCCGCGCGCGCAAACAAGGGAAAGCTGAAGATGTGATGCCGACTCGAGCACGATGTGTCGCCACCTATGACAGACTTGTACAAACGAATACCACCACCTTTCGCGGTTCCATTCCCCACCCTCCAAGAACTGGCTATCGTCGACCTCGCTTTCGTCTAAAATCGCTGGCCGAGAAAGAGAGAAAATGTTTAGGAGGGAATAATCATCGAGAATGTGGATAAGTGGTCTACGTGATACGTTGCCAGTCGGTCGTGTTTTACTATTTACTAAAGCCGATAAGACATCGAGAACTGCGTACCTCTGGTGTTGGGGATCGTGACTAGGTCCACCTTGGTTGAGATTTCCGGTAAATGAAAGATCGATGGCAGTAGACGAGTAATGAATCATGGAACAGGGTAATTATTGACGGGGATGTGGTTGAGGACAGAAGTTCGTAGGCCGTGTGGGAATAGTCCATCATTTGCGCCCTCTTCACTTTGACGCCACTACTACTAATACTGTTCTATGTCTACTCTTACTAATACTACACCTCGGGGCGCCACGGGTGTGGCGACGGGTCCAGCCGGCTAACGTGCGACACGTCCTCCGACCTTTTTCGGTAGTGTCGGTGAGACATGCGAGAACGATTGACCTCATCATTGAAGGGGAATCAATACCCAGGGGTGATCGATGCTGCGAGAGTTTGAGTAAGTCGTCCGAGATGCAAGTCAAGATGCAAGTGACAGATGAAAATGGAGGGAATGGCGACCTAAGGTCCAAAGCTACAGTAAAAGAGGGTGGTTGGTGGCACGGGGTTAGTGGACATCCAAAACGTTCGTTCTGTTCCTTTCCACACACAGCGTGAACGGGTCCCTTACAGTAATGTAAGAAAGCAAAAAGCAATTGCCAAGTTTCTCGATTAGCTAAGCGAGAACATCACGTGCTTTACGCGTGTATTGCTATACGTCATGTGATGTTGTCGCTTTGCGAATCTTGTTCCTGCACAGTTTACCAGATAGTGCGCTTCCTTTGATTCTCCTCGCCTGTACTATCCTGTACTATTCTGTAAGATTTCAAGCTTTAAGACTCAAGTTCTGGTCTCATCACTTTCACTGTCTCTTCGGCTCATGTAACATATTATGGCCATGCCAGTCACCATTTACGGCTTTACGCGGACATCTTTTGCTGTTTTCTTTCTCTCTTCGCCCTTAGACAGTGCAGTATAATAACTTAATGAGTTAGTCTGTCTCCGTCGGAAAGTCAACCAGACAAGTCATTGAAACAAGCTCGCGTGCGTCTCCCTGTAACATAAAATTCTGCCAAGTTTTGTCCTCGAAAAGCCCTTGCGCTTCTCTTGAAGTTCTCTTAAGTTCCCGGTCTCATTGGGACTCTTCATCCCTGACCTTACCTTGGCAGAAGGGTAACTGCTGAATTGATACCATGTCAAACGGTTGTTGGCAAAGCGCTCCAGTTGCACGTTGCGCGGCGGACAGGAGGAGCGAGTCCGAGTCACTCTCCCGTCTCTCCGGAACACATACTCAGGCTAAACATGTTAAGATATCTTTCCACAAGAGGATTTACACGCCGGGAAATGGTTGTACTGCGGTGCTCTTTATTACAGAGTCGAGGAAATAAATTCGTGGAAATTTCAAAGAAACATCGACCCCTGCATGCATACCTTGTCAGAATCGACAGCTTCGACACCGTGTCGTATTTCTTTTCTAGTCCCGTTTAAGCATGTCCCACTCAACTTTTTTGTCCTTGTTATGGATGGACAGTGCGGACTTCATGCTTACATACCAAAGAAATACCACAGAAACAGAATGACGATAACCGAAAACAAACGCATACAATAAAATAAACCAGAGCTGAAACACAGAAGGCGTGCGACGGTGCAAAACTATAATATATCCATGAGGGTGCCCAACATGTGGAGAAAATGTTCGGTACCGTGAACATTCTCAACGAATGAGAAGTCAGTGGCTGTGACAGGAAAGAGATCTAGCACGCGTGTGGGTAGCGGTCCAACGATAGAAGAACAAATTTTCCACGCACCAGGACGCGTTTCTCAAAGATGCATCATAGTTACAGGGCGGCCTGCTTTCTGGCGGGCGTCGATGAATGGTGTAAATGCGTTGACCGAGGTTGGTGTTACAGGACACGAGAGCTCCTGCAGCTCTGGTAATAGCTCCGTAAGTGATTCTCCTTTGCCAGGTCGTAGAACGCGAGAGAGTTGCTGAACGAGCCAACGGTCTACGAAAAGGGTCTTCACATTGACAAATAACCCAAGAAGTTCGCGCCACCGTATACGGTCGGGTGGAACGTCCCGCGATGATTTAAACGCACCATATTTGAGGGTAAGATGCTCCACAACAGAGAATACTGTCCTGAATGTGTGAAGAACTTGTATTGCGGCTACTATCTGCCAGTCGAGACTTCGGCCGCCGAGCGACAAGGACAAAGTATACATCCTGGCCCCCTCATGGGGGTACGCCATCATTTCGAGCCATCCAGGACGGAAAGCGAGCGTGATAGTGTCGGGCCAGAGGTTCTCTGCAGTGCTCACAAATTGCTGCAGGTGAGGAATGGAATAGTTTACGTGATTGGAGAAATAGACTTGGAGCTTCTCGAGGAGAGGGATCGTAACTTGAGGAAGAAGCGCTTCCAAGTAAGCACTATCACCTTTGAACCCGAGCCACCGGAGGTTAGGAAGTGTGACGCGCGTCATGATCGGCGTACGCAACAATTGCCTCTTAGTTTGGCTGGGAAAATGGGTGTCAAAATAGATTCCAAGTATCTCCAGCTGAGGCATGAGTGAAAGCCTTTGGAGCAGAGCATTCGGGTCGAAGTAAGCGGAGTGTGGGATTAAGTTGAGTGACAGAGTGACAAGGCTCCCCATGGTCGTGAGTAATGGAGATCCGATCGGAATATCGAATCTCATCAGTAAGAGATGGCGTAGATGGGGAGCTCGAAATGTTTCTGGAAGGTTCATATCGACCTCGACGAAAGGCCACTGAAGCCGCTGAGGCTCAATTAACAGGTATTCCAGGATCGGAAAATCACCGTCTAGGGAGTTGATGACCTTCTGCAATATCGGGACAGACTTCCTGAGACGGATGCGGCGCACACGGTCACGGTGCTGCAGCGCAAGAATTATTCCCTCTGCGTCTTCTGCGGTGATGTCGTGATGTTTGTCAAAGTGATCGATGATGACGGGAAGGGGAGAATGGGCCAGCATGTCTGCTACGGGTGACCCACGTGCGCAAACAAGGGAGAGACGTAGGCGGGATGCAGACTCGAGCACGATGTATCGCCATCTACGACAGACTTGTACAAGCCTAAACCACCACTGTTCAAGTTTCCATTCCCCATCTTCCGAGAATTGGCTTTCGTCGACCTCGCTTTCGTCCAAAATCGCCGGCCGAGAGAAAGAGAAAATGTTCAGGAGGGAATAGTCGTCAAGAATGTGGATATGTGGTCTATGTGGTCCGTTGCCAGTTGGCCGTGTTTCACTCAAAGGCTAATAGGACATCGAGAGCAGCGTACCTCTGGTGTTGGGAATCGCGATTAAGTCCGCCTTGGCTGAGATTTCCAGTGAATGAAAGATCGACGGCGGTAGTAGACGAGTAATGGATCATGGAATGGGGTAAGTATCGACCGAGATGTGGTTGAAGTGGGAGGGATCACTGAGGGATCTGCGCCGCTCGCTGTCATCCATCCCCCACGGTCCGACCGCCACTGCTGACGCGGCAAAGGTCCGACCGGACCGTGGGGGATGACATGGATGACAGCGAGCGGCGATGAGCGGAGCTGCCTTTCAACAATTTTTACTCCCGCGGCTTCGGTGGTACGCTTATAGGGGCAGAGCACGAATCGGTGCAGGCTGCGCGGGGTCGCTTTGGGGGTCGGACGATGTTCACTCCTCCGATTCTCCGAAGGGACGGGTGTGAGGAGAAAATCAGGTACAAGTGCTCGTCCAACTTCTTGATTGGTCCTGGGAACAGATTCGGTGGTGCCACGGCGAAGCTATGCGCCGATCCTCGCGTACCTCGACGGGCATCATGTTCGTGGACGCAGCGCGCGCCATCATCAGGTGCAAGGTCATGAGCGCGTGCGCTCGCACAGGCAATCTGGCGAGCCCGAAACCGTCTCTGCCGCTCACGATGGTGTGTTTCTCTACTTCATCGTCCGTCTTCGTATGGACCTGTAGCGAGGGCACGTCGACGTTGATAGCGCCTCTCACCCTCTGCATTTTTAACCATCGAGAGGGAGGAGCTAAATGCGAAGGAAGAAAGGCATTGCCAGAGATACATATCATTCAGTATAGGTTCTTCGGTCTCGTGGTCTGACAGTCAACTAGACAAGCCACTGAAACAAACTCGCGGGTGTCTCTCTGTGTCTCCTTGTAACATTAAATTTTGCCAGGCGTTGTTCTGGAAAAGCCTCCGCGTTTCTCTTACGTCGCCCGTCTCTTCGGGGCTCTTCCCCCTGGTCTTACCTTTGCGGCAGGGTGAATGCTGAACTGATGCCATGTCAAACGATTGTTGACCAAGCCTCCGGTCGCACGTTCAATTGCGCGGCAGACAGGAAGAGCGAGTCGCTCTCCGGCGCTCCGGCAGTTCCAAACACATACTCAGACTCAGCGTGTTACTAAGGACGTCTTTCTGCAACCGAATGCACACGTCGAGGAGTTGTTGCACTGCAATCCTCTTTATCACAGAGTCAAATAAATAAATTCATGGCAATTTCAAAGCGACATCGACCTCAGCAGGCCTCGACACCGCGTCGCGTTCATTTTCTCGTCTCAAACCAACCTTTGTGGCCTTGTAATTATTATTATTGGACACATACTTTGGTCAGTTGTCCCCGACTAACATGAACTTGGAACCAGCGGTGTCAAGCTACAGTGAGTCAGTGACAACCCGACTTCGTTAGGTAGAGCAGTTTGGAGCGTTGTCCTAAACGTCATAGGTATACCCTTTACATAAGCACAAAAGCGAAAGTAACTTGTACCCGTACATACATATCGAAGAAATATCCAAGGAGATATCAGTATGATGATAACCGAAAACAAGGCAACGTATGTGCCTATCAATACTATACAGTCGTCATAGAGTTCAGCTACCCACTTCCAGAGCCAATGTAAGAAACCAGAACTAAAGCATCGGAGGCATACAAGGGTCCAAACCCCCAATATACTCATGAGGGTGCCCAACATGGCAGTGTCACGAACATCCTCAACGAATGACTATATAGTCCGTGACTGCGGCAGGGAATGAAAGTTAGTACGCGTGTGAGTAGCCCAGGTGATAGAGGAACAATTTCGCCACGCACCGGGACGCGTTTCTCGACGATAGATCATGGTTACAGGACGGCCTGCTTTCTGGCGGGCATCGATGAATGAGGTAAATGCGTTGACCGAGGTGGGCATTACAGGACACGAGAGCTCTTGCAGCTCGGGTAACAGCTCCATAGGTGATTCTCCTGTACCAGGATGTACAACGGGAGAGAGTTGACCGACGAGACGATCGTCTACAAAAAGGGTCTTCACATTGATAAACAACCCAAGAAGTTCGCGCCACCGGGTATGGTCTAATTCAGTGCCCCACGATGATGCAGTGGGCCCGTCATATTTGAGGCTAAGGTGCTCCACTGCAGAGAATACTGTCCTGAGCGAGTGAGAAACTTGTATTGTAGATGATAACTGCCAGTCGAGGCTTCGGGCGTTGAGCGACAAGGACAAAGTATACATCCTGGCCCCCTCATGGGGGTACGCCATCACGTCAACACATTGAGAATGGAAAGCAAGCGTGATAGTGTTGTGTCGGAGGTTCTCTGCAGTGCTCACAAATTGCTGCAGGTGAGGAATGGAATAGGTCAGCTGAGCGAAGAAATAGACTTGGAGCTTCTCGAGGAGAGGGGTCGTAACTTGAGGAAGAAGCGCTTCCAAGTAAGCACTTCCACCTTTGAACCCGAGCCAGCGGAGGTTAGGAAATGTGACGCGCATCATGATCGGTGTATGCAACAATTGCCTCTCAATATTGCTGGGAAAATGGGTTTCAAAATAGATTCCAAGCATCTCCAGCTGAGGCAGGAGTGAAACCCGTTGAAGTAAAGCATTTGGGTCAAAGTAAGCGGAGCGTGGGATTGAGCTGAGTGACAGAGTGACGAGACTCCCCATGGTCGTGAGTAATGGAGATCCGATCGGAATGTCGAGGCTCGTCAGTAAGAGGTGGCGTAGATGGGGTGCTCGAAATGTTTCGGGAAGGCTCATCTTGTGCTCGAATAAAGGCCACTGAAGCTCCTGAGACTCAATTAACAGGTATTCCAGGATCGGAAATTCCCCGTCTAGGAAATTAATGAGCTTTGGCAATATCGAAACAAACTTCCTAAGACGGATGCGGCGCACACGGTCACGGTGCTGCAACGCAAGAATTATTCCTTCTGCGTCTTCTGCGGTGATCTCGTGATATCTGTCAAAGTGATCGATGATGACGGGAAGGGGAGGAGAATGGGCGAGCATGTCTGCTACCGGTGTCCCACGTACGCAAACAAGGGAGAGACGCAGGTGAGATGCAGACTCGAGCACGATGTATCGCCATCTACGACAGACTTGTACAAGCCTGCACCACCACCGTTCACGGATCCATTCCCCGACCTCCGAGAACCGACTATCATCGACCTCGTTTTCGTCCAAAATCTCCGGCCGGGAGAGAGAGAAAATGTTCAGGAGGGAATAGTCGTCGAGAGTATGGATAAGTGGTTTATGTGGTCTGTTGCCAGTCGGCCGTGTACTACTAAATGGCTGATAAGACTGATAAGGCATCGAGAGCAGGGAGCGAACCTCCGGAGTTGGGGATCGCAACTAAGTCCACCTTGGCTAAGATTTCCTGTGAATAGAAGATCGGCGGCAGTAGTAGACGAGTAACGATTCATGGAACGGAGTAAGTATTGACGTAGATGTGGTTGAAGGGAGGACACGTGGGAATACTAGTCCTCGTTTTTGGGTTTATCGCGCCCTTGATCGCGCCACCACTACAGTACTGTAATAAGACGAGTTATTGACACTGACTCGGATACAAGCTCGCGTGCGTCTCCCTGTGTCTCCTTAAAAATTTTTGCTAAGCGATGTCCTCGAAGCTCAGGCTCTGTTTCTCTTAGTAAGTTCTTTGACTCTTTGTCTCTTCAGAACTCTTCCTCCCGGTCCCCGATTTTACCTTGGTGGGAGCGCAGATGCTGAACTGAAGCCATACCAAACGATTATTGCCTGGGCCTCCAGTCGCACGTCGCGCGGCGGACAGGGAATGCGAGTGCTGCAACTGGCGTACTGTCCTTTCCAAAGGTTGCAGCGTGGACCTAGATCTAAATGTCTGCCTTACGTAAATCAACTGCGCAAGTCACTCGGTGTACTTTGGAGTGTCATTCTAAACACGTACATATACCCTCTACAGATAAACGTACATACATAACGAAGAAACATCACTGCACTCAGACGAAAACAGAATGATGATGATCAAAAACAAGGCAACCTAGGTGCATGCTAAGTAACCATAGGGTATAGCTAAGATTACGATAATAATATAACCAAAGGAGCTAGAACATACGAGGCGCGCGAAACTATCATAGATCCATGAGGGTGTCCTACGTCCTACATGCGGAAAGTGTTCGGTGTTGTAAACGTTTTCAACTATGAGAAGGCCATGACTGTGGTAGGTATGAAAGCTAGCATGCGTGTGGGTAGTAGTCCAGGCGACAGAAGAACACTTCGTCACGCACCCCAGCCCAATAATACCAGCGAATGACGCGTTTCTCAAAAATGAATCACAGTTACAGGACGGCCTGCTTTCTGGCGGGCATCGATGAATAGGGCGAAAGCGTTGTGGGAAGCCCCTGCTGCGAAATATGAGAGCTCCTGTAGCTCGGGTAACAGCTCCGCAGGAGATTCTCCTTCACCAGGCTGTAGAGCACGAGAGAGCTGCTTCACGAGCCTATAGTCTACGTATAAGGTCTTCACTTTGTCGGGCGATCCAAGAAGTTCGCGCCACTGTGTACCGTCGGCTTCATTGATCCACTCGGCTGATCTAAAGTGCCTCCCATATTCGAGGGTAAGATGCTCCGCCGCAGAGAATACTGTCTTGAGCGCATGAAAAATTTGTGCTGCGGATGCTACCTGCCAGTTGAGGTGTCTGCCGCCGAGGGAGGAGAATGGGCCAGCATGTCTGCTAAGGGTGTCCCACGTGCGCAAACAAGGAAGAGACGCAGGCGGGATGCAGACTCGAGCACGATGTACCGCCATCTACGACAGACTTGTACAAGCCTATACCACCACCGTTCACGGATCCATTCCCCACCCTCCAAGAACTGGTTATCGTCGACCACGTTTTCGCCCAAAATCGCCGGCCGAGACAGAGAGAAAATGGTTAGGACGGAATAGTCGTCGAGAATTTGGATATGTGGTCTATGTGGTCCGTTGCCAGTTGGCCGTGTTTCACTGAAGGCTGATAACACATCGAGAGGCTAGAGCAGGGAGCGTACCTCTGGTGTTGGGAATCGCGGCTAAGTCCGCCTTGGCTGAGATTTCCAGTGAATGAAAGATCGACTGCGGTAGTAGACGAGTAAATCGGAGTAATGGATCATGGAATGGGGTAAGTATCGACCGAGATGTGGTTGAAGACAGACGTTGGGAACTTGGTTGGGAGGCTCGCCCCAAGGCCTCACTAGGCCTCACTACTGACGCGGCAAAGGCCCGACCGGACCGTAAGGTCAGTGGAGTGCCGGTTGGGGGTCGCCCACATAGGACGATGTTCACTCCTCCGATTCGTAGAGTGAGGGGAAATCAAGTGCTCAGCGCTCAGCACTCATCCCGAATCGTCCGAGTCGGTCAGACTTCTCGATCGGTCGTGCAGGACGGACGCAGCCTGGGCTGGGGACCAGTCACGTTCGGTGATGCAACGATGAAGCTGTGCGCGGAACCGGGCTTGCATCTCTCGACAGGCGTCGGACGCAGCGCGCGCCGTCATCGGGTGCAAGGTCATGAGCGTGCGTGCTCGCACAGGCACTGGCAGTCTGGACTCTGGCGAGCTCGTCTCTGCCGCTCACAATGAAGGTGTGCTTTTCTACTTCATCGTCAGCGTCGGGACCTATGATGAGAGCGCGTTGACGTCGACAGTAGCGCCTCTCACCCTCACTGGTCCCTCAGCGAAGGAAAGAAAAGCATGGCCAGAGATACAGTATAGGGTTTTTCGGTCTCGTGGTCGGTCAGTAAAGCACAAGCCACTGAAACAAGCCCGCGTGCGTCTCCTTGTGAAAATTCTGATGTTTTCGAAAAGCCCTTCGCGTTTCTCTTACGTCGCTTGTCCTTTCGGAGCTCTTCGAGCCTCTTCCGCCCTGACTTTGCCTTTGCGGCAGGGTAAATACTGAAATGATGCCATACCAAACAATTGTTGGCCAGGCCTCCAGTGACCGGTGACCAGTCGCACAGTCACTCGCACATTCAATTTGCGCGGCGGACAGGGAGAGCGAGTCGCTCTCCGGCATTTCCAAACACATACTTAGGCTCGGTGTTTATTAACAAGTCTTTCTGCAAGTGAATGTACACGTCGGGCAGTGGTGGGCCTGCGACTCTCTTTATCACAGAATCAGGGAAATACATTTGTGGAAATTTCAAAGAGACATCGACCTCGGCAAGCCTACCTTGTCGGAATCAACGACTTCGACGACGTGTCACATTTGTTTTCTCGCCTCGTTTGAGCATGCTCTACTCAACCCTTGTGAACTTGTAGTGGATGGACAGTACGCACTTTCGTCAGTTGTCCGCTTTGGGATCCAACCAACATTTGAACTTGGAACCAGCGGTGTCAAGTTACAGCGAATCTGTCAACGATAATCCTACTTCGTTAGGTAGAGTAGTTTGGAGCGTTGTACTAGGAGTTTCAGGCATACCCTCTACATAAACACAAAAGTGAAAGCAACTTATGCCTGTGCATACACATCGAAAAATTTTCAAGAAATATCACGGAAACAGAAATTAAAATCATAATAACTGTTACAAAATACGATAGGTCGTCGGTAACCGAAAGCAAGGCAACGTACTGTAGGTGCTTATCAACATTACGCAGTCATCATAGGGTGCAGCTACCCACTTCCAGAGCCAACGTACACGATAAAAGAAACCAGAGCAGAAGCATCCGAGGCGCGCGAGGGTTCACAACCACAATATATCCATGAGGGCGGCCAAAAAGTCGGTACTATGAACATGCTCAACGAACGAGAAGCCAGTGACTGTGGTAGGGAATGAAAGTTAGGAAGCGTGTAGGCAGTAGCCCAGGTGACAGAAGAACAATTTCGCCACGCACCATTGGACGCGTTTCTCAAGGATTGATTATAGTTACAGGGATGCCTGCTTTCTGGCGAGCATCGATGAACGGGATAAATGCGTTGTCCGAAGAGGCCATTACAGGACACGAGAGCTCCTGCAGCTCGGGTAACAGCTCCGTGGGTGATTCTTGTGTACTAGGTTGTAGAGCGTGAGAGAGTTGCCTGACGAGACGACCGTCTACGAAAAGGGTCTTCACATTGACAAATAACCCAAGAAGTTCGCGCCACTGGGTACGGTCAGGTTCAATGCGCCGCGGTGATTCAATGCGCCGGTCATATTTTAGGCTAAGGTGCTCCACCGTAGAGAATACTGTCCTGAGCGTGTGAAAACCTCGTATTGCGGATCTTACCTGCCAACTTCGGCCGCCAAGCGAATGGACAAAGTATACATCCTGGCCCCCTCATGGGGGTACGCCATCACTTCAACACATTGAGGATGGAAAGCAAGCGTGATAATGTTGTGCCAGAGGTTCTCCGCAGTGCTCATAAATTGCCGCAGGTGAGAAATGGAATAGGTCAGCTGATCGAAAAAATAGACTTGGAGCTTCTCGAGGAGAGGGAGGGCAACGTGAGGAAGAAGCGCTTCCAAGTCAGCACTAGCACCCTTGAACCCAAGCCAGCGGAGATTAGGAAGTGTGATGCGCGTCATGATCGGCGTACGCAACAATTGCTTCTCGATATAGCCGGGAAAATGGTAGTCAAAATAGATTCCAAGTATCTCCAGCTGAGGCATGAGTGAGACCTGTTGGAGTAAAGCATTTGGGTCGAAGTAAGCGGAGTGTGGGATCAAGTTGAGTGACAGAGTGACGATGCTCCCCGTGGTCGTGAGTAATGGAGATCCGATCGGAATGTCGAAGCTCGTCAGTAAGAGGTGGCGTAGATGGGGTGCTCGAAAGGTTTTGGGAAGATTCATATTGTCCTCGACAAAAGGTCATTGAAACTGCAGAGGCTCGATTAACAGGTATTCCAGGATCGGAAATTCCCCGTCTAGGGTATTAATGAGCTTCTGCAAAATATAAACAACCATCCTGAGACGGATGCGGCGCACACGGTAACGGTGCTGCGTTAACGCAAAGATTATTCCCTCTTCGTCTTCTGCGGTGACGTCGTAATATTTGTCGTCAAAGTGATCGATGATGACAGGAAGGGGAGAATGGGCCAACATGTCTGCTACGGGTGCCCCACGTGCGCAAACAAGGGAGAGACGTAGGCGGGATGCAGACTCGAGCACAATGTATCGCCATCTACGACAGACTTGTACAAGCCTGTACCACCACTGTTTGCGGCTCCATTCTCCCTCGTCTAAGATCTGGTCATTGGCATCGTCGAGCTCGCTTTCGTCCGAAAGAGCCGGCCGATAGAGAGAGAAAATGTTTAGAAGGGAGTAATCGTCGAGAATGTGGATAAGTGGACTACGTGGTCCGTTGTCAGTCGGCCGTGTTTTACTGAGAAGTCGATGAGACATCGTCGTCACATCGAGAGCGGAGAGCGTACCCCGGGTATTCGAAATCACGATTAGGTCCGCCTTTACTGAGATTTACAGTGAATGGAGGAGGTTCGTGAGCGGAAGTGGACGCGTAATGAGTCATGGAAAGGGTGAGTACGTGAGTGTTGACGAAGACACGAATTGATTGGCGCTGAGTTCGTCGCCAACGTAGATTTCATTTTCCGACATCTCTCACTCATCATTATCGTTGATATACGTTGAGCATATCCATAGTAACTTAGCGATGGCAGATGCTCATTCAGGAAATAGCCGACCTTGATCCCCAGCTGCTCTGCATGTTCTGGGTTCGCCTTCGGTTCAACCTTGTCAGTGTTGTCACCCGATAGTAGAAGGTACTGTATCGCTTGAATCATGCGCATCGAAATACAAGGGGGAGCTGACCCCAATCTCGACCTCGACGCTTAACCAGGTGTCCTGCAGATTCCAGGTTCGTCCCATATGCTTCTTTGCCATCATAACTAGTGTAGGACATTCGGTTCCGGGTTCTAGCCCAATTGTGGGAGATGGGGGCAGCGACAACTATCTATTTGAGCCCCGAAGGCTCCTACTCTGAGATATACATCCACGCTTTTTAGGGTCGTCGCATACAACCGGAGAAAGGCCAAAAAAGTTGTCCGGGATGTTGAAGGCAAGGCCGAGGCCGCCACTCGCAACCTGTGGTCCGCAGACAACGTCCTTCCAAAATTTACCTTGATTTACCAACGTATACTGTATCAAGGACGAGCTCGTAGCACTGTGCAACTTGTCTGAAAGAGACAGGTCCACATATTGATGATGCAGCGCACCAATTCGATGGCCTGACGGTCCATGGTGAGATTCCTCCGCCGCCTCCCGGCCCGCTCCCGGACCGACTGACCGACCGCCGCCGCTCGTCGGGCGCGATGTCAACGACAGCGTTACGGTCGGTTACGGTAGTCCCGGCCCTGAAACCGAAGCGGACTACATAATCAACCTTGGCGACAACATCGTCCCGTCTTTCACCAAACACGGGGTGGGTACCTCCCCGTCGGTTCTTCCACTCACTTTCAGGACTCGGAAGTTTGGGAATTGGAACAAGGCGTACCGTCCTTTCCAAAAGTTGCAGCATGGACCTTGTGCCAATGTTTGAGCCCACCCTACCCGGATGCTTTCACGGAGATCGAAATCCCTGCCTTGCGTAAATCAGCCGCGCAAGTCACTCGGTGTACTTTGGAGTGTCATTCTAAACGCGTACATATACCCTCTGAAGATAAACGTACATACACGACGAAGAAATATCATTGCGTTCAGACGAAAACAGAATGATGATGACCAAAACGAGGCAACTTAGATGCATGCTAAGTAACCATAGGGTATAGCTAAGATAATAATAAAACCAAAGGAGCTAGAACATACGAAGCGCGCGACGGCGTAAAATTCATGAGGGTGTCCTACATGCGGAAAGTGTTCGGTGTTGTAAACGTCTTCAACTATTGAGAAGGTCATGACTGGTAGGTATGAAAGCTAGCAAGCGTGTGGGTAGTAGTCCAGGCGACAGAAGAACACTTCGCCACGCACCCCAGCCCAATAATACCAGCGAATGACGCGTTTCTCAAAAATGAATCACAGTTACAGGACGGTCTGCTTTCTGGCGGGCATCGATGAATAGGGCGAAAGCGTTGTGGGAAGTCCCTGCTGCGAAATATGAGAGCTCCTGCAGCTCGGGTAACAGCTCTGCAGGAGATTCTCCTTCACCAGGTTGTAGAGCCCGAGAGAGCTGCTTCACGAGCCTATAGTCTACGTACAGGGTCTTCACTTTGTCGGGCGATCCAAGAAGTTCGCGCCACTGTATACGGTCGGCTTCATTGATCCACTCGGCTGATCTAAAGTGCTTCCCATATTCGAGGGTAAGATGGTCCGCCGCAGAGAATACTGTCTTGAGCGCGTGAAAAATTTGTGCTGCGGATGCTACCTGCCAGTTGAGGTGTCTGCCGCCGAGATCAACGGACAAAGTAAACATCTTGGCCTCCTTATCGGGGTACGCCTTCATATTTACGTAATCCTCATGGAAAGTGAGCGTGGCCGTCTTGACCCGGAGGTTTCTTGCAGTGCTCATAAACTGCTGGAGCTGTGGAACGGAATAGGTCGGTTGGTTGAAGAAATAGACTTGAAGCCTCTCGAGGAGAGGGATGGTGATCCAAGGAAGAAGCGCTTCCAAGTAAGCGCTAGCACCTTGGAACCCAAGCCAATGGAGGTTAGGAAGTGTAACGCGTGTCCTGATTGGTGTACGCAACAAGTCCCTCTCAATGTCACGACCGGGAAAATGGGAGTTGAAAGATATCCCGAGTATCTCCAGCTGAGGCATGAGTGAGAGCCATTGGAGTAAAGCATTCGGATGGAAGGAAGCTGAGGGTGGGATCTGGTTGAGCGACAGAGTGACAAGGTTCCCCATAGTTGTTAGTAACGGAGATCCGATTAGTAGGGCGAAGTTCTCCAGCAAGAGGTGGCGTAGATAGGGTGCCCGAAATGTTTCTGGAAGTTTAAAGTTTGTATTGTGCTCGATTGTAGGAATCTGATACCGCCGATGCATAATCAACAGGTATTCCAGGATCGGAAATTCTCCATCTAGGGCATTAACGAGCCTCTGCAATATTGGAATAGGATTGACGAGGCGGATGCGGCGCACGCGATCGCGGTGCTGCAACGCAAGGAGTATCCCTTCTTCGTCTTTTGCGGTGAGGTCATGATATTCGTCATAGTGGTCGATGATGAGAGGAAGGGGAGGAGAATGCGCCAGCATGTCTGCTACGGGTGACCCACGTACGCAGACAAGGGAAAGACGCAGGTGGAATGCAGACTCCAGCATGATGTATCGCCATCTACGGCAGACTTGTACAAGCCGGTACCACCACCGTTCGCGATCCCATTCCCCCCCTCCTAAGATTTGCAGAATGGAGGCCTCGTCTTCGTCCAAAAGAGTCGGCCGGGTGAGAGAAAAAATGTTAAGAAGGGAGTAATCGTCGAGAATGTGGATGGGGGGACTGTGTGGTCGTTGCCAGTCGACCGTGTTCTCAAGTTTTTAAGAAGCCGTAAGACATAGAGTAGGGAACGTACCTCGGGCGTTCGGAATCACGACTAAGTCCACCTTGGTTGAGCTTTCCGGTGGATTGAAGATCGATGGCGGTAGTAGACGAGTATTGAGTCATGGAAAGGGGTTTGTATTGACAGGGATGTGTTTGAAGAAAGACTTGGAAGACGTCTTGTGATGTGTCGGGTACTCGGTCTCATGGGAACATTGGAACAGGCGCTAAATTGAGCGCTACGCCGAGACTTCCTCAAGTTTCCTCGCCCGCGGTGCCGGTGCGCAGTCAAAAATTTATCTGTGTATATTATGACAAAAAGAGTGCATTCTCGACAATGAAGAAAATCACGGATTGGTTAATGTATCCAGGCGAGGTCAAACGTAATACAGGCGAGCGTAAACTCGATGACAAGCAAGAGGGAAAGGCCACCAAGTCTCGTGGCATCTCCTTATCGCCATCGCCATCCATAATGGCATTCGATAAAGGAACACTTCGCCACTCACCGCAGCCCAATACCCCTGCCAAAGGACGCCTTTTAAAGTGGAGATTACGGTCAAGGGGCGGCCGTCGATGAACGGGGCGAATTTGTCGTACGAAGCGACATGTGTAGAATATGGCAGCAACTCCATGCATTCTCAAGAACAAGATCGAAAATAGATAACACGGATTTGCCCAACGAAAGTCTTCGCACCGCCAAATGATGCTCCACCGCAGAGAATACCGTCCCAATTTACAAAAAACTTTTCCTACGATCGCTAACTGCTCGTTGAGGTCCCTCCCAAGCATCATAAACACGGCAGTCGTCGACGCGCGTCGTCCATGGCGTCGTCCGCAGATATCCTACCAGGCTCCATTATAGGGATGCGTTTTCGGTATCCGGGGGAGACTGAATTGAACCCGAGGTTCTCTGCCGTGTCTATAAATTGCAGGAGATTGGGGGACCGATTGAAGAAATGAATTGGACAGAATTGGACAGGAAAGCGGCAAAAGCAAGAACTTGCCCGTGACTTGTCACGTGAGTCATACTTACTCTGTAAAGATTTGTGCCTTATTCAGCGCGACTGCTTCGCTCTTGAAAGTTCGCCTTGACTTCCTGAAGACGAAGACGGCGTGGTGAAGGTGGTTTGTCCTCATTCTGGGGCGGTGAGCACGGATGGTGTCGTAGAGCTGCTTGAATTTACATCCTGCTCAGGCTGACTCGGATGCCGACGGACTCATGCTGTCTGCAAGGCTTGCTGCAAGGGTGCCATGAACACTTGTCAAAAGACGTGGTTTCTCACCCACGCTCTTGACGGTGATCTTACACAGTGTAATACGACGGTTTGAGCAAGGTACCGACTAACATTATATAGCTACAGTATCATAGGGTGTAGCTAAGGATACTGAGGCATGTGACGGTCCATGGATTACAACATACTTGTCAACGCCCTTTCAGCATCGTCAGCGTGTTGTTAGACGATGACGCAGCCGGTTGAACCGCGACGGGTGACAACGGCGGCTTTCAAAAGAATCAAATGACTATTTACCTGGCAAAATAACAGCAGACTTGAAGTGTGGTAATCAGTCGCGCACTGACAGTGCGAGGAACCTCATGAATGACATGTTTCCCACATGGGAAACTGGCAGAATCGCTGCTTTTATAGAACGAGGGCGTGCATGATGTTAAATATGGGCGAGAGGTGTCACGAAATCGGTTGGGAAACGACGAAACAATGACCACGTCATTCGCTGCCCAGGGTGGCGGGCGCACACACCAGCCGATTACGGTGGAGGAAAGGACACAACTCGTCTGTCGAGAAACGGACGCACATGGTAGTAGGTGCAGACGAATGAGAACGGAGAGGAAAATCCCATCCGGGAATGAAATTATTGCTGATGGTCTATGCTTCTCGAGGGAAAAGGATATGAAAACAGAAGCGCAGAAACAGTACGATAAAAATGGTGGTGAACGGTAAACAAACGGGAATGCCGATTTGACTTCCGACTGGACCTGTGAACGAAGGGTAACATCCTTCCTTAAGGACTGAAAAGAAAAGGTTGTCAGGCGTGTGATTAGTAGTTCGGCAAACAGAAGAACACTTCGCCACGCACCACAGCCAAAACATTCCGCCGAAGGATCCGTTTCTCAAAAACTGACCAAGGTTACAGGGCGGCCTGCTTTCTGGCGGGCATCTATGAATGGGGTGAATGCGTGGTGAAAATCGAGTATTGGTGAATATGTGATCTCCTGTAGCTCGGGTAACAGCGCCGTGGCTGATTCTCCTTCATCAGGTTGCAGAGCACGAAAGAGTTGCTCAGTAAGACTATAGGCCCCCGCGTTGAGCACGTGGAGGGTCTTCGCATTGTTGAACAACTCAAGAAGTTCGCGCCACTGGGTACGGTCGGCTTCATTGTTCCACTCAGACGATGTAAAGTGCCTCTCATATTGGAGAGAAAGATGCTCCACCGCAGAGAATACTGTGCTAAGCATGTGGAAGACTTGTGCTGCGGATGCTACATGCCAGTCGAGGTGTCTGCCGCCGAGCTCCATGTCCAAAGTAAACATCCTGGCCCCTTTATAAGGGAACGCCACCACATGAAAATAATCGTCATGGAAAGCGAGCGCGGCACTCTTGAGCCTGAGATTTCCCGCAGAGTTCATAAACTGCTGGAGGTGTGGAATGGAATAAGTCAACTGGTTGAAGAAATAGACTTGGATCTTCTCGAGGAACGGGACGGTGACCCAAGGAAGAAGCGCTTCCAAGTAAGCGCTGGCACCTCTGAACCCAAGCCAGCGGAGGTTAGGAAGTGTGATACGCGTCATGATTGGCGTACGCAACAATTGTCTCCCGACGTCGCCACTGGGATAGTAGTTGTTAAAGGTGATCCCGAGGGTCTCCAGCTGAGGCATGAGTGAAAGCCGTTGGAGTAAAGCATTCGGGTGGAAATAAGTAGATGGTGGGATCAGGTTGAGTGACAGAGTGACAAGGTTCCCCATAGTCGTAAGTAATGTAGATCCGATTGGAATTGCGAAGTTCATCAACAAGAGTTGGCGTAGATGGGGTGCTTGAAATGTTTCTGGAAATTTCAAATTCGTATTGTGATTGATGATCACAGGCAGGTGATACCGCTGTTGGTGGATAGTTAGGTGTTCCAGAATCGGAAACTCCCCATCTAGAGCAATAATGAGCTTCCGAAATATTGCAATAGGATTCAGGAGGCGGATGCGGCGCACGCGGTCACGGTGCTGCAACGCAAGGATTATTCCCTCCTCCTCTTCTGCGGTGATGTCATGATTTTGATCGAGGTGATCGATGATGAGGGGAAGGGGAGGAGAATGTGCTAGCATGTCTGCTACGGGTGTCCCACGTGTGCAAACAAGGGAAAGACGCAGATGGAATGCTGAATCAAGCACGAGGTATCGCCATCTACGACAGACTTGTACAAGCCTGTACCACCACCGTTCCCGGTTCCATTTCCCCCCGTGTAAGATTTGCAAAAGGTCGACCTCGTTTTCGTCCAAAAGCACTGGTCGACAGTGAGAGAATACATGAAGAAGGGAATCGTTATCAAGGACGTGGATAAGTGTACTATGTGATCTATTGCCAGCCGACCGCGTATTACTAAGAAACTGATAAGAGATCGAGAGCAGGAAGCGTACCTTAGCTGTTGGGAATCACGACTAGGTCCACCTTTGCTCAGCTGTCCAGTGAGTGGGATGTTGTTGGCGGCAGTAGAGGAGAAATGAGTCATGGAAGCTTGAAGGAGTGAGTACCGACAGGGGTTGAAAACAGACTTTGGATAGCCTCGTGTGGGATCAGCGCTAAATTGAGCCGCGCGCCTGTGCGGACCCAGTCTTCCTCATGCCGTGTCGTTCTTTGCTGCGCTCAGTCGAATTTCATAGTGCCGAAAAAAGTGCATCCTCGACAACGAAATGGGCATTATTGAAAATCACAGTTACTGTACATCATATAAGACTCTCCCGCAGTACCAATTCTGAATCAACCGTCATGCAGGCCAGCAAGTCTTGCGGCATCCACCTCATCGTCATCGTCATCGTCATCCTGCACATAAAGCAGGCGATAAAAGAACACTTCGCCACATATCGCAGCCCAATAATCCCACTGAAGGGCGCCGTTTGAGAATCGGTTACGGTTAAGGGGCTGCCTTTCTGACGGGCTAGTGGTGGGCCTCAATGAACGGGGCGAATTTGTCATAGGAAGCGCCATTCGTAGAATATGAGAGAATCTTCAACTCGGGTGGCAGCTTCGTGTGTTCTCCAAAGATTGAGTGTAGACAACGAGAGAGCCTTACTCACCTAGCGTGAAGGGACTTGGCGCTGCCCAACAAACTAAGACTAGATCGAAAGATGCGCCACCGCAGAGAGTATTGTCCCCAAGGTGCGAAACTTTCTGCTGTGGTCGCTACCCCATCTCTGGCACCAAGCATCATGGACACGGCATAAATCCTGGCCACCTTACAGGGAAGTGCCTTCACAAGTCATAAAGAACAAGACGGTGTTGAACGTGAAGTTCCCTGCGGCGTCCGTAAATTACAGGAGATGTCGATTAAGCTTGCGGGGGCGACTGAAGAAATGGATTAGAAGGCTTTCCAGAAGGAGGGCGGTGATCCGAGGAAGAAGCGCTTCCAAGCACTCTACTCACTAGCACCACGAAACCCAAAGCAGCGCCGGAAGTTAGGTGTGGCGTGCGTCGTGATCTGTAACATCAAGGTCGAGAGAGTTGGAGCCGAAAAAACATCAATGACTCCAGATGACAAGCTTACAGATGGAGGTAAATCAGAGGGTGGGATCGGGTTGAGCAGGGGGGGATGGGTTCCGGGGTTGGCGGGAGTAATACAGATCCTAGACAAAGTTTACGAGCAATGCGAAGGCGTAGACGGCCTCTCCACCCCTTTCAATTCCTTTAATGAAGAGAACCATAGATTCATTCATCAATCGACCACACGAAAACCTTGCTTGGACATCCCAGACGCACGGACATTGAGTGGCAGGTGTGCAAAACGGATTGTCAGGGTGGGGAAAGCAAAGACCAACTTCAACGATCGGGTCGCACATTGATAAAGTTTGAAAAGATGAGGACACCTATAAGTATGGCGATACAACGACGGGACACCTGAAATAATGGGGATGCCCTGATATGTTTCCAAATCTTCACGGCGTCCTCGCTTCCATACCATGCCGTACGGTGGGTACAGTATGTCGCATCAAGTGGTGGATCAGGAAAAGATGGGTGGAAGAAGTGTGTTGGTTCTGGGCCTCTCCCTCAAGTAAAGCCAAAGATGGCGACGGAGGCTTTCGGTTGCTCAAAAGCCGTGACGCCTTGTACGATCCAGAGCATGTCAAATACCTACAGTATATTTTGCCAGAGGAAAGAAAGAGACAGATTAAATGGAAGGACAACGAACTAGAGGATGCTCTTCCCTGGGCTTGTAACCGGCTCAGGAAAGAGCGTCCTCTGGTTCGCAGTCGAGAGACGAATCAGACGACTGTGCGTCATGACGTCACTAGAGTAAAGGAGAAACGTACGATTCCCATGAATCCCTTCCTAAGAATGAGGTAGTAGTTTGAAAAAGACGGTATCCTCGAAGAATGGAATTTTATTGAAGCTTTGTGAGAGAAGAGGGGTGTTATTCCGATATGGCGAGTGTCGAAGCCGACGTCAACTAATGGTATGAATTATTGAACGAATAATACAGAGGTGGATGTGAATGGGGGGCGGGGGAGGAGACTGTGCGGATGACTGAGTCATTGAAGGCGAGAAAACAGGCGGATGAGAGGATCATGAACGGTCAAACTTGAGTTACTCAACCCTGTGGTGGATAACTTGTGCCTTTTGTCGAGGTTGTACGAGACCCAAGTGTCGCTAGGGACGCCCTCTATCCTTGTCGCCGACCCTCTTCATCTCGTTGTTCAATATGAGTCTGGCAGCCGCCATCCTAAAGTTCACCTGTTGGAAATATTTTCAGAACGGAACTCAGAAAAAAAACTGTCTATCATAGCCACGGTTGGTGGGTAATGGTGTAGTGAACAACTTGAAGTTTATCGATCATGGCGAATGCTGAAGAAATCGATGAAGACGGCAACTCCCGATACTTGGACAATCAGGGAAAACTCATATTCGCCATGCTGACACCCTAGTGCTTCATCGATCGCCTCGTAAACCTCCTCTTTTCGCCAGTAGATAAAGTAGATTTACCACTACAGCCCTTGGCTGTGGGCTAAGGACATGGATTGACATAGATGGCTCTCATATAATAGGTAGATAGATGTTCATTAGGAAGGCGAAGACATGGAACTATTCACAACCTCAAGGACCCCCCGAAGATGTGAGGTTCATTCGTACCAACTGCACCCTCCATAATGTTAAGTTAAGCCTCGCGCTGGAAGAGTCAGCGTTCCAACCGTGTGCAGAATGAATGTGAGCAAGTACGTCGCATCAAGAATGGGATCGGCCCTCATAGGCCTCATCGTCTCTTTCCTAAGGCGACTGGAAAAGTCACCATCATATATATGGAGGGATGGCAAAATTGCTCTTATCTCTCCAACTCCCCCAAGGCAAACGAGAGAATGCTTTTCCCAGTGCGGAAACGGGCTCAGGGAAAAGCATTCTTTAGTTCACAAATGAGAGGCAACGATCGCAAGTCATGTGAATCAGTAGTCTTCCTTTCGCTCAAACTAAGATGGTATCGATTTTTGGACGAACCACTGTTTGAGACAAATGTTGGCTCTCCGTAAGGACGTCCGAGGGGCTTCGCAAGGGAGAACAGCTGGGTTAGGAGATCATGTTGCTAATGGTGCCGCCGTTGATGGTGTGCGCGACTTCAGAGCCCCAGTAGCCGCAATCCAAAGCTCCTGGACTAAGATATTGGTCACTGAAAGAGGCATCTTCCTAAGATCGACGTACCTCATCATTTTTTGGTTCCTTCGCCATGATGAGAATGGACAAGACTTCGACCATAATCTTCACCACGATTATTTCCATCTCTACCATAGCCATACTCAGCGGCGGCTCCGGAATGAAATTGAGAAAAAAATGTCGATGTGTCTGAAAAGATCGACAGCCATCAATAAGCACCGACGAAATAACTTGAAGGAAGCAACTCACCACAAAAAAAAACTCCTTCGCATGGAATTGGGAGAATTGAACGCTTGCGGGTCGGCAAGCAAAACGCTGCGAGACAATGGCCGTGTGGATCTACTTTCTGTGGGCTTCAAAAGCGGCACCGAAGCCGGAACGGTGCTGCTTTTGCCAAGTTGACGTTGACGTTGAAATGCGAGAACGGACGAGGAATCCGACGTGGCATAGCTCGTGGCATTCATCGGCTTAGTCATCTATATCCACTTAAATCTGCAAAATACAAAATCTATCTCTGTCAGAGGCCGCGAGCGGCGCGAGGGCCGAGGAGCGCGCGCACCACGCTCGTCTCGGGACCTCGCTTCACGCGGGCCCACCAAAGTCTGGGACACCCCCTCATGGTATACGCGAAAGTTTCTCCGCCGCGGCGCCTGCACGCCCGCCCTCGCTTACACTTCTCTCCTCCCGTGCTCGTGGCAGCCCGTCCTCTTCAAGCTCCACCCGTAACTCTACTACTATGTTTAGTAGTTTACTACTTGATTCGCTATCTTCGTTCGCGTGCATTTCGTGCGGCGAACATCTGACCTCGGCTCCGCGTCCCACCCACCCCGCCAGGGCCGCCACTGGCACGAAGGAGAGGGGATGCCGATGCTGACGACACCCATCTCGAAATCCTAATTCAAACCCTTCTACGTTGCCATGCAATTTGTCGGCCCGAGTCGAACATCCGTGATCTCGTCCATCTTGGCGGCAAGGGCGGGACAGAAGCTTTACCACGTCTTCCTTGTATTCATTCGCACCAGATCTGCATAATTTTGCCGTCATGTCTTTATCCTCATATGCACCTTTCTTGAATTTGCACCAGTCGCATTAAATACTCCTTGACAACCATCATGTTCCCAAATTCGACTCATTCGAGCACGCCATCCTGCAGTGCCTCCACCGGTTCAACTTCAACCCGAAGCGAATTCCACTCACTTTCACTCATCAACCGTGATGTCCTGGACGACGAACGAAGAAACCGCACCCGAAGCGGTTAGTGTAAGTTTAGGAATGGACGTTTGTTCGATGGGGCACCCAATAGCCTGGCAGTGGCGATAGGTGCACTGGCAGGACTTTGGGATTTTGTACTTAAGCCGCTTGATGGTCTCAAGACTTGCTCAGCGAGGCTATGTCTATCTACATCTCCTGTGTTCTGATCGTACTCTGCCTTTTCTTCGTGCGCATCTATGGTGCGTGGAAAGCGAAGCGAAAGAGCGCTCTCTATGATTTGCCCGGTCCACTTCCTGAGTCTTTCTTACTGGGTACGAACCGTTCTTAACCTCTGACACTGGCTACGGCTGAGGAGCCCTCCGCAGGTAATCTATGCCAGATGATGAGGGAGCAAGTTGGCTGTTATGATCACAAATTGCAAGGAATCTATGGAATGGTTGCTAGAATCAAAGCACCATTTGGTGTGCGTCGTTCCTTATTGCTGTTGAGCGAGGCGACACGCTTACTTTGAAGCCGAACAGGATGATAGGCTGTGGGTCTCCGACCCGAAGCCATCCAATATATTATGCAAGCTTCGCGCGACAATATCGTGAAACCATACGCTGCACGTTTTGCGCCTAACACGGCTACAGATTAAGGCGTTAGTGGTGCTGAGGGTGATCAAAATCGATGTTTATCCTTTGACGACCTATGACTAACGGCGCATCGATAGGTACATATTAGACAACGGCGAGTTCTTCTCCCAGCATTCGGCCACTCCGAAAGTAGGGCCCAAATTCCCGTTTTCAGGCAGTTTGCACGCAAGGTGAGCTCACTAGGCTCACACTGAACCATGACGACTGCATCTAATCCACTTGAAGCTGGCCCAGGAATTCCAAAACCGGGCAGCCTGAGGGTCACTCGGCGACGCCGTCCGAGAAGATTACATCCCCGAATTCTTAAACTCCGCGGCTCTCAACGCATTGGGTCTCGCCGCTTTCAGTTACGACTTTCGCGGTGACGGGGAAGACCCGGGCAGAATTCGATGCATCATTGCGTGACATCATGTGCGTTTCATACATACCTCCGACCCCGTCAGTCAGATGATGACGTCTTGAATTTCAGGGCCAAAGGGTTTAGCCTCCCGTCTGACTGGAAAGTGTTCTGTCAAGGTGTGAAGGTCCATGTCTCGCCCTGGCTTTTGGGACCGATGATCAACTTTCCATCCCCTGGCCTCACTTTCTTATGTCGCCACGTGGAGCTACCAGACGGCATCGCACGAAGATTAATCCAGTCTAGATTAATAGATGCCGACGACGTTGATAGGAAGGACGCACTCAGCCGAATTGGTACGTGCCCGGGCCCGTTTCTGCAACCATCTCTGGTTGGACGCGCACGTTCTGATTCAACTTATTCTTATTCAGTCAAAGCTAATCGCTCCGAGACGGAACGTTTGGCGGCTTACGGACGACGAGCTCGCTCCTCAGCTTTGGTGGGTACACGCCGCAACGACAATCGTCACGGTCATCACGTGGACTGACGATTTACCAGCACTCTTTTCGGAGCGGGCCACGAGACTACGGTTACTGCCTTGGGCTGAATACTTTTCGAACTCGCAACCCGCCCTGATGAGCAACGCCGACTCCGCGATGAAATATACAGCGTACGGGCTGCTGATTACGTTGACGACACCTGGACAGTCACGCACTCCCCTTCCTCAATGCGGTGATCAAGGTGAATACACGCCACGTCTATTCAACTAGTTTGTAGAATGCGATTCCGATTCTCAGGAGACCTTACGTTTCGATACCATTATTCCGCATCCTTTCCGCGAGACGGTTCGCGATGAAGTCATACCCCTGTCCAAGCCGGTCATTTGCCGTCGGGCAGTGTCATGTCAGGGAACCCATATCAATCATGTGACCATTTCATATATCCGCCATATTCTGAGACTTACACCTTCTTTAGGAACAGGGATATCTGGGGTGAGGACGCAGATGTCCGGAGACTTAGCAGATGGTTACACGCCTCAGGAGTTAATGTCGGCATATGGGCAAATTTGTACGCGGGAGAATAACCTCCTATCCCTGTCTTTTTCAGAATTGCGTGAGTATTCCTTCGCTAGTTCCACGTTGGATGCGCCTCAAATATAATGTTCTGGCTTTGACAGGCTCACAGAGATGCAAGCGTTTTTATTCGAACTCATTTCAAGGCTGAAGTTTGAGGCCATGGAAAAAGCGGCGCGGATTCGCAGAAAGAACTGTCTGGTTATGCTTCCAATGCGAAGAACAGAAGGTCAATCAGCTTTCGCTGGGAATCTCCGTCATCAATCATTCGGTTAGTGAATAGGATGCCGTAGGTAAGGATGGGACGGGTTGAGAGCAAGGTAAAGGGAAGTAGTTGGGGCGATTTGATACTTCTGTATGCATGGAGAGCGAAATATAGAGAACTTGTTTGATGATTAAGCTTGCAACGCTAGCAAGACACTGGTGAGTTCACCTTCCCTTCAATTGAAACAATTGGTGGGATAGGTAAATCAGCTGAGCCCGAGTTCCTTGCCGAGTTCTATAATCGGGGACGCTTTGTACTACTGTAGTGTTTGTTTCGCGGAGCTCGCACGGGGCCGAAGGAGAATCTTCTACGTACGTACGTGCACACCAGCATAGCAAACTCCGACTTCGATTTTTTGCTACATGTAAGCATACAGCACCTTTTGTAACTCCCAATAAGTTCGCATTGTGGTGGCATACTAGGCATCCCAATGGGTTTCAAACCCATCTGTGGTTCCAACTCACTCGGACAGCGCACAGAGGATCGAGGGTGGAAAGGCGTCAAAAATAATCAAAAATCTACACTGCGCCAGTTACAACAAATGATAAAATTGTAGTACTCAATACACCGAAAAGGAAAAGAGAAGAAAAGAAAAGAAAATTATAATTAAGGGATAATCCTTGAATATCTTGAATCTACGTGTTCCACAGGCCGATGGGTACAATATTGGATAGGAAAGTGTCGTCGATGTCATGAAAGTTTTTACCACGCCAACCAAGCTACGAAGCCGCGGGGATAAGTGCGTACGGTGAGTTTTCTTGTTTCGTCCAGACTAAAGAGAAGGGTGTCCTCATTAAAAGACACGAAAAGGGACGCTGTGAGACGGGTAAACTTACACAATCAATGCCAATGCAAATGCCATTGGTATAAAGAAGTGTATCGCGGGGATCTTACTTGTCTGGAAGATGTGATGGCTATCATTGAGAGAAGGAAAAGAAAAGCACAGTTCAACTTCCGCAAGACTAAGGAGAGAAAGAGAGGACGACGTACAAGACGGGCACGTAAGAGAAGAAGATACCTATGAGCAGCGCACAGATCGCAGCGGGTATCACGGCGCGGTTCACGCCCCACGTCGGTGGCTGCTGGAAAATACTCGATTTTCTTGTGCGCGTCGAGAGCAAGTTACTAAAAATCATTTGAGTTCCCGGGGAAGAGAATTAAGGAAGAAAATGACGCACCCCCACTGCATCACGACCAGGGTAAAGAAGTACACGCTCTGCGCCTCATAGAGCAGATCATCCGTCAAAGCGGCGGGGTAGTTGCCGAACTTCAAGGCTAACGACGAAAAAGGTACGCCATTGCGTTGCAAGTACCAAAACGACCTGGACATGGACCATCGTCAGAAAATTTAAAACGTTTTGATAGGAGAAACACAGTGTGGACTGACATCGACATGGCACAAAGTGACTCGATGATGCCGAGGAAGCCATAAGCCTGAAGGAGCAAGCGCCAATTGGCCAGACGCTCCTTTCGTACGTTACGGGGTGGGCGAGAAAGCAAGCCGCTCTCTGGCGGCTCCAAGCACATACTTAGCGCGGGAAGGACATCCGTCTACAAAGGCCCAAGTCACGATCGTGTGAGCCCCTTTTGTACAACCCGGGAGAAGGAGTATCACCACTTACGCCAACACAAATCAAGATCATCTGGATGTTGCTGAGCATTTGCGGGACGCCGATGATGACGTTGAGCACGATGGGCATGAGCTCCGAAAAACTGCCAGCGGGAAGAAGATATAAGATCGTCTTCTTCAGGTTGTCATACACCAGACGGCCTATAAAACGGGGCAGTCAGAGCGACGAACGCACAAGACAGGCGGGCAGACAGCAAAAACGCACCATACTCCAGCGCGACGACAATAGCCGAGAAGTCCTCAAGAAGGACCATATCCGCCGCCTCACGCGCAACGTCCGACCCACTCCCCATCGCAATACCACAATCCGCCGCACGCAGCGCGGGCGCATCATTGACGCCGTCGCCCGTGACGCCGACGACCCCACCACGAGCCTGCATAGAACGCACGATGCGTAATTTCTGTTCCGGAGTCGTGCGTGCAAAGACGATTTCCTGATACGCGCACAACACGTCCTCCTGCTCTTTCGTGAGTGTCTCGAGCTCCGCACCCGTGATGACGATGCTCTGTGGCGGCGCGTTGTCGCTCGGCTCGGGCGTCACTACTAACCCTTCTCTTTCCTTCTCCTTCTCGGTCGTCTGATCCAGGAGATCTGAAGCATGGTGAACTGCTGCTGGATTCGAGATGATGCCTGCCTGCCCGGCGATGGCGACAGCCGTTGCAGGATGATCCCCGGTTACGACGAAGAAGCGAATTCCGGCACCGCGACATATCCTAAGGTGTAGAGAGGCGACATCAGCGCGGGATGCGCGTAGGAGAAAAAGCATTTTTTACGCACCGAACGGTATCAGGGATATCTGGTTTCAGTGGATCGATCAAGCCAACAAGACCGACAATGATGAGTTCCGAATTGAGACCGTCGATAACCTCGTCAAAACCTTCCGCATAAGGGTCGACATCCTTGGGAAAGAGGTCACGCGGGATCACGCGCCGTGCCAGTACCAGCACGCGGCGACCCTGGGCGGCCCACTGCTCCTGAATAGCGACGATGCGCAGGCGGGCAGCGTAAGTGAGGTTAAGGGGTCTGTCGCCTCCAGGCGCGAGAACGTGCGTGCAGCGCGAGAGGAGAACGTCCGGGGCACCCTTGACACAAAGTAGAAGATCACCAGGGGCGAACGAGTCCCATGATGCAAGTGGCGCGGGAAGTGGTCCTGACTCGTCGGTAGGGGGAACGGCCTCCGAGATCGTCAGCATGAACTTCGTCTGGAGAAGATGGAGGTATTAGCATTTGAGGGCGTCGCTCAGGTTTAAACGGGCTCACTTTCGAGTTGAAAGGAATCTTGTGTATATGTCGCCACCGCGCGCGAATGGTGTCGCTGGAAACAACGTTATCCGCAAACCTCAGGATTGCCGAATCTGTCGTGAAACATGCAACAGTCGTGAGAATGCGAAGTGCTTCTCCGTTAATCAGGCACCGGTTTCCTTACCAGTCGCATCTCCGATAATGTTCCGCTTTGAGTCTGATGGAGAACCCTCGAAAGCAGCTGCATTGCAAATAGCGGAGACCGTAGGAAGCTGGCGAAGATTCTCAGCCACCAGAGGCTGTGCCGATTCCAGCTGCTCGCTTAGAGTTGGCACGTTGAACGTAGTGTCATAGATCGCGGCGTCCTCGACGTGCATCTTATTCTGCGTCAGCGTGCCGGTCTTGTCCTGTGCGGAGATCAGCGCCGGAAAACCAAGGAAACAAGGGGACGTACCGAGCACAAGACGTTCACAGAACCCAGAGTCTCGACAATAGATAGCGACCTGCCCGCATCGGAATTTCAATAAATACTTTGATATATGCGCTGTAAACGAGGGTACTCACTTGCATAACACC